>JAQIUQ010000163.1:0-562500 GCA_030378365.1 Hybognathus amarus
GTGAAATGGAGAGGGGAGAAAAAAATCAACGCTAGACCAACACACACGCGCACACACGCACACACACAGAATATTGCACATAACTGTTTCTCATATTCTAATAATATATAAGAATATCATAGGCATAACCATGCAGTAGATGATTAGTCTATTTTCAAAGTTCACAGGCTAACAATTATGGTACTCAGGACATGTATGTACTGTAGACTGGAGCGACATGATTGGCTACTGTCCTGACCCGTTTGTTATGATGGGCTTCGTTGCATTATAGAGAAATCAACAGGTTTCACATCCTAGCAACAAAACAATCCAGTAATATAATGAACACACACACACAAACACACACACACTAAAGGGGTACATTTTGTAACCTTGCCCTCCAGTATGTACGCTCACACACACATACACATACACGCCAACACTTGTTTTGGTGACACGAGTATATGTCAATACTGCTGTTTCGAATGAAAATGGAGCGATGGTCTAATGAAAGGCAGTGTGATCAGATCCCAATACTGAGTGCTTTAAAACTCCCAATTCACACGTTCAGAAGCATCACGTCTGCAATACAAACACTGGTTCTTTACATTTGGTCTTTTTTGCATTTCCAAACGGTGCTCGTATAAATGCACCTCGACACACTGCGTTATGAGAGAAGAAATGAAACATGAAATGGCTTTCCATAAGATTCGAATGAGCTCAATCCATCTGCTTTAGTGATGTCACATGAGCTCCTCTAAGTGTAGCTCAGTGTGTTTTACATACATGAAATAAAGATTACTCTGTTTCATTTGGTGGACATGTGTGAGGATCTGTGTGTTTTTTGGGGTTCAGCAGGAAAAATTTGAATGCCTAACTGTTTAGCTTCTTATTCTTGGTGAATGATGGTCTACAGTGAGCTTGTGGGTGTTCACAGCGTTCGCAGCGCACTTGTGTGCGAAGTACAGCGCAAGAGATGGAGGTTTTAGTTTTAAGACAGAGTCTCGTCATCGAAGTAAGAGAAGCCTTTGAACTCGTCCTGGTTGATTTGCTTGATAATGGCGTCTTCTACCAGGGTGAGGACCGGCTCCTCACGAGTGAAGTCCTGGTCAAAATTGTTGACGTCTCTTTTGGTTTTCTGTGAAAGGAGAAGAAAATTGTGTGATTCATGAGAGATTTCAGGACAATAACACACAAAAGCACACTTGCACCTACAAACACAGTGGGGACTTCAGCACTGACCTGAAAAACACTTTCCCTGCCAATATTTCAGCAGTTACTATGCGTGTCCCATATTTCTGTCAACTGAACCAATGATATCAATCATCTGTGAATTAAGGCCATTGCACACTGAGTACGAAATTTTTGGATGCGTTTTTTCGTGTTCGTCAGCCTAAAAATTCGTCACGCATAGAAACCTTGCACACCGAGTCCGATGCGTATTTATTAAACCTTTGCGGAAAAAACGCAAAAATACCAAATGGATTCGTCAAGCAGTGAGGATGATTTTGTTGCCTCTCTCTTATTGAAAAGAGAAGAAAGAGAAAATATTACGTCCATCCAATCCTGAAATTGCGCCGAGAGGAAGGAGAGTTTCACCTCCTTATCAAGGAGTTGCAAATTTATCCCTAGCGATTCAAAATCAGAATGTCAGTGGGACAGTTTGATGCTTTGCTACCGATTCTGGAGCCACATATAAAAAACAAGACCACCAATCGACCACCAAAACAAGTGAACCAATCGATTCTGAACGGAGATCTGGCAGAATGTCTAAGGTATGGACACACACACACACACACAACGCACACACCCGCGCGTGGCCCGGTCTGAAGCGCTGGGCAGACAAAACAACTAGGCTATTATATATTGTGCCCAAATAATACATTAGTTATCGAATTGGCTGCTCAATCACAACTTATTCGATCCTAAATTTCAATCTGATTGAAAGGGGAGGTTTATTAATTTCATAATCCAATATAGAGAAGAGAACATAAACACTTGATCGAACTGAAAACTGAAAGCACGGCGTGAATGTGCAATGATTTGAGGACGAGCTCCCCCTGGACTTGAATTGTCAAAAGACCTCTCAAAATGCTGGCTCTGGATGCGAAAAACGCAGAAAATCAAACGCGATCCGATTAATTTTATGACGGACGAAAGTTTCGGAGGCGGTGCGCAAGCATGATTGACATAACGTGAGGTTCGAATTTTTTTTTTTTAACGTGCGAAAATTTCGGATGCGAATTTCGGACTCTGTGTGCAATGGCCTTTATTCTATAATCGTTATTTTCTTTTCAGTGAATTGTCCAAATTGGTTTGCAAAATGGTTTGAATCAATGAATCATCAGAAAAACTCACTCTGTAAAACACAGTATGGGGATTTAAGGAAGTGGACATTCATCAACAAACAATTGAAACTAAAGGTTTCTTTTTAAGAGAAAACTTTGAGAAAATGCAGCTTCTGCCGTGCCATGTAATAAGCAGTCATTAACCACCCATGCTGTTTTTCAGTTGTTTCTCTATTTGCACATATGCTAGATGGATATCTTTGAGCATTTTGTTTTAAATGCTTTCTGTTTTAAATCATTTAAAACAGAAGGGTAGCTCACCAATTTAAGTTCATGTCATTCCAAACTCACTTTGAATAGTCTTCAAAACACAAATTAAGATATTTTAACCAAAACATTAAATGAATCCATAAGAATTAAGTGGTTTAATCCAAGTTTCTATTCACATACAGTACAAACACATACCGTACATAGGCAGCATCTGAAATTATGTTCTCTCGAGTAGGTACTTATTTTGAATAAGTACTTCACGACTGCTAAGAAAGTACGTTCTATATAGTACAGTAGTACCTCATTGCAGCACACAAGGTCCAGGGGGCGGAGTTGGATCCAGATCTAATGGGTGGAGATGGGTGGGATCAGGGGGTGGAGATGGGTAGGATTAAGGGTGGGTTAGGGATCAGGGGGTGGCGATGGGTAGGATTAGGGGTGGGGTTAGGGATCAGTGGGTGGAGATGGGTAGGATTAGGGTGGGATTAGGGATCAGGGGGCGGAGATGGGTAGGATTAGGTGGTGGGGTTAGGGATCAGGGGGTGGAGATGGGTAGGATTAGGGGTGGGGTTAGGGATCAGGGGGTGGAGATGGGTAGGATTAGGGGTGGGGTTAGGGATCAGGGGGTGGAGATGGGTAGGATTAGGGGTGGGGTTAGGGATCAGGGGTGGAGACTGGGTAGGATTAGGGGCAGGGTTAGGGATCAGGGGGTGGAGATGGGTAGGATTAGGGGTGGGGTTAGGGATCAGAGGGTGGAGATGGGTAGGATTAGGGGTGGGGTTAGGGATCAGGGGTGGAGACTGGTAGGATTAGGGGCAGGGTTAGGGATCAGGGGGTGGAGATGGGTAGGATAAGGGGTGGGGTTAGGGATCAGGGGGTGGACATGGGTAGGATTAGGGTTGGGGTTAGGGATCAGGGGGTGGAGATGGGTAGGATTAGGGGTGGGGTTAAGAGATCAGGGGGTGGAGATGGGTAGGATAAGGGTTGGGGTTGGGATCAGGGGGTGGAGATGGGTAGGATTAAGGGTAGGTTAGGGATCAGGGGGTGGAGATGGGTAGGATTAAGGGTGGGTTAGGGATCAGGGGGTGGAGATGGGTAGATTAAGGGTAGGTTAGGGATCAGGGGGTGGAGATGGGTAGGATTAAGGGTGGGTTAGGAATCAGGGGTGGCGATGGGTAGGATTAGGGGTGGGGTTAGGGATCAGTGGGTGGAGATGGGTAGGATTAGGGGTGGGATTAGGGATCAGGGGGCGGAGATGGGTAGGATTAGAGGGTGGGGTTAGGGATCAGGGGTGGAGATGGGTAGGATTAAGGGTGGGTTCAGGGATCAGGGGGGTGGAGATGGGTAGGATTAAGGGTGGGTTAGGATCAGGGGGTGGAGATGGGTAGGATTAGGGGTGGGGTTAGGGATCAAGGGGTGGAGACTGGCAGGATTAGGGGCAGGGTTAGGGATCAGGGGGTGGAGATGGGTAGGATTAGGGGTGGGGTTAGGGATCAGGGGGTGGAGATGGGTAGGATTAGGGGTGGGGTTCAGGGATCAGGGGTGGAGACTGGTAGGATTAGGGGCAGGGTTAGGGATCAGGGGGTGGAGATGGGTAGGATAAGGGGTGGGGTTAGGGATCAGGGGGTGGACATGGGTAGGATTAGGGTTGGGGTTAGGGATCAGGGGGTGGAGATGGGTAGGATTAGGGGTGGGGTTAGGGATCAGGGGTGGAGACTGGTGGGATTAGGGGCAGGGTTAGGGATCAGGGGGTGGAGATGGGTAGGATAAGAGGTGGGGTTAGGGATCAGGGGGTGGAGATGGGTAGGATAAGGGGTGGGGTTAGGGATCAGGGGGTGGAGATGGGTAGGATAAGGGGTGGGGTTAGGGATCAGGGGGTGGAGATGGGTAGCATTAGGGGTGGGGTTAGGGATCAGGAGTGGAGACTGGTAGGATTAGGGGCTGGGTTAGGGATCAGGGGGTGGAGATGGGTAGGATAAGGGGTGGGGTTAGGGATCAGGGGGTGGACATGGGTAGGATTGGGGGGTGGGGATCAGGGGTGGAGATGGGTAGGTTTAGGTATATGTAAGGTGGGAGGAGTTGGATCTGGATCCAACTCCTCCCCTGGATTTTGTGTTCTGCAGTGAGGACTATCTCATATAGTATGATGTGTGAACACCGAATACAATCTGGACATACCACATTCACCATGTTGCCCTTATCATGTAATCGACCAGCATTAGTTGCGTCGCTTTACTGGCATTCACAAATCCTAGTAACGTGTCCATCATATGCACACTTCAGAATCTCGCCAGGATCACCAGGTATGTATAAATGTATATGTAAGTATATTTAGGTATTAAGTATTTATTATATAAAACTTGGATTAAACCAAGGATTATGGATTCGTTGTATGACACCTTTTTTAAGTGTTTCTTATCTAGACATTCAATGGAGGGAGACACGGAAAGACCTCTCAGGTTTCAATAAAAATATCTTTGTGTTTTGAAGATTAACCAAAATCAGGAAGGTGAGTAAATGATGACAAAATTTCCATAGATATGAATGTCAGACATACATTTAGTTGAACTGTTACCTGTGGCAAATAATTTTTTTCAACAACAGCAACAACAAATCATTCACCACTGTGCCAAACATACATTCACATCTGTTTATATCATGGATTGACAATCATTTTGACAATTTTTCTTGGTAGTCACTGGCACAGTGAAGAAGTTTCTCCTTGTTTAAAACACAACACACAAAAATATATCTGTGCATGTTTTTTCCCACACTCTTCAGACCTCTCCTATCCTTCACACCTTCTAAGGGCTCTCATCAGCTTTGTGAGCAGGCGTGAGAATGGGTGGAAGGACAGACCCATCCTCACACTATCTGAGATGCATTCCACACACACTTACAGCAGCCAGCATGCATCTCTCTATCAAAGTACTGTGACTGATGTGTGCTGAGAGTCCAAGAGCATCTCAGATATCCCGCTGTTCACACTACCAAAAACAGACATGTGACACAAACACTTCAAAGAACCATGAGGGTTCAAGAACCGCAACGTTCTCTAGATAACTGTCTTTAGAGTGGCCCGTGTTTATATCTGTGGTGAACCAGCCAATATACAGAGTTAACCTGTGTCCTAAGACACAACGTGATAAAGCGTCAAGCGATATCCTGATTCCTCAATAATGATCAGGGGCCTCATTTATAAAACTGTGCGTAGGATTTGCGTCAGAAGTGGCATACAGATGAAACATAGGATGTGCACACGCCACACGCACAGAAATATTTGGATTTATAAAACCGTGCGCACGCACATCCTATGCATTTTTCCCTTAATAAATCACAATCAATTCTAAATGAAGCGCAGCTTTTGCGGCTTCATGTCACGGCCATAAATTGTCCATGAAATGCCCATAAGTTAATATTCATCGATTGCGAAATCATGTTAAACACAGAGAGGAAATAAAAAAACTTAACTTCACTCAATGTGAAGTAGAAGTTATCGTTGGTGAGGTGGAAAAGAGGAGAAAAAGTTTTTCCACACTTTTTGTTGTGAAGATGCATTCACTCTGAATCCTTCCATTTGCCACATCTTCTAAGAGCGCAATATCAGCCATTGTGCGTCATTACGCATTGTGATGGGGCACTTTATTTCCATCCATTTAATTGCTTCTGACAAGCTACAGATGTCAGTTATAAACTACTTGGAAATAGGAAATAGTTCAGTCTATAGTTCAATAGTTGCTAAGATAACACAACTTATAAGCACAAAAAATATTGGCCTATACTGCATAGCAAACACATACATTGAATAAAAACCCGTTTTTAATTTAACAGCTATTTTAAACGATTCTTCTTGATATTGAATGACTTTCATTGAACACATATCTTGATTTTTTGACACACTGCAAAGCATTCTGGGATTGACTTCAGTGGGAAGGATAAAAGCACTGTCTGCCTTCGAATTTGCAGCATAGCCATTGTCGTCCACCTCACCTATGATGCCTTAAAATGCTGCCTATGTAGGCAGCGCACTAGGTTTTGCAACAGAGTGACGGTCCTTATTATCTCACACATAAGGATACTCACAATACGTGGTTTGAATGGCGGCTTGATCTTCCTCTGTTCCAGAAGTACCCAATCAATCTCTTTGAAGAATGGATGCACTTTAATAGCTTCCTCCAGTCCTTGGGACACAACACAACCCAACCGCTTACTGGGACTCTTCGTCATGAACTAAACAATGGTGTGAAGAAAGAAGAAATGATTAGAGAAGCAAAATATCAAAGATTTGGGCCATGATGCTGACAGTAGACGTGCTAACCAGAAGACATGTGCATTATGTTGAGTTGAGATGGTCAATGATGATGTATGAGTGATGTAAGAATGCATCCTGTGGAAGATGACCTGGGCTGACCATAGGTCATGTGACCACAGTGCCAGTGAGACAGATCGCAGTGTGCACGACACTATCCAAGACAAACAGAGGAAAGCTTTTCCCACAAAGCTTTACAAATAGGCAAAGGACGGCCAAAGTAAATCTTGGAGATGTGAAGGAAAAAGGCAACACAGACACACACACATACACAAACTGATGTACCCGGACCCTATGGTTACATTCATACTGTAAGCCTTAGTGCTCGTTTCTGATTTATGGCTTAGATATCATTTTTTTTCTTGGTTATTCACATTATTTTTTATATGTGGCCAACGTCAGATTGGAGTGTGTTCACAGACCTAAACTGACCTGCATGTGCAAAAGAACAATAAAAAAGATGACAAGCAGCACGCTGTCATTTGGAAGTAAACATAGAGGCCATTGAAGTCAACATTTACGTGTTCATTTATAAGGCGACGTGCCGCGTAAATTCGTGTGGAAGACACAGATGAGAATGATATATAATGTGTAGTTTTCCCTGAAGTTTTGCTTGTATAGAGTTGTAACTGTGATTTTTATAGGCAGTATTAGGGGTAATGCATTACAAGTAACGCAAGTTACATAATCAGATTACTTTTTTCAAGTGACTACAACAATTACGACAAACATCTGAGTTACTTTTTCAAATAAGTAATACAAGTTACTTTGTTTTCCCATTTATTGCCAGACACTGTCCTCATGTTCAGAGAAATCGTGAGAAAGTGTTGTGTGCGCTGTGTAAACATTATTTTTTATTATGATTCTACGTTATTATAATTCTACACTAAATGTGAGCCGGCATTTACTCATCTCACTTGCACAAAAACAGATTCAGTATTCCTATAAATGAATAAAACAGTGAAATGCAAACTCAGGCCACACTACTGCATTTTCGCTTAAAAACGGAGACCTTTTGCTACATTTGCACCTCCCATCCAGACTAAAATTGAAAAAAACTAAGACCTAAAACGGCGAAATTTAGAAATGCTGCAGCTCCGTTTTGCATTTTAAATCTCCAAAGGGTGTTTTAGTGAAGACGGGACAAAATGGAGGACTTTAGAAACGCTGACGCACAGGCTCACGCTCGGCTCTATGATTGGGTGTCATCAGTCATGACGTGTCCTTCCCTGATTCGTCAGCCACCGTTTACACCGGCACGTGTATGCCCAGTGTTGGTGAATGGTCACGTGATCCGGTTTTCTTTCGTTTTAATGTGGACGGAGATCATTTAATACGCAGATAAAACGCTGGTGTGGACGGAGTCGTATTCATTGTAATTCTCCGTTTTAAACGAAACACAGTTGTGTGGACAGGGCCTCAGAACATTACGCAAACCTGCAATAATTAAATATGTTAAATAAAACAAAAATACTTTATGTATTTAATCTCACTTTTTTAATCAATGTCTTTGCTACTGACCTTCGATGATCCAATTCAAGCATGCAAATAAGCAAAAATGACTTTAGTAACATAGTTACTAATAGACAACATAGTTACATGTTGAAATTTCTACCCCTGTATCTTCTGGAATCCAGAATGACAGCATAGCTGAAAGTTTTGAGAATGCGCCCTCTACCGTAAAGGCAAAATTTTGTAT
The DNA here is from genome assembly GCA_030378365.1 of Hybognathus amarus. NCBI lineage: Eukaryota > Metazoa > Chordata > Actinopteri > Cypriniformes > Leuciscidae > Hybognathus > Hybognathus amarus. The sequence goes on from JAQIUQ010000163.1 coordinate 8,546, forward strand.
ATCCTTCAGCCTGAGGCTTATTTATTTCACTTTTGTTGTGAAAGGGCCTTTACAAATGCCAAATATAGAACTTTTAAAAATTAAAAAATAAACAAGCAAGCCCAGCCCAGCCCAGCCCAGGTGAGAGCAAGTAATAAAAAAAAGTAACAACACATTAAAAAGTAACTAAGTAATGGGAGTAACGCAATACTGGAATCCATTCCTTTTAAAAGTAACTTTCCCAAACACTGTTAATAAGGTCTAACATCTGACTGTCCCTCCACTAACTACCATTGCAGGTGTCTTTTTATATTAACAGAGTGACCAAAAAACTACTGATATGTACTGTGACCAAAGTGTCTCCAGTCCACGCAAAATTTTGACAAACATCGTTCTAGATTGACGTAAAAGTCACTTGAATTCCGACATGACTCTTCAGATTGATTGAAAAGATCAGGTTCCATGTGATTTGTGCAGTTCACACACACACACATAAAAACAATAAATAAGTCAAATATGGGACACTTTTGTAGGCACTGTAGCCTATGAGTGTAACGAGGTAACTCTTAAACAAAAAATGCTTAAGAACACAAGCAGTCATGCATACAAATACACACAGAGCAATAAGTCAAACAAGTCAGACAACTAAATATAGCAATAAGCATTGACTGAAATGACACTGCCCACTGGAATTCCTTTAATAGTGCATAGTTTGTCTTATATAACAAGATGAAATGGAAGACAAACAAGGATGACATCACTAACTAAATTAATAACTTTTTTTACAACAAAATGTAACATCACTGAACTTCAGATGGACTGAGACGCTATTTTCTTCTGGAAACAAACTTTGTTGCATTTTCGTGTTATCTCTGTAAAGCTGCTTTGAAAAATCTGTATTGTAAAAAGCGCTATCTAAATAAATGTGACTTGACTTGGCTTAACTAATTCAGACAGTTAAAACAGGAGGAACCCATGCAATGGTGGGCTGCTCATCCTGAAATGAGACCTCTGAGATTACACAATCCAAAAATCCAGTAGGGAACACAAACAATCTGTTCTTTTCCCAGAATAAGTGTATTTTTCTAATCTTTCATCTTCTTTGCTCTTCTATCACTTAAACACTCACGACTGTTATTTTTCTAGAAAAGTGACAGAGCAAGCTAAATTAATTCTACTGAAAATTCCCTAACAATGGACACGTACCGCTTTAAGAATGCTGACGGCCTCTTTGCTGAGCCACACGGGATATAGGACGTCATCATGGAGAATGGACTCAAAAAGGTCATCTTCGTTATCTGCTTCAAAAGGAGGCTGACCAGCCATCATCTCGTACATCAGCACACCTAAAGCCCACCAGTCCACTGATGGGCCGTACTCAAGCTCCTGTAAGATCTGCAATGGACACATCACAACAACGATAATGTCATTTGAAGCTTACAACAGACTAACTGAGGATATATCAAGTCCAGATCAAAGCACTTGTTCTTAAATAACACATTATTCATATTCACTTGTACATAAATTGCTGATTTATAGAGTAAAAACATTTATAGGTAAGTTATGCGGCCACTGGTGGTTATTACAGTAAACTAAATATGAAAACTCATACCTCTAGATCTGAATATAATGAAAAACTAAGACTACACTGAAAATGGAAAACACTGAAAAACAAAATATTAATATTGGGCAATATTAATTAAACACATATCTGTGTTCATAAAACCATTCTCAAGTCACATTAATTAAAATGTCAAAATATGAAAGAATTAAAAAAAAACCTAGCCATTTACTAAGAAATTCAGAGTATCTTGGCTTGTGCTTAAAGGGGCAATGTGTACTTTTTATGCATTTTATTATTTTAAATCAATATGTTTATTCATAAATATGTCCTCAATGGTGTACAAATACCTCTGCCAATTATCTGGCTTATCCTCGTAAACGAAGAATTAATTATCTTTATATACATGGGACGGGTAGGTCCATGGAGACTTCCATGTAGTTCCGCCATCTTGAAAAACTATAATAGCAGAGAGCGACAAAATGTAATAGGCAAACGTGTTTCCACAATGCGGTTTTCGTTCAGAGCCAGCATCACGTGACTGAAAGCAGCAGAAACGGAGGAGTAGAGCAGTGAGAGGTGCTTGTCATTTTATTTTTAATGGCGAACCATATATATGCCGAGCCGCAGGAGAAGAAATCCTCGTCGCCTAAAAAGAAAAATAAATTGTAAAAGGAAACGTGACCGGAGATTACAAAAAACAGAGTTAATGTCGGGATAGCTTTTTCCAGGTGGATAGAGCTAATGCAGGAGAAAGATTTCAAAAGAGACGCTGAAGTCCTGCTTTCTTCTCGACAGGTAAGTCAGTGTTACAGTCTTAATTACAAGTCTTTTTTTTCATTGTTTGGTTGTGTACTTTATCTTATAGACAGATGAACATTTATAGCTAAAGGTTCATGATGATATCTACTGTAACAATGCACACTTCATAAAATATAATGAATAAAGAAGGCATAACTACTTATTACAATACAGTAGTTCACGTATTTTCACGGTCAGTAATACTGTAACATTCGTTTGTTCATCAAGTTACTGTTTGTTTGAATTAAAAAAACCCGTTCACCCGAAGGAACACTCGACGAAGTGCTATTAGAAGACATCCTGTCAAAGCTTTTTGGTACATAATGGCTACCATAGATAAAAAGTGAGACGCTGGAGAGCATAATTTGTTTAAATTATTGCTGTCAAACGATTAAAATATTTAATTGCGATTAATCGCATTAATGGCATAGTTAACTCGATTATGCAATTAATTGCACATTTTTATTTTTTCTAAATGTTGTCTCTTGATTTCTTTTTGTCCCATTATTTTTTCTCTATTTTAATGCTCTAATCAACATGGAAAACATGAATCGGCTTGCAAATGTTTTTTTTTTATTGAAAACAACATTGGCATATACTGTTTTCAATTTCACACTAACATTCTCACTTGGAGCAAATAATCTCTTAGACAATGTAACACTGTCCATCAATAGAAGGCTGAAAGAAATAATGATGAGGTCCTGATATTGACGAGGGGGCGGAGAATTCGCATCAGCTGTGTGTGTGCTTGGCCATCATCAAGCGTTATTTCAGACTGGACGTACTGCAATGACTGATAGCTCAGTTTACAACGACAAAACACACAGATCACTTTGGTCTTGTAAATGGAACCATATGGCAACTTTTTAAAAGTAAACCTACCTTTCAGAATCTTATTGGCATCCATTTTGGCGTCTCGTGCTAGTCATCCACTCAAAACGTAATATTAACCAACAATTTGTCTGGCTCGCAAGCCCAAACGAGTCTATGCGTCGTGCCTGTTGTTTTGTTTATGGTCTAGCTAAATCCGCTTGCGCTTTGGTCGACAGAAGCAACAAAACGTCCTTGCGCAGCGCAAGCCGTTGAAATGAATGGGTTTGCAAAAGCATGTGAAAGAAAACTACAAATTTTGCTAGGCCAAAAAGAGCGTTAATCGACGAATAAAAAAATTACGCCGTTAAAATGGGTTTGCGTTAATGCCATTAATAGCACGTTAAACTGACAGCCCTAGTTTAAATGCAAAATACATTTTCACCGCTAGATGGAAGAAATTCCTACACATTGTCCCATTAATGAATGAGGCAAATAATGTTTTCGTCGTACCTGATTCACTATGGTAAGCCTATTATAAGTGCTAATATTTTAGACCTATAGGGATGGTTTACGTGGGAAGTTACATACATACATCACTCGCCTGTGCGCATCTAGTCATTTCCGTAAATCAGATAAACGTTGCTCTGGTTACTCTGACGCCTGAATATGGTGTGGGAGTGGCATAGATTAGTTGTCACAACAAGCGAAAAAGGCTGACATGAAGCACGCTAAATCTCGAAACCTCAAAGAAAAAGCGACAGTGCTCGTAATAAAGCAAGCATCAACACTGGCTTGGCTTTTCGGAGATGGCGAAAACTGAAAAATTTGAAATGTTGTAAAAGGAGATGGCATGTTTATTACTCAATAATTGAGTAAGGCATTTTATTAAACAGATAAATTGCCATATGTAGCTCTCTAACACAGTTCATTGTGAAGGGTAATTTATTTCTTAAGGAGGTACCTATTATCTATTAATAGGTATAGATATACTGTAAAATAATTGTTTTACATTGCTTTAACTCATCAAAATAAGTTATTTCCAACTTTTTTTGTTATACAAGATACAACATTTTTTTTTAGTTAGCTGAAGGACATTTAAGTTGAAATGACTTAAACATCCAAGTTGATTGCACTTTTTTCCCATTAAACAGTCAGTTAGTCAGCTTAAGATCCTTTCCATTTAAACTAGTTATATCTCTTAAGCCTAACAATGAATGAATTTTTTGGTCATGAGACAGAACACGTTTCATCTGCACACCAGAGCCAAAGCACAACCAAAACAATGTTCTTCCTGAAATTGCATGAAATTTTGTTTAAAAGGCCTATAATGGTAAAAATCCAATCACATTTTAATTTTTTTTAAAGTCAAAAGCAGTCTCTCCACACAAGCTGATTCAGATTCCCCCTGCAATGATGTCATAGGAAGGAGAAGCCCCGACCACAGCCAGTGGCAATCTGCTCTATTAGCATAGACACAGGTCTGAGTGGGAGTCCACCATTTCAGTATCCTCGTTGTAGCAGCTGAAGTTGTACAATGTCTGTGTCAAAGATGGAGTTGTACAATGTCTGCGCCAAAGAGGCATTACAAGTGTTTGGTTTTGGGATGTACCAAACATGCATGAGTCTCCGCCATCTGAGTCACTGGGAACATCGTGGTTAAATTTCATTATCGAAGGAAGTGTCCCGAAGAAAATCGTTAAAGTCTTAAATGCTTGCACCAATCATTTTGTGCCTGTTTCACAAATGAGGGGCTTTTCAATGCTGGATTTTCAAAAAAGTTCTGAAAGATGGGTCAATACCAATGCTTCATGTCCAAACTTAATATTCAGACAAATTAAGTATCACATGTAATATCTTGTGAGTCCTTCCAAATTGCCTTTCTGAAACAGTTTGCTCTGTATGGTTAATGTTGCTAAATGTGTTATGCACCGTACAGTCAGATTACAGGGGACTGAACATATAAGGCAGAACACCACTACAGAGAGTTTCTAAAATTTGTAATGTGTGAGATTGTCCTGTTTTCTTGTTGCCAGTGTGCCAAAGAATGACCTCTTGAAGCTCCACCCTCGTCTTGAGGGTGCCGGGAGCACCAGCTCATTTGCATTTAAAGGGACGCACAAAAAAACCCTGAAAATTTTTGCTCACCCCAAAAAGTTGCTCATCAGAGACTTATTTTCCATCAAAAATGGGCCTAAAATGTCCCCTTTAAACAATATAAATAATAATATTAGATTTCTTAGCTTTGATGAGAACCAAGCAGTAGAAAATGAGATTATCGAGTGTTCACTGGGCATTTGTGTCTGTGAGAGTGTGAAATACTGTACCTCTGGGGCAATATAATCTGGTGTGCCACAGAATGTTGTGGTTGTGATGCCATCCAGGATTCCCTCCTTACACATGCCAAAGTCTGCCAGCTTACAGTGACCTTCTGCGTCCAAAAGAATGTTGTCAAGTTTCAAATCCCTGCAAAGAAAATTTAAGCAAATGTAACAAACAGCAATATAAACCTTGCATGTTTGCATTGCGTGAAAAGCGGCACACATGGATTTCTGAGAAGGTTAATTTTGAATTAACTTTAACATCTTTATCTTTAAAACATACCTATCTTTATTATTTTTTCTTTTATTCTCATCTCTGCTTTGCTTATATTTTGATCCTTTTAACCATACATTGAAATTTAATAAGAGTAAAACATCTTGCCATCTTAAACATCCTGAAATAACTGATGCATGATTCAGATTCTGGATGTCTCTCTCTATCCAGAAACACTTGCAACACAGCAGGTGAATCATTTACTGACACTCATATCCCTGATATTAGTTTGATCAAGCGGACAATATATCCTGATGTTCGCCTGTGCACAAGGACATCATTTTAGTCAATAAAAAGGTCAAAGTATCGAGGCAGTTTTCACATTTAATTGTATTAAAGGGTTAGTTCACCCAAAAATGAAAATGAAGTCATTAATTACTCACCCCATGCTATACCAACCCCGTAAGACCTTCGTTCATCTTCGGAACACAAATGAAGATATTTTTTATTAAATCTGAGAGGTGGATCACTCCTACATAGACTGCCTAAGGGACTGGCTCTTGACGGCCTATAAAGTCATTAAAGAAAATGTTTAAATATTCCATGTGCCTACAGTGGCTCAATTATAAGTTTATCAAACGACGAGACTACTTTTTGTGCGGAAAAAACATAAATAACGACTTTATTCGACTATTCCATTACTTCCTTATGGGTGCATGCACTAGAACTGAGATAAGGACGTTCTTCTTCGACTACTTCTTGTTACCGGCTGCTCACCGCTTGAGTATTACCGCCACCTACTATATAAGATGATGTGCTGATATAGCTGGAAGTGCAAAACTTTCTGTTTACAAGCAGAGGAAGTTCTGCCCTGTACATACGCTTTTCAATTACCGTATTTTCCGCACTATAAGGTGCACCTGAAAGCCTTCAATCTTCTCAAAAAACGACTTATAATCCTGACTCTCAGAGCGCCTTATATATGGATCATCATCTTATACGGTAGGTGGCGGTAATACTCCTAAGCTGTGAGCAGCCGGTAATACGAAGTAGTCGAAGAAGAACGTCGTCATCTCAGTTCTCGCGCATGCGCCCATAAGGAAGTAATGGGATAGTCGAATAAAGTCGTTATTTATGTTTTTTTTCACACAAAAAGTAGTCTCGTCGCTTGATAAATTTATAATTGAGCCACTGGAGGCACATAGAATATTTAAACATTTTCTTTAATGTCTTTATGGGCCGTCAAGAGCCAGTCCCTAGTCCCTCTATGGAGGAGTGATCCAGCTCTCAGATTTAATCAAAAAATATCTTTATTTGTGTTCCGAAAATGAACGAAGGTCTTACGGGGTTGGTACAGCATGGGGGTGAGTAATTAATGACTTCATTTTCATTTTTGGGTGAACTGAACCCTTTAATATTTTAAAAGCATTTTTCTTAGGTATTGAAATTATATAAATCAACAGAGATGTTCACGAAAAACTAACTTTGATATTTGAACTGTATAAAATTATAACATATTGAATCACAATTCTCTCAGTTGTGCATATAGCAAGACTCTTGATAGACTGATTGACAACCAGCAGTGTCTATCGTTAAAACATATTGCTTGAAGGCAAAGACTGATAATATGTCATCACTAGATGACCATAGTGGAGGTGAATAACATTACACTGAAATAGATTTGATTGGATGTAATTAGGGCTGTCACTTTTGTGAAAAAAATCCTGTTCGATTTTTGAGACATAAGTGTTCATTGAATTGATTGTAAAATTGATTTTCCATGTCTAAAGACGTTTCCATTATTAACGTTTCCATTTTTTTCCAATTCCACGGACACCCAACAGGCATTAGGACGAGCGTAAAGAGGGTGCTTGAAGTGGACAAGTCAGCAATATTTCTGATGATTTATTGGCGTGAAGTTTCTGAAATTACAAACAGGAGCGCAACATAGAAAAACAATAAGCAGGACTGCGATAACATCAATGAAGAACATTACCGCAGGCTTCAACATGGCAGTATTTACAATTAGAAATGTCAAACAAATTTTACATACGAAGGCGATTGTAGCCCGACATCTACATCTGTTTCTGTACGCATGAGACTGTCTGAATACCGACAGTATTCACATTTTTGTTGTAAAAGAGAAGAATGCAGAAGTATGAATGCATTATGCAGAAGTATAGTTTGCTGTAATATGTGTGTGTCAGAGCCTGTAGTTGCTTTGTGACGCGCGTGTCGTGGCGAGCTGGACGCGCTCTGAGAGAAGCCTGTTAAAATCGATTCCCTATGTTCGTTTTCGATACTTGTGTTGGTTGGTCCGTTCGATTGTGCAATCGATTTTCGAACGTAAAGTGACAGCCCTAGATGTAATTGACCCTTCGCTAAGCCACGCCCGAAAACCGCCACTGGCCAATCATGTCTTAGCAACCGTAACTATGCGCGGGAAGTCTGGCAAGCTTTCGAACGAGGGAAACATGCTGAAGCATTGTGCGAATGGATTGTGCAAATCTAATACCGGTATACTAAAAGTTTGGACGGGGAGAGGAATGTTTTCCTTCCCGAAAATCTAAAAGCCACGGGGAGAAATGATTGGCGTGATCTAGTATCTATGACCCATTCACAACTACTGGTAAATGTCGACATGCTTAACAAGAACACCTATTGCTTGGAAATATTGACGGTTCTTTGGTCATAATGATAACGTAAAATAAGACGATTAAAGAGACAAGACAAAGGCTTACTGACATAGGCTACTTAAAAATATTTTTCCGCATTTTGTTAATCGACGTCCTACTAACGTTACCCCTTACTAAGTAACTTAACCCAATCCGATCGCGGCTCTCCCAGTATTAGTGTTACTCCACAAGATTTATTGATAAGCTGTTTGATTTATAATTATTAAGATTATTTTTCACATACCCTGCTGTGTATGTACATAGCTGTTCCTCAATTTGTGTTTATCATTTGAACGGTCAGCGTATGAGGCGCTGCTGCTTGCGCTGGGACTATAACGTTAGGCTTTAACTTCAATTTTTAAGAAATTATTCTCTAATCGGTTGCATACAATGTCGTGAATATATCCCTCAAATGCATACTGTAGTCCCTTTTGTCTTGCACTCTCAGATATTTCACTTGTTCGCGAAAATTACTAATTATCTCATTGGGAATGTCTGACACTGGGTGCATCCACACTATAATAGATGGGCCAGCCATGAAAGCTTGACAGGTGTAGCAACAGTAACTAGGGAGGCAGGGCTTAGCGAAGGGTCAATTATAAGTAAAATCATTGCGGGGTAAAAAAAGTACCATCTATTCTTTATTATTTTACACTGCAAAGAGTAACACAGTAGGCCTAAATATTTTAATATGAAAACCTTTTTAAATGTACATAATCTGATTATGTGAAAAATTTTCATCAAATGAAATTGATTAATCTCTAAACAGTGTACAGTACATACTGTACATTAAACTCAGAACAACAGTGAAGCATTTAATTAGAGTGAATTAAAAAAGTATGACACTTAGAAAGCAAAATTTGTAAGTTTTAATGCAGTTTTCTAATACTCTAATGAGAATTATTTGACATGCAGTTGTCTAAAGTATAGTTCACTTTGAAATACATTTTTGATATGTTTTAGCTTACCTCAAGGGCATCCACGATGTAGGTGCCTTTGTTTTACACAGTAGTTTTAATTTTTTATATTTTTAGGTCAAACTGTTCTTGTCTGTCAGTCATATAATGCAGGTATATGGGGTCCACCTCAAAGAGCATGCACAGAGAAGTCGAAATTAAACATGATTTTATGACTCGGAAGTACACATTGATGGCCTAAGACACTAAATAAGTGGTTTGTGTGAGAAAACTAACAGTATTTATATTGTTTTTACCTCATGTAACCACGGCCACGTCCAAGTGATTTGAGGTGAACCCCATGTGAACCCCATAAACCTCCATTATATGACTGACAGACAAGAACGGTTTGACCTAAAAATATCAAAATTGAAAATACTGTGAAAACAAAGACACAAACATGGTCCCGTCAGGTAAGCTAAAACATATCAAAAAATAATTTCAAAGTGATCCATCCTATTTAAGCACTTGGGATGGGGCTATACACGTTTGAGAAACACTGGTTTATTGGGCTTGCTCTACCATTAAAGACTCAGGCACAGCATGTACCCGTGGAGTGATTTTAAGCAGCACAAGAGGAAAGTAAAGAAAGACAGAGAGAGTGAAAAAAGAAAAGGAGAGAGCGAGATGATAAGGTGCCACTGATGAAAGACAACAAGGAGTTGGATGAAACCAGTCGGATTGGGGTTTGATGGTTGATTGCAACAAGAATGTCAACATCACTTTGCAGGATGTCATCCAGTCAAAGGTGTTTTCATAAAACCATCCTCACCGAAAGGGAGGGGAGCGTCGGAACCCTTACGCAACTGTTCCCTTTCAGAAAGGCACTCTGGTGCTCGGCACGTTCTTGTTGGTCTGAAAAGTTGGCGAGAGGGCTTCATTCCTCTCTGTCTGTCCCCACCAAAAGAGTTCAATCACTTTTAACATGCAGAAGTGTGTGGAAAAAAAGCTTTTAATGAATGTTGGAAAGATGCATGGTGAGAGAACCACTTCACAAATTTAAGATACACTTCTTGATTGAGGAGTTAAACCGATATTTGTTATTAATGACCCTACAAGTTTGATTAAACCATCAAAATATGAGGAAAATATTTTATATGTTTTTTTTATATATAATGGTAAGAACAAAACACCAAATATGGTTAAGATATTAATCTGACAAAATTTTGCAAAAACCTGTAGGTTTTATTTTACTGCAAAAACAAATGTATAGAGAAACTAAAATCTTAAAAAAGCATGATTGTGCAATATGCTTACAAAATCTGAAGCTAAATTTGACTAATATTTTAATAAAGAGTGAAGATGCCAATTTTAACCGGCCGGACATCAATTTTAGCTAGTTTAAATTATAGTTTTCACATTATTTACATAGGCTATTTCCATTTGAGATTTACTATCATTTCAAAGTGTGTAAAAATAGTACAAATAAAGAATAATTAGGTGTGTGTAACCTTTAGTGTAGGTGCACAAAAAGAAAGGGATAGAAAGTTCATGAGACGTGAAGGGCTGCTCTATTGTCCTCTACCCACATGAGCTTCTAGACAAGATGTTCCAGAATTGTCCATCTCTCCATCTGTCTCTCTTTTTCTCTCTATCCAGTCCTATCCTACAGTAGTCTACTTTCCAACGCATCCTGGTCACATCGCTCTTCCTCTCTTCTCCAAGAAAGAGACTTTAATTCGTCAGTGAGTTTCATTTGTTGATACAGATTATGACATTGCTACATTGGCAGCTCTTATCTGTCCCCTTTGAAGAGCATGAATGCTGCTCTCGTTTTTGCATTTATTTTCAAAGATGTTGGGTAACATACTCTTTGTGTTTTCAAGAGTTTGGTTTGATTTTCTGAGGTTGCAAGGTAAGGCTTTTGTCCAGAGGCAGCCCCTGCAATACAGAGGCCTGTTTCAATGAAAACAGTTGGAAGCCATCATATGAAAAAAAAAAGACAGACAAATATTTCATGCAAAGCAACTGCACTTATCTCTGTTATACTCAACAACTTGATCTTATATTTCACTTGTAATAGTCTGTTTATAAACGCATATAATCTACTACTATGCATTCTATCTCTTTAACCATAAAACAATTGAACTATGCAAATAAACCAACAATCGTTGTCTTAACGAGTGAGTAATTGAATCATTAAGTCAACTGATTCATTCACAGCTGCTGATTCATTCAGGTATGTGTGAGTTCTAGAGTCAATCATTTGAATGATCTGTTCAAAAATGCGGATTTCATTCGTTATATTCATTCACTGTGGATGAAGGGTACATGTCTACGTCTTCAGTTTCTGAGCTTTCTCTGGATTATTATTGAGAATGAACTAGTTTGCTGTATTATGCATTAAAGCTACACTGTGTGATTTTTTTACCCCCATCTAGCGGTGAAAAGGTATATGACCATACAGTGAATATTAATTTCTGTTCCTCTCAATTCCGATTTTGTTTTAACTCCTACAGTGGCCAATGTAGTCCAATATTAACATGGCTTCCAGTTCAGCCTTGTCCATGAGTGTTATTTCAAACAGAAACACGTAAGGCGAAGCTTGAATTAACAGGTATGTCCTTCTTTGGTTAATGTACTTTCAAGATGGAGGGGCAACATGGCGACCGACATTAGAACCCCTTACCCGTATGTATTTTCAAAGGCATATTATACACTCACGAGAATACTTTATTACTTGAACAAAGTAAATTTACATTAATGAGCACATATATTTTTGAAAGAACTAAGTGTTTTTAGCTAAGAATAAACTAAAAGAGTTACACAGTGTAGCTTTAAATCACATTAGAGCAAATTATTCAACTGTGACAAAATACCATTTCAGCGCAGTTCGTTCACCTCTGACTGTTCACCTTTTGCGTTCGCAAAAACTCACCTTTTAAATGTTCTTCCTCATTTTTCATATAGACCAATAGCTCTGCAAATTTATAATGCTTACTTGTATAAAATAATAAGAAGAATAGCTTAAATAATTTAACAAAACGTATTTGATTTGACTCTGATGATAAGATTGCCTTGGTTTTTGGCTTGCTTAGTTGGGGACATTTAATATTCAACAATATTATTGATCTGTGTTTTATTATTTTCCTGTTATCAATGTGAAGCTACTTTGATTCAATCTGTATGGTAAAAAGCACTATATGAATAAAGGTTACTTGACTAAAAATAGATAAAAAACAATGAATATTTTCTTTTTCATTATAGGTGTAATGAAAACCTTAGCAGCAATAAGACATGAGTATGAGATTAACTATTGAATTACATTTTACTAGAGCTCCTTTAATTTGTAGGAAGTACTGACATAGTAAGAACACAACAAGGCAGAAGAGAAGACAGAGAGGGGAAACAGCAGCAGACTCCATTTAGAGCATTTCCTGTGTTTCAAGTGAATCCTGAGAAGTGATTTTTTTCCATTACGTACACAGCAACCTCTCTCTACCAAAATATGTGCTAAAAAGCTGAAAAATATGCACTTTTTCAAAAGCACAACAAGCTATTCCATTACAACAAACTAAAGAAGGATATGACACACACACATAATATAATGTTAAACAGTAAAGGCTTTTGTACAATCTTTTACTATAACAATCATATTTTTAATTTAATTTTATTATATATGCACATTTTAAAAAAATTAATAATTTTATTCAAGCATGTTACAACTGTTTTTTTTTTTGTTTTTTTTTTTGTTTTTATGAATAATAAGAGCACCAAATTCTTGAGCACCAAATCAGAATATTAGAATGATTTCTGAATGATCAGGTGACACTGGACTGGAGCTTTGCTGTCACATGAATAACTTATATTTTAAAATACATCTAAATAGAAAACGTTTATTATTTTTAACTGTATTTAAATGCAGTTGATGAGACTTTAATGCATGTTTGTTGATAGATTGCTGTCAAGATATCTTTTATATGTTCAGATGTCTCTATGCAGTGATTTACATACCCTATCATGGTCAGCATGAATGACGTTAGTTGGGCACACTTGGAAGGTTACCAGGCAACATCTGCATGACTATATTAGAATATATAATGCATAACAGAGAAGCAAAATTTTGCATATACGTGGATGGAAAGGAACAAGAATCAACCAATCATTGTGTTCTGCAATCAGTGCAAAACACAACTCAGGTTACAGTGATTAGTAATTATAGGGGCTGTAACTGAGCCTCTTAGTCCATACTTAGGTACATAGAGGAAGTTGTTTACTAAAGTAAAAGCGTATTTTTGAATGCGCTCTTGGGTTAATATCAATTAGCTCTTACACAATGTGGATCACAGTTATTCTTATTCTAGGAAAAGGAACATTACCTCAATCGTATTATGTTCCTTTGCAGGTGAAAGGTCACAGACAACACACAAAAGCAGATCTTGCAAGTACAAGGTGTGGAAATACTACAATAACTACCAGCTCACGTGTTCCATCACGAGCCCTTCTAAGTCTCAGCACTTTTGTGCCTTCCATGTCCTGCCAAGAATACAGCTCCCATGTTACACCGTTACAAAAAAATCCATCAAGAGCCACAGGGTAATCAAGCAGAGGAGCCACATCTTTGCCACCTGCTCTTACTATCTATTTTTAGATGTAGTGAATCTGAACAAATAACCAAACCAGCCACTTGCAATCAGCCGAGAAGTCAAGATTAAACATGCCCTCTTTAACCAGATCAAACTTCAATCAAAACTGCTATCATGTCCTTCATCGATAGGGAAAAGTATACTACACCTACATATTTTGTTCTAGAACGTTCTGCATTTTCCGTACTGGTACTGCATGTGTGGCAGGTCACAGAGAGGTGGAATTAATTCACATGGGGGAAAAATGCAGTTCTGCCATTCGTTTGAAGCAGAGCTAACATGTCTTCTGACATGCAAGGTCTTTCCCAAAATGAGGAAAGACAAAAGGCAGAATAATTTGGAATCTTTATTTATTGCCGGTGGAAATGATTTTCACAAGTTTCACATAATGTCGTCATAGAGCTCGGCCTTAGATTGATTACAGGGACATTATTACTTGAGCAACCTGATCATGTAGTGCTTCGTTCAAGGGTAAAATTATGATGGGTTGTCTTACTTTTCACCTAATTTAAACCTTAAAAACCTAAAATACAACAAAAAAAGCAAATATTTCATTGAACACATTGACACAATAGAGGGACACGCTCAAGTTCAGATTTATTTCTCTAGCGCATTTTAAACAACCTTGGTTTACCAAAGTGCATATAATACATAAAAACAGTTACAGAAGGTTATACGCAGAAGAAATTATTAGTTTTTAGCATAGATTGGAACTCAGACACCATTGGAGCAGCTCTAACAGATAATGGCATAATGGCCAATCTACAGCCTGAAGCCTTGAGTGGCTGGATTGTTGAGGGCTTTAGAAACAAATAGCAACATTTTTAAATCAATATTGGAATGGTAGCCAATGCAGAGGGTGGAGATAGGTGTATAGCCATTTGTGACTGCCAACGAGCAGACGCATTTTGTTAGAGGCAACCCATTAAAAAAACTCTGTTGCTGCGTCCGAAATCTCCACTCAAAGCACTACTCCCTAACCCCTATGTTGGGGGTAGAGAGCAGAGCACTATATAGTGAGCTCACCAGCATAATAGAAGCCACTTTCGGACACTACTCGATCGTCTCTCGGCGCCGTTGATTACATCATCTGTCGGCTGGTGCCGAGCCGGCTCTGGGCTAAATAGATTTTTTAAGAATAAATACATTACATTATATTGAGCTTATTTCTCCAAAATTTTAAAACTAAAAGTGATTTCTTACCGTTTTTGTTATAATGTGCTACTCCACACATGATTACAGTATAACTTATTTTTACGAATCAGCGCAATGCATGATGGTATGTAGGGCTTAGGGTTAGTGACCATCGGTTGTTCACTACTTTTCAAAATGCATTCTGGGATACATTGAGTGGACTATATAGGGTATAATAATCATCACTATACATTCGGACAAACTACAAAATGGCGAGCTCACTATATAGTCCACTATATAGTGAGTAATGGGAGATTTCGGACGCAGCATATATTGCAAGTGTGCTTATATATATATATATATATATATATATATATATATATATATATATGTATATATATAAATATATATATAAATATATATATGTATATATATATAAATATATATATAAATATATATATATATATATATATATATATAATATATATATATATATATATATATATATATATATATATTAGGGCTGTCAGTTTAACGCGTTATTAACGGCGTTAACGCAAACCCATTTTAACGGCGTTAATTTTTTTATCGCGCGATTAACGGTCTTTTTGTCACATGCTTTTGCAACAGGACGCGGCATGCGTCCTGATTCATTTCGCCGTCTCGCGCTCGTCATCCAGTCAAAGCCGAAACGTGTGTTTGTGGCATGCCTGTTGTTTTGTTTTCGATCTAGCTAGATCCGCTTGCTCTTTGGTCGAAGAAGCAACAAAACGTCCTCGCGCGGCGCAAGCCATTGAAATGAATGGGTTTCAGAGCGCAGCGCGAGGATGTTTGGGCTTGCGAGCCGGCCAAATAGTACTTGTTTAAGTGGATGACGAGCGCGAGACACCGAAATGGATGCCCTAAGATTCTGAATTGGAAAGTTTACTTTTAAAAGGTTGCCAAACTGTCCCATTGACAAGACCAAGTGATCTGTGTGTTTTGTCGTTGTGAACTGAGCTATCATCATCACAGCACGTCCAGTCTGAAACACCACTCGATGATGGCCAAGCACACACACAGCTGATGCGAATTCTCCACCCCCTCGTCAATATTAGGACCTGTCAGTATTTTTTTCACCCTTTTATTGGTAGACAGTGTTACATTGTGTGAGAGATTATTTATATAGTGTGAAATTTAACACTATTCCAATGTTATTTTCAATAATAATAATAAAAAAACATTTGCACTAAACAAGCCAATCCACTTTTCCATGTTGATAAGAGCATTAAAATGAGAAAAAATAATGTAACAAAAAGAAATCAAAAGAAATCAAAAGATATATAGAATAGATAAAAATGTGCGATTAATCAGCGAGTTAACTATGACATTAATGCGATTAATCGCGATTAAATATTTTAATCGTTTGACAGCACTAATATATATATATATATATATATATATATATATATATATATATATATATATACACTCACCGGCCACTTTATTAGGTACACCTGTCCAACTGCTCGTTAACACTTAATTTCTAAGCAGCCAATCACATGGCGGCCAATCACAACTCAGTGCATTTAGGCATGTAGACATGGTCAAGACAATCTCCTGCAGTTCAAACCGAGCATCAGTATGGGGAAGAAAGGTGATTTGAGTGACTTTGAACGTGGCATGATTGTTGGTGCCAGAAGGGCTGGTCTGAGTATTTCAGAAACTGCTAATCTACTGGAATTTTCACGCACAACCATCTCTAGGGTTTACAGAGAATGGTCCGAAAGAAAAAACATCCAGTGAGCGGCAGTTCTGTGGGCGGAAATGCCTTGTTGATGCCAGAGGTCAGAGGAGAATGGCCAGACTCAGGGCAACAGTGACTCAAATAACCACCCGTTACAACCAAGGTGGGCAGAAGAGCATCTCTGAACGCACAGTACGTCGAACTTTGAGGCAGATGGGCTACAGCAGCAGAAGACGACACCGGGTGCCACTCCTTTCAGCTAAGAACAGGAAACTGAGGCTACAATTTGCACAAGCTCATCGAAATTGGACAATAGAAGATTGGAAAAACGTTGCCTGGTCTGATGAGTCTCGATTTCTGCTGCGACATTCGGATGGTAGGGTCAGAATTTGGCGTCTACAACATGAAAGCATGGATCCATTCTGCCTTGTATCAACGGTTCAGGCTGGTGGTGGTGTCATGGTGGGGGGAATATTTTCTTGGCACTCTTTGGGCCCCTTGGTACCAATTGAGCATCGTTGCAACGCCACAGCCTACCTGAGTATTGTTGCTGACCATGTCCATCCCTTTATGACCACAATGTACCCAACTTCTGATGGCTACTTTCAGCAGGATAATGCGCCATGTCATAAAGCTGGAATCATCTCAGACTGGTTTCTTGAACATGACAATGAGTTTGCTGTACTCAAATGGCCTCCACAGTCACCAGATCTCAATCCAATAGAGCATCTTTGGGATGTGGTGGAACGGGAAGATTCGCATCATGGATGTGCAGCCGACAAATCTGCGGCAACTGTGTGATGCCATCATGTCAATATGGACCAAACTCCCTGAGGAATGCTTCCAGCACCTTGTTGAATCTATGCCACAAAGAATTGAGGCAGTTCTGAAGGCAAAAGGGGGTCCAACCCGTTACTAGAATGGGGTACCTAATAAAGTGGCCGGTGAGTGTATATCACTCACACTAAGCTCACCTAAAGGATTATTAGGAACACCTGTTCAATTTCTCATTAATGCAATTATCTAATCAACCAGTCACATGGCAGCTGCTTCAATGCATTTAGGGGTGTGGTACTGGTCAGAGACAATCTCCTGAACTCCAAACTGAATGTCAGAATGGGAAAGAAAGGTGATTTAAGTAATTTGAGCGTGACATGTTTGTTGGTGCCAGACGGGCTGGTCTGAGTATTTCACAATCTGCTCAGTTACTGGGATTTTCACACACAACCATTTCTAGGGTTTACAAATAATGGTTTAAAAGGGGAAAAACATCTAGCATGTGGCAGTCCTGTGGGCGACAATGTTTTATTGATGCTAGATGTCAGAGGAGAATGGGCCGACTAATTCAAGCTGATAGAAGAGCAGTTTTGACTGAGATAACCACTCATAATTGAGGCGGATGGGCTACAACAGCAGAAGACCCACCGGGTAAAACTCATCTCCACTACAAATAGGAAAAAGAAGCTACAATTTGCAAGAGTTCACCAAAATTGGACAATTGAAGAACTGGAAAAATGTTGCCTGGTCTGATGAGTCTCGATTTCTGTTGAGACATTCAGATGGTTAATTTAGCATAGAGAACATAGATCCATCATGCCTTGTTACCACTGTGCAGGCTGGTAGTGGTGGTGTAATGGTGTGGGGGAAGTTTTCGTTGGCACACTTTAGGCCCATTAGTGCCAATTGGGCATTGTTTAAGTGTCACTGCCTACTTGAGCATTGTTTCTGACCATGTCCATCCCTTTATGGCCACCATGTACCCATCCTCTGATGGCTACTTCCAGAAAGATAATGCACCATGTCAAAAAGCTCGAATCATTTCAAATTGTTTGGGCAGACGGCTTGGCATGGCTGACGTGGAGCGCGGGCTCTGTGCTGGACGGGACTAGCTGTGAGGGCTCTGTGCTGGACGGGACCAGCTATGAGGGCTCTGTGCTGGACGGGACGAGCGGTGAGGGCTCTGTGCTGGCAGGGACCAGTACTGGACTTTTGTACTCTGTGCAAAGTCAAATGCTCCAATACAAACGATTTTCGACACGATTTACGAGAACCATCATCGAGTGCATCTGAAATTATATGAAGAAACAGAAAAAACTGAGACTAAGAGCAGAAGAACTACGGCAACGTCTCGAAGGAAGTGCCTGCCTGCCTGCAAAGCTACAGTACTGTGAAAAAGCACTTGTGTAAAATGCTGTAAATGAGAATGTTTTCAAAAATAATGTCATAATCATAAATTGATTTTATTTATCAATTCACTTTTAGTAGTTAACTATTATTAACAGTTATTATCTTTTAACTTTTTAAATCAAATCAATAGGTGTTTAGTACCTTTTACGTTTAAAACAGCTTTTGTCCAGGTATTGCACATAGTTTTTAGTTTTGCAGGTTTTTTCAAGCGTCTTTGGAAACGTTGCCGCAGTTCTTCTGGTCTTAGGCCCCGTCCACACTACTGCATTTTCGTTTAAAAACGGAGACCTTTTGCTGACGTTTGCACCTCCCGTCCAGACTAAAACGGGAAAACGAAGACCTAAAACGGAGAAGTTTAGAAACGCTGCAGCTCCGTTTTGCGTTTTGAAACGCCGGAGGGCGTTTTAGTGTGGACGAGACAAAACGAAGGACTTCAGAAACGCTGACGCAGAGGCTCACGCTCGGCTCTATGATTGGGTGTTAACAGTCATGACGTCTCCTTCCCTGATTCGTCAACTACTGTTTACACCGGCACGCGCATGCCCAGTGTTGGTGAATGCTCACGTGATACGCGTTTTCAGTCGTTTTAATGTGGACGGAGATCATTTCTAATACGCAGATAAAACGCTGGTGTGGACGGAGATCGTATTCGTTTTAATTCTCTGTTTTTAAACGAAAACGCAGTAGTGTGGACGGGGCCTTAGTCTCTGTTTTTTCTGTTTCGTCATATAATTTCAGATGCACTCGATGATGGTGAGATCCGACCTCCGTGTGGAGCATTGGCTGTTGTCAGAATCCTTGTGCATTCAAAAATTCTATAATTAATGGCACAATTAATGTCTGGAAATGTAAACTGATATTTCCTACTGAGACACTACAACAAAATATATAAATAACTGGCTTAAAACCATTTCTTTGAGGCAAAAATACTAGTGTGCCTAAGACTTCTGCACAGTACTGTATATGTCCCTAGTGAGACATTGGTGTCTAGAACACTTATTATTTTGTGATCCTCATCTCCTGTATGAAGTACCTGTACAATTTTAGTTTCCTTTGTTTTTTCCTGTGCTGAGCTAGAGCAAAGATGGAGCCAGATTACATGAGCGCTCCAATCAATGCTTCCCAGCATGCTTTGCACTTAAAATGACCTTCATTGAGGGTGGAGCACTAAACCAGTGATTCATGGTCTAGTCGTCATCATCATCAGGTAATCAACGGAACTGGCGCCTGAGCCGATCTGAGGTGTATGTGTGTGTACTGTTATTCTTATAACACACAATAAGCCATTCATATTGACCGAATCACATCCTGTCTAATTTCTTGCCAAATAAACATCATGTCAGCGATTGTAAGCCTAAACAAGGGGTCAGACGAATGGAAGGTGGGTAAGAGACATGAATGGATGTCATGGCAGTCGTCCAACACTGTGTTCTTAAAATAGAACCTGCTCATGAAGTGAATGGAGAGGGTTTTTATTATTAAATTTCAGGGGTTTCACTTGATACTCTAAATGAGCAATGAACCTGAAAAAATATATATATATATTTAGCACATGTAAAAGGCAGTAATGATATAATGTTGAGTTCCCATGTTGTATTTCACATTTTGGTTTCTTGTACCTTCCAATAATCCAAATAAAGTTCCTATGACCAAATGGTTACATTTTCTTTTTGTTGAACATACCAAAAACATGGTGTATGAGTCTCTAGAGTAGCTAACAGCTGAGATTATTGTAAATATTGAGGGAAAAAAATAATAAACTCAGTGTAATTAGAACCAATGGACCTCTGCTTGACCTATACGCCTTAAGTTTTCGAACTTTCATAAGACCTCTCCATTTCCCTTCAGTCTCTGAAAGTCTGGGTTCAGGAAGGCCAGTGTGGGGAGGAGGTTGATTTAATTCAATACAACATTAAACTCCAAATGAGATTCTTCCTGCCCAAGACCAGAACGAGCTCAGGACCAGGCCGAGAACGGGTGGGTGAGGAAACTCACAGGTCACTGGGTTCAGTGAGGGCCCGAGGGCGACAGGAAGAAGGGGTCATGATGACTTGGGCTTCCAGTGTTGTGTGACATTATTCTATTGAACCAGCTACAAAACCTGTACAATTGAATCTGTAAAATTGCAAATGAATCTGCATTACATTTTCTAGTCATACTGTCCAAAAATATGGTGTTTGCATGGTGTTTACGTGAAGCTTCATTTTGTATTGGTGTCATGCATGCGATTTTAAAATCATGCAACATTGTCATTTCATTCTAAAATCGTATGCATGGCACCAATACAAAATTAAGCTTAGGTAAACAACATGCAGACTTATGATATTTTTTGGGCAGTGTGACTAGAACTTTTGCAATTTTACAGATTTAACTTTAACATACTGTCCAAAAACATCATGTTGTCTACGTACAGCTTTATTTTTGTACTGCTGGCATTATGCATAAGATTTCACACTGATATATTATATTATATTGTATTATATTATATTATATTATATTATATTATATTATATTTATTTATTATATTATATTATATTATATTATATTATATTATATTATATTATATTATATTATATTATATTATATTATATTATATTAATTCTATGCATGAGGTCAACACTACAAAATAAAGCTGCACAGAAACAACATGCAAACTTATGATATTTCTTGACAGTAAAGATGGATTACACCTTGAAAACAAGCCAGCGATGGATAAAAAAGATCCCAAGAAAAGCCTGGCCTTCCAGCCCCAGAAGCACTGCCCGTTGTGTGTGGTTAATGACACACAATTGAGAGGGTAAACAAACTGTCTGGGAATGAATAAATCATTGAACATAGCTCATCAAAGTAAACAACCTGAGGTAAACAAGGCAGACAAGGGCTCCTGTCTCTAAGCAAAATAGTTCCTAAAGATACAACGCACCATGCCAGAGCCAGTTCATGTGATACAGTCTGCCTTTGATTCGCTTCAGACCTAATCTGTGAAGGAGTGCGTGACAGCCCTCTGAGAAAATAAATGATCTTGATTCCGGATTAAACTTGAGCAAACACTTGGAACGGATGGCTAATTTTCTATCCAAAAATGATCAGGCTAAAATTTCACTAAATTTGGAATGTATCTTTTGTGTGTTACAATGGTATTTTGGCTTGGAGGTTTCAAGACATTCCATTCTTCTGGTTACTTAACAATGATGCTGTGTCTATCAGTGAGACAAACAGAAGGAGTTTGCTGGTCAGAACCAAACAATGACTGAATGTGAATTGACCTTTGGCCTTTTAGAGTAGTAATTTGCCATGCAATGAATTTACCTGTAAATGACCCCATTTTGGTGCAGGAACATGAGGGCTGAGGTCACCTCAGCAGCATAGAACCGGGAACGAGCTTCATCGAATTTGCGTGAACGCTGGATCTGGAACATCAGGTCTCCGCCATTCACATATTCCATAACAAAGAACAAACGGTCCTGAAGATAACAAACAGAAGAAACATTTTCATTACTGAATAATGCAATAACTTTTCTAAATGTTTCATACAAACATTTCAGTTCAAAGATTATTTTGAGGAAGTCTTATGGGACCGTTCACATCAGCGTCAGGAGCGAATGCATTTCAATGTTAAGTCAATGCAAAGAACGCGTTACGCTCATAAAAAATTCCTGCGGCGCGAATGAGGCATAGAGCGCGCGCGGTAGACATAAATACGCCTCATTCTCGCGTCAAGTTCACGCGAATTGAGCGTCTGGCACGTTAAGCGCGTTATGCACGAATGATTTAGTGCAATTTGTGCATTCACGCGTTTGAAGCGAATTCGCGCCTGCTGCCCGAGTTGAAAAATCTGAAATTTGCCTTCAAATTCCCGCTGCGTTAACCAATCAGGAGCCTGCTGCTTGCCCACGTGGTGAAGTATCTGGATGCTTCAATAAATTATTTTGTAACATGACTAAATGCGTGTGGTTCTAATGCACAACAAAGCAAATATTATTGCTCATTAAGTTTTGCTCTTGGCGCGCAAATGGATTAAAAGTGGTCAAGCGTCAAACTGAGACATGGTAGGGGCAAATTTCGACTTGCTATTCATGTCCGGTGTGAACGTAGCATTACTGTAGGTGTAAACCTCTTAATCTGCACCCCTATTTTTGAGAATTTCTTGCATGGTAACATGTTAACTTCTATTTTTGGTAAACACTGCTTTAGGTAATACATGTTATACATTTTGAGATAGACGTGATAGTGATAAACTGAGACATTAGACTGGTTCATATTAATTCCAAAACTCATAAAGATGGAGATGTTTGGGTCTTTTTGACTGAAACATTACAAAGAATCGCTTCATAGGAGTACATTTTTTTCATTCACACCTTAATAGAGTCGATCTGCCCGCAACTCTCAAGATCCTTTAACAGAATCAAACACTGGAAAAAAACCAACCAAGCCTTACATAAAGGATTCCGACATGGGGGAATGCACTTTCAAAAGAAAATATGTTTTGAGAAATTACGAATCAAACCGATTAACCACAACTGGGGTTAAAAGAAAAACATTACACAGAATAGAATATAAATGTTGGGGGAGTTCATAGAGGAGACACAGGCCTAGAAGCATCCATCCGTTCTCAGAAAACATGAAACCATTGCCCTGCTCGGCTGAATAGAATATAACTCATTATCTTCAGTGGGTCATGCACATCATTTCAAAGAATCAAGATGTATATCAAACCCACACATACTGTGAGTCCAGCTATGTGACTCGTGTCCTAGTCAGCAGACATACAGTTTGGCTCATGAAATATGCTGAACTGTGAACAAACATAGTCATAATCATCGTTCATTTGTCTAAATGATGGGAATCATTGAGAAGAACAGGCTTACCATCGAATTTGGATCTTTCTCCAAAAAAGTTGCTAACAATGGAAAATGATACATAATTGAATTTATTTTTTATTTTTTATTTTTTTTAAGAGTTCCTAGTGTTATTTTACATTTTTGTGCATATTTTCTATGTTGCAGGTTAAAACAAAATTTTACTTGAAAAAGACCTGAAGTGTATCTTTGGGGTGTGGAATATATTTTGTTTAATATGCCATCAATCTAATACCCTATTCATTGCTACCAGTGTCTTGTCTCCAAATTTAGACAATAATGAAGTGTGGGTGATATTTTAAGACATTAAAAGCCTCATCCAACTGGTTCACTTGATTCACTTGTTGATATGCATGATATGCTGATTTTTTAGAATTGAAATCATGATTGCATTGTAATCTTGCGTAATTGTGGGTCCAGTCTGCCCTGCCTGTCCCTTTGCTATGAAAGCGAATTTAAACAGGATGCTGAAATAGTTTGTTTAAAATGTGCCCAAAGTTACAGCAAAGGCCCACCCAATCAAATGCCAATAAACATTTCCTGCCTCTAATTAGAAATGTACATATCCTGGCGCTGCCTGTGCCGTGCAAGAGAAAAGGCCTATCGACAGATAACCACCAAGACCCAACAAGCAGGGCTAACAGAGTGCATCAGCTCGGGCTTCATCTGGACAACAAGTGACTGAGTGTCAAAAGCACTCTACATAACACTAACAAGACACACTTTAAACTTTAAGAAACATGAAAAGTGTTTAACCTAAATGACTGAGTATAAAAACTGAGTGTGAGCTTTCTTCTGTTAGCTGGTGTGGACTGAAGTTGTAGTAATTGTCGTTCCCCACAGGTGAGATTACAACACTCTGTGACGAGCTTAACAAATGACCAGCTTTGTGAAGCTGATAGGAACAGGATATAATTATAATTTCAGTAAAGAGAGTGTATTGGTGTGTGTGGCCCCTGGACATTAATCAAGAATGTTTATCTTTAAGTCCAAAGCTAAGAACCGACTCTGTGTTTCGTGTACAGAAGTCTCGAGAGCACTAATAGAATCGTTCTTGTTTTGCATGCTTTAAATTGATGTGTTTGACTTGAAGAGGCAGACCGATTGGTGTATGACATCAAAGTAACGGTTGAGCGATAAGAGAACATTCCGGCTCTGTATGCTTTCGAATCGCTCGGTACTTTGATGAAATCAACTGATCGGTCTGTGCATCGCAGCTTCAATTTTGTTTGAATACAACAAAATGTGAAATCCAAAAAAATTATTTAATTCATTCATTACACACAGCGCCTAAATTAAAACTCGGCAAAAGCCGAAGCGAGTAAAGATCGGCATTGGCTAGTAAAATGAAAACGTGTCAATCGGCAGTTGGCCGGTACATTCTTCCAACAATGCGATGTTGTGGAAACATGAACGTAAACAAATTTGAACAATGCTTGGGACAGTTGTCAATTTAAATATTCAAGGGCAAAAAGACACTTGCAAGGGAATTCCGTCACTCGCACACTGTATGAAAAGTTTTGTGTGTGCACATATCTGAAGCACGTGCACAGAAAGCAGTGTCTCAGACAGCATGAAAATACTGAATTATGCTCTCTGTCACGACTTTTTGTGTGTGATTGTACAAATTCACAAAAATGTGTACAAAAATGGCCGTCTGGGTTAAATATTCAAGTAAACATCATGTCTCTACCTGGAAACTACTGTTACTTGTCTTTAATGTTTTGCATTTATATTAGTTAGGCTAGTATTTTTAGCTGTGGTATTAAAACTGGAATTCAGAATTGTGAATTTGCACTGTTATCAAAAATGTTGGTGTCATAGGAATGCGCAAGAATTTAGAATTTGAATTTTTGAATTTAGAATTTTTGAATTTGAATTTTGTCACAACCGTGCGAGAGATCACTTCCGACGCTTTCCGGCGCTTGCGCAACCGAAGTGCCATCACTCTCAGAATCACGTGGACGTGGTCACAAGGGTAAAATCGATATACATATATATATATATATATATATATATATATATATATATATATATATATATATATATACACTGGCGTAGTAGGAACCGGGGGGGGACGGGGGGGATGTGTCCCCCTCAATATTGAAAAATGCGGCATGTGTCCCACCCAAAAATTAACTGTCCATTTGGAACTTTTATTTTTAAAGCGCAAAAAAGATAGATATCCGGTTTTGCCAGCAAGTCAAACCCAGAGTGATAGTTAGGTTAAACCCTTAAACCTGGTTAAAACTTCCATTTCATGTTTGAATAATCACCATTGGCTTCTATATTTCACTCACCGGAGCATCTGATTGGTAGAGAGAAGTAACATTACACTAGAAACGAACCAGCTTTGAACTGGAACCTTGAACTTATCTAATCATTATAATATCACATACCTTTTTTGCAGTTTGAATAAATAATAAACACAGCAGTTTGAACTCTTCTCCTCCTTATTATATATCACACATCAGATTCAGATCACTAACTCCAAAAACCCGTGATCATACTAAGTGCGCGAACATAGACAGTAAAAGGTGCGCACGACCCATCTACGGCAAGCCCCGAGGGGAAAAATACATTGCATACACGCATACAACGAGCGCTAGTACATCATTTCCGGTATTATAGTAACAGACATTAGCTGTGTCTGAAATCTCCACTCAAAGCACTATTCCCTACCCCCTATATTGGGGGTAGAGAGCAGAACACTATTAGCCTCGTGAGACCATCCTGATCTCGCGAGCTTTCAAGGTTTCACTCGCAGATCAGTCTGGATACTTTCCGTTAAAGAAAATTTGGGAGCAGTTCACCAAACGAACGTCCAATCAGCGTTGGCTTTGAGGCGGGTTGAGGTGTGACGCAACGAGAAGCGCTGACAGTTCAGTCCAGAGTCACATGGCGGCTTCAGCGGATGAAACTAGCATCAGCGTGGCTATCGAGCAAGTTTTATCGGAATTACAGAGTATTTCCTCACTGAAAGAAGAGCAAAACACTGCTCTGGAGGCTTTTCTCAGAGGAAAGATGTTTTTGCTCTTCTCCCGACTGGTTTCGGCAAGAGTTGCTCTGATTGGTTGATTTGGCCCGTCTATCACCAACATAGGCCAATCAGCTAACCAGTATTTTCGCCTCTTTCCAAAACTACTTCAACGGAAGGCTTCCATGGATGCGGCGAGCAATTCCATTGGGCGGAGTCAGGTTAGAACACTATATAGTGAGCTCACCAGCATAATAGAAACCACATTCGGACACTACCTGATCGTCTCTCGGCGCCGTCGATTACATCATCTGTCAGCTGGTAGCCGAGCAGGCTCTGGGCTAAAAAGATTTTTTTTAAATAAATATATGACATTATATTGAGTTTATTTCTCCAAAATGTAAAAACTAAAAGTGATTTCTGGCCGTTTTTATTATAATGCTCTACTCCACACGTGATAATAACTTATTTTACACCAATCAGCGCAATGCATGATGGTATGTAGGGCTTAGGTAAGTGACCATCGGTTGTACACTGACTTTTCAAAATGCATTCTGGGATACATTGAGTGGACTATATAGGGTATAATAATCATCACTATACATTTCGGACAGCACTACAAAATGGCGAGCTCACTATATAGTCCACTATATAGTGAGTAATGGGAGATTTCGGACGCAGCATTTGTTTGATTATGTCATTTACAATCCAAAAAAGTGTGTTACAATAATAATAATAATAATAATAATAATAAAGATTTTGAGGACAGTTGCACTGTATTGAGACAGTTGAGAAATAATAATATTTTTACAGTTTTCAACAATAATTGTCATTATTGAATCCCTTCTCTTATTTTGTTTCTGATTTCTCAGTTTTGTCATTATTTTAGCATATAATTTATTTATATATATTTTGAGACGGTTTGTTTTAAGAAGTTTCAAAGTTAGTAAAAGAGTAAAGTAAAAGTTAAAACTTTTTTATTTACAGTTTTTTACAATTGCTATGACAGATTTTTCAATACTTTTAACAATTTTCCAAAACTCTTAACACAGTTAGCACTACATCCGGCTGTGTAAGCTATACTATTAACACATTTCTTGTTGCTTTAACACAAAATGCATACAATGAACACAAATTTAAAATGCTTGAACTTCTTTTACACACAAGCTCAAACAAGACCAAAACAATGGATTTTTACTGCCAAATTTACCATTGCTTTAACACTGTATGTCAGAACAGATAACACCATGTTCTAAACCTAATCTTACAGGCTAAAGTCAAGGTAAACAGCTGTTTATATTGTGAATTGAAAAACAAATAAATCCCCTGTATTTTATTCTGTTGTTACTGAGAAACAGCTGATTGAATAATGCAAATATGGGACAATGTGACAATGTGGCATTTCACAATTCCAGTGCAGTCATGGCCTGGTTTGATCCCATCAGAGGATGATGTCCCCTTTCCCTTTCTTAGCCTGGAGATGGAAGGTTTTTGACCATCGTCTATAGGTATGTATGCAAATGCTTGTATATATGGAGGTGTGTGCATACATATGTCTATATATACTGTATATGTAGGCTACATATATATGTACTCTGTTTCTGTGGCTTGTACATACCTGTACTGTATGTATGCCTTCTAGAAGGAAAAATAAATAAAAATTTGATCACAAAATTTTTTATTTATTTTTTGACCATCGTCCACAGGACCAAATGTCCCTCCTGGATGAAATGGATTCTGCATCCCAAGACATCCCAGCTAAACACAGCCAGGGGTAAATAAGGAATGCCAAATGATTCTTCCCAAGATGCCTTGCCAGAATAGTGTGACATGTGGATGAAAACATGTGGCCAAATGGAGAAGGCCAGGATGATTACAGTCAATATATTTTGTATTTTCACATACAGTAATGCTGGTACATACAGTCTATTCTGCTATTCTGAGAGGGTTATTCTTTTTTTTTTGTTGTTGTTGAAGTTCTACAACATAGGAAACAAAATGCACACATTTGCTAAACCCAAACAAAACTGTAGAGAAGCTTCAAAATAAACTGCAGTGCAAAACAATCTACTGTATAAACAATCCAATATACTGTATATTGTATAAGGGCAGACCTGACAAACTGTATATAAAATAATGCAGTTTCTGTAATTCCATCTCATGTTAGTGTTTTTTGTGACATTGTGCTATGATTGACTAAATGTCACTGTTGGAAGAGAACATGTGTTAGTGTTTTGGTAGACATAGTGTATTGTGTTAGTGGATTATTGTTTTTTGAAAATTAGTGTTGGAGTTTAGTTTACAGTGTGTGATTTTGAGCATGAAATTAACCGTTTTGCCAATTGTGTGTTGTAGGTGTGTTGGTGTGTTAAGAGTTTAGAAAATTTGTTAAAAGTATTGAAAGAATTGTCATAACGATTGTAAAAAACTGTAAGTAGGCATCTATTTTTTTATTAAGTATTTATTTTGTATTAACACTGTATTCATTTATAATGTATCATTATTGCATGACATTTGTGTCAATAATCATCAAGCACAGGACTTTGCGTAGTGGGACGGGGGCCCAAATCAGACCACAACTGCAAGTACAACATCACCAAACTGTATGTTACTATTATGGTGGTGGGATAAACCGCTCGTTTTCAGTGTCTTAGGCCATCAATGTGTACTTAAATTTAGTCATTAAATCATGTTTAATCTGGACTTTCTCTGTGCATGCTCTTCTGAGGTGGTAACAATAGACCTGCATTATATGACTGACAGACAAGATAATTTGACCTAAAAATATCAGAATTGAAAATACTGCGGAAACAAAGACATCTTGGATGCCCTTGAGGTAAGCTAAAACATATTAAAAACTAATTTCAACGTGAACTATCCCTTTAAAGATCGTGCCATGATCATGTTCTACTGAGATACTGTCAACTGATCAATTTATTGAAGGCAGCATAGATGTGTCCTTCGCTGCCAATAACATCTCACCATCCTTTGCTTACCATTCTATGACAGCTGAGCTAAAAAAACATAAATGTGTCAACTAAAAGTTTCAGTTGGTGGTAATTTTGTGTGTAAAAGTTTGTTTACACATTTGATGTCATTTCTATTGAGAAATTAGTACAGTGGTAAATAAATTTTCTGTGTTTTTAAATCAGATTTTAAAAGTGCTGTTTATTTTTTTGTAGCTCATTTCACTGTTATGCTGCCTTAGAAGTCTTAACCGAAATCAGTTTTGTGAGGTATCATTGTGCTGCAAACGCTGCCTGTAAAGTCATTGCCGAAATCGGGCAGCAAGGCAACAAGTCAGTTAACTTTCGGAGGCAGCCAAAATATAGTAATAATATAATGTGTATAAATAATATAACAACATTTTCAAATTGAAAGAACCCTCATTGTGTTTGTCAAAAGGGCCTTTTCTATGCAAACACAGTCATTTTCTCACTCAGTGATGCTTGAGGTTTGGGTGAAGGTGAATTTTCCATGGACTGAGATGATGAAAGCTGGGATAAAGCTCAATTTCTAAAGCAAAGGTTTCATTCAGAACACACAGTTCTCTCTCCAACCCTTTACATCAATAGTAATCAGGATCAGAATTGATAGGGATAAAACCGCCACTGAGAAAAATATCCCAGAAATACAAAAATCTGTGAGGATTTCCATTTGATCTGTTTATATATATATATATATATATATATATATATATATATATATATATATATATATATATATATATATATATATATATATATATATATATATATATATATATATATATATATATATAATACAATAAAAAACAGTGATATTGTGGAATTAAAATAATTATTGAAATAATAATTTAAGTATTAAAATAATTAAAATAATATCAAAATAATTGTTACAATTTAAAATAACTATTTCCTTCAATATCACATGATAATTTAAAAAGCAATACACTGAATTGGTACTTTTTTCAGGATTCGTTGAGGAATAAAAAGTGATATATATATATATATATATATATATATATATATATATATATATATATATATATATATATATATATATATATATATATATATATATATGTATTGTTAAATAAATGCCGTACTGTCACTTTTGTTCTATTTTAAGGGGTGACTGAACTTCAAATTTTCAAATTTTCCTTGAGCTTTTGACATTTAAGAGGTCATCATATTATAAGAATATCCTGTAAGTTTCAGAACTGAAAACATTCTTGTTAGTCCAATAAAAGCTTTTATTGACACAAGCCCCAGCAAACAACTTGTTTTTAAAAGTGGGGAACTGACAGTATGACGTCAAAGAGGATAAAACACCACCCCCACAGAAGAAGATCAATGCCTACTTCAACACGGCCGCCCACTTTAGCCCCGCCCATCCGATTTGCGCATTACACGCATAGCTAAATAACATAGGCCTACCTCGTGACTGACAAACCGTATCGAGCTACCGAGCAATACAGAATATTGTGCAGTGCCTGGTTTTGGAAGAAGACAGTTGCTGCATATGCTTCCTCTGGATTCCAATAGGACTGCATGGATAAACTAATTTCTAATGACGTTCCAGCAGATGAGGGTAAAATATTGTCCATCTGTTCGCTTCATTTCACAATGGATTGTTTTGTAAACAAGACTGGATATTGCAGACCAATTAAGAGTAAAGAACGGTGCTGTTCCGTCTATATTGAATTTGATAGGAAGTGTGCAACACACGGACTCTGGGTCGAACATGTATGGGCGAATCATTTTGGTTGCCATTTAAAGGGTAACTTCACCAATTTGCATTAAGGTTTGTATTGTTAGAAACCCAGTCACATATTTTAATGATGGTGGAATTTTGCTTGTTTTTTTTCTGAGATGGGAGAAAAAGGATTTAAGTGTTTTACTTCCGTCCTATCGTGACGTAAATATCGTCATTTTGCGTGCACGATAGGACGGAAGATAAATTTCATTGCATATTAAGAAAACTACAGCCTTTAGCTCATTATTATTCAAGGGCGTGGGACCCACTCACCCCACCGGCCTATTACAGATCAGTGGGTGGGACTAAACCTGAAGAAACTAAACTATTAATCCGCCATCTTGCTTGGAAGATAGCAAGCTAAGCTAACAAGCGCTCAAGGAGTTAGATTTACCATAATGGCTGAATTTACGACACACGATATGGAAGACGAGGATTTTGAAAATCTTTTGCTCGAAACTGATGTTCGTGGCTATTTATACAAGCCACAATATAGCGAAGAGCAGCTGAGGCTGATGGAGGAGCAGGAGACGCCGAGGCGTCAGCTTGTCGCTGTCGAGGACCCCCCACTCTCAAATTTACTCTCAAATGCACATTGTTGAATGTGTAGGTAATGTCAAGTTTTTTTTTCTAGCTGTGGACTGTATGCATTGTCATATTTTAGGTTGTTTACATGTATAAACAGGTACATGCTAAAGAAAAGGTAAAATTAAACAAAAACAAAAATATAGGCCCTTTTTAAATTATTCAATAGAAGTATCAAGTATCAAAAAAGAAAAGAAAAGAAAAAAAAAACGATCAACTCCTGAAAATCAACTACAGGGGGCCTTATTCTATTGCAGTTTGGATCAATATCTCCATCATTCACAGCTGGCAATATTTCTGAGTCGCAATAAATATTGCAGCGATTGCCAGAAATATAACACACACATTTGGGATTCTACTGCACAACAGACCAAGTGAGCTCGTGCGAAGTAGTAAATCAACACACACTGCAACCAGTCACTCTTAACACACTCCTCTGGCCAAAAAGCTGTCGCTCTTCATTTGAAGATGCTTGTCATTACAGTAGGAATTTCTCAGAACACACATATAAGCCTCTTAACACAGCAAATATGCAGAAACCTTGTTGCTCTCTCTCACTCTGTCCATCACAATGTTCTTAAATGGCCTGTTTGGATGCTTTTCATGTTAGAGCATGCCACTATGTTTCCAATAAAACACTGGTTTGAGAACACATTTTTGTGAGGAATGCTTCAACAGTTTATTAAGTTTATTAAGCTCAGTGTGGAGAGTGCTGAAAAAAACAAACAGACGCTGGGTAAAAAGGGCTTAGCGTGTAAGTCAATGCTATGCATGATTTCTGATTTCCTTACATAGATGCAACCATGATACTACACAATTATGACATCTGGGAAATGTATACTCTTAAAGGAGTCTTTCTTCAGTTGAAAAGGAATTAAGGTTTTTGCTGAAAACATTCCAGCATTTTCCTCCATATACAGTAATGGACTTCAGTGGGAACCAAACAGTTCAAGGTCCAAAAGACAGTTTCAGTGCAAACTGCAAACTGTTCAAAGGGCTTTAAACGATTCCAGATGATAAGGGTCTTATCAGGCGAATCAATCACTAATTTAATAAATAAATAACAAAGTTTAAGTTTTATAAGCTCAAATGGTCGCCTTGCTCTGTTCTTTGACGCACGTTTGTGACTCTAATGTTCAAACACGTTCATCAAAATGAATGAATCTTTTTCCGAGTCATTTGGTTCATTCAACGAACGAAACGAACGAATTGACTCGGAAAAACATTTGTTCATTTTGATGAACAAGTTCGAACAGAAGAGTCACAAACGTGCGTCAAAGAACAGATCAAGGCGACCATTTGAGCTTATAAAACTTAAACTTAGTTTTTTTTGTTGTTGTTTTTTAATGAGCGATCGTTTCGCTTAATAAGACCCTTATTCATCGTCTGGAATCGTTTACAGCCCTTTGAACAGTTTGAAGCTGCACTAAAACTGTCTTTTGGACCTTGAATTGTTTGGTTACTTAGGAGTATCGCCACCTATCGTATAAGATAAGATCCATATATAAGGCGCTCTGGCTATATCAGCACATCATCTTAATACGGTAGATGGTGGTCAGTACCTCCTAGCGGTGAGCAGCCGGTAACAAAAAGTAGTCGAAGAAGACTTTCCTCATCTCAGTTTTCATGCATGCGCCCATAAGGAAGTAATGGAATAGTCGAATAAAGTCGTTATTTATGTTTTTTTCGCACAAAAAGTAGTCTCGTCCCTTGATAAACTTATAATTGAGCCGCTGTAGGCACATGGAATATTTAATCATTTTCTTTAATGACTTTATTGTCCGTCAAGAGCCAGTCCCTTAGGCAGTCTATGGACGAGTGATCCAGCTCTCATATTTAATCAAAAATATCTTTATTTGTGTTCCGAAAATGAACGAAGGTCTTACGGGGTTGGTACAGCATGGGGGTGAGTAATTAATGACTTAATTTTCATTTTTGGGTGAACTAACCCTTTAAATTCTTTTCGACTGAAGAAAGAAAGACATTGACATCTTGGATGACATGGGGGTGAGTAAATTATCAGCAAAAGTTTTTTTAAAAAGTGAACTACTCCTTTAATGTACAGTAAATGTTGCTAAACGTTTTTTTTTAAATAATTTTTATAAGAACAAACAAAATAATTCACTGAAAGTTTGGCCATCAATCTTCCAACTGTCTGGAGACATTACACAATGTAAATAATGACTATTTAAGTCAGTGGTCACCAATCTCGGTCCTGGAGGGCCGGTGTCCTACAGAGTTTAGCTTCAACCCCAATTAAACACACCTGAACCAGCTAATCAAGGTCTCACTAGGCATAATAGAAACTTTCAGGCAGGTGTGTTGGACCTGGTTGGAGCTAGAACTCTGCAGGACATTGGCCTTCAGGACCGAGTTGGTGACCACTGATTTAAGTAGTTGCACATAGACATTACAAACTTAAATCCACAGGAGGTAAAATGCTCCCTGTTCTTCACATACATGCTTGGGGAAATGTCTCTTTCCTGTTATGGTGCCCTGCTTTGTTTCTGACAGGAATGTTCCTCCACTAGCTGTTGGACTCCAGATTAGAAAAAAAAAACTATTATATAACTACTTTTATTTTAATTGAAAAAATACATATATATATCCCAAATGAAAAAAACCCTGAGTTTTTAATATTAAAGATGGCAAACTGCAATGTAAACAATTTGCTGTCTGTCACATACAATCACATTCACTCCAAACTACTACTTTTCTTACTTCAGTTCGTAAAGCCTCTAATGACAATGCAACAAAGAAGGCTCTCAATCCACATGATATAAGTCATCACGAATTAAGGCGTTTAAATGAAAACATCATTGATATGTGCGAACTGTGTGTTTTCTGTCCTCTTCAGTTGAAGGAGAGACATGTACGGCTGCCCACATATGTCACAAAGTGAGAGCAGCAGTCTGACTTTGCTCCCAAGACATCTGGGAGCACTCCAACCTGCTGTCATGAGCAGATATGAGCCAAAAAGAGAAAGACATTTCATTCCAAGACCTTGGGTTGAGAAGTTAAGTGGGGGAGTATGAACTGACCAAATTGGAAGTGACCATAAAAACTTTGAGAACATCCTCCAAAAACAAAGGGGATTTATACAAATTGATTTATAAACAATCATAGAATTTCTCTGTCACTGCCCCAAGTTTTCCAGCTCTATAAGTTTCCATATGGGCTTTAGCTGGTTGTATAATGTTATTTACATTGCTTAGCTGTAATTACGGTGGATAAGAGTTGTACTGTGATCCTGAGGCTGATTGCGGTCTGAAAATCACGATAAAACTCTGGTTCATTAGAGTGTGCATTTTAGGAACAACCTTTCTGCTTATGTCATGCCTTTACTTTACAAATAAGGCATTCCTCTAGAATATAAAATGTAACATTTATTCATTCTGCTGCCAATCCCCCCCCCCCCCCCAAAAAGAGAGGCTTGCATTCATGATATGCATTTTGTGTGTTCTCTGGGAATTACATTTAGCTGACGCTTTTATCCAAAGCTACTTACAATTGCTATATGTGTCAGAGGTCGCACGCCTCTGGAGCAACTAGGGGTTAAGTGTCTTGCTCAGGGACACATTGGCGTCTCGCAGTGGATTTGAACCCGGGTCTCCACACCAAAGGCATGTGTCTTATCCACTGCGCCATCACCACCACCCCAATTAAAAGCCATGACTTTGGTGTTGAGAACCTTCAATGTTTCATAAACATTCATACATAATGTGTTTTGAAGGGGAAAGCCACATTCTTCTATAACTCTAAAAAACAGCGTCTATAGTCTAGGTTCATAGACGGAACAGGAATTTTGGTAGTTCTAGCATCTCTTGAACACTTAAAAATGTATTAGTTATTGTAAATACCTTTTTACTAACTTTAATTGAGTTATTTGATTTTACAAGATTAAAATTCATTTTAATATCAGTACTTCATGAAACATTTATTTCTTTAATTTGTTCATTTTGTTCTTTTCTTATTTTTATATTCTTATTACATGTATATTTTTATATGTTGACTCCATTTAAAATTTTAAAAAGCATTTTCCAATTCTTTTATAAAATGCATGCAATCTAATGAGCTCATATTAATAGATTTTATTTCAAATAAATGCTGTTCATTTAAACCTTTGGTTCTTCAAAGAATCCCATTTTTTTTCCAGTTTCCACAAAAAATAACAATTGCTAACATTCTTGAGCATCAAATCAGCATATTAGAAAATTTCTGAAAGATCATGTGACACTGAAGATGCCGAAAATTCAGCTTTGCCATCACAGTAAGAAATTATATAAAACTGTTATTTTAAATTTTAATAATATTCCATAGTATTACTGTTTTCTTTGTATCTTTGATTAAATAAATTCAGCATTGATGGAAATAAGAGACGTCTTTTAAAAATCTCTTTTGAACTTTTGAACGGTAGTGTATAATGCCAATGTAAATCACTTACTAGCTTCATTTTATTGCACAGTCTTTTCCTTCGTTCAAAATAAATATCAAATTATTATATTGTGCACTGGAAGTGATGGGTAATATGGAGAAAGTCTATCAGAGGGTTAAATGGAGTTAAACGCAGGACTTCGGCTCAACTGATGCTGAGGGGCTAAGCAAGTCCGGGCAAAGGCGTCCTTAGCAGTGCCTGATGGCAAATTAGGCATTGAGGGAACATGAAATGGAGCGAGAAACTGAACATGTCAACAAGAGGTCAGCCTGCCATGCTACGTGTGAGGCAACAAAGAGCTGATGAGAGAAAACAAGAGAAAAAAAGAAAGGGAACACACACCTGCATTCAGTTTAAGATCTGATTAAATGCAAAATGTTGGAGAACACAAGTGTGTAATCTTGGTCCAAAAAGACATCTGTGGATAAATGTCAAATCTTTACTTAATCTGCAATCACTAGGCCTATAAATGTAAACTTATGACCAAAAACTCACATTTAGTTTTCTTCATATTTTTTTTAACATAGATGTCAGATGTGCTGCATTAGTCATTATATGTAATAAGCAAAAAAGTGTAACAGATTGGTCAATGAGTATAGAGTGTGTGTGTGTCTGTTTGTGTGTAAGGGAGGGAGGGAGTGTTGAAAATAAAACAAACAGCATATGGAATACACATCAGGTCCGATAAGCATCAGAACCACATTATGTAAGGCTCATGGCAATCACCTTCCTCTGGTACAAAATAAACACAAGAACAAATCCCTCCAAAACAAACTTCTTTTCAAAATATTACAAATACATCTGCCAATAATTACATTTTCTAAGCATGGTTAAAACACAAAATGTTTATTAGACTTCAGTGTCACATGATCCTTCAGAAATCATTCTAACATGCTGATTTGGTGTTCAAGAAACATCTTATAAATGTTGAGAACAGTTGTGCTGCTTAATGATTTTGTGATTATTTATTTTGATGAATAGAAATAAAAAAATAAATTAAAAAAAGAAAATGTTTGTCACATTGTCTTTACTGTAACTTTTGATCAATTTAATGCTTCCTTGCAGAAAGTAAAGTATTAATTTCTTTAGTAAAAAATCTTACTGACCCCAAACATTTGAATAGAAGTGCATGCATACCGATCTGCGTATGACATCAAAGTACCACGAGAACGATTAGAGAGCTGACTGTCAGCGTTGGTTGCAGCAGAATCTGACTGCAGCAGTCTTTATTCAGAAATCAACTCAAATCTTCACAAAACAGAATCTCAGGAACAAGATCAGGAACAGAACAACCATTGGCAAACTGAATTAATTATCTCAGAAATTAACAAAAATAAAAAGAGATAAAAAATTAACTCAAATATATGAACCTCAAGATTGATGTCCCTCCATTGACAGGTACACAACTGTCATTTTGACATTTCAAAAAGTTCAAGTTCAAGTAATCTATATGATTTGAGCGCTCTGATCCAAATTTTCTTGAAGAGACTTGATCGCTTTATAACATGAACAGATTTAATTTAAACGTTGATCAGCAAACATAAACATAAGCTCAACCGAAACTTCTTCAGGGGTGAGAACAAACCTTATTGGTTTTTGATGAAGCTCAAACATGCTGTGTAACATTAGAAATAAACCTCATTGGTTGTTGCTGCTCAAAGATGCAGCGTAACAAACGAAAATTAACCTCATTGGTTCTTGCTGAAGTTCAAACATGCTGTGTAACACACGAGAATGAACCTCATTGGTTCCTGCTGAAGCTCAAACGTGCTGCGTAACACCAAGAATGAACCTCATTGGTTCCTGCTGAAGCTCAAATGTGCTGCGAAACACATGAGAATGAACCTCATTGATTCTTGATGAAGCTCAAATGTGCTGCAAACACACAAGAATGAACCTCATTGGTTCCTGCTGAAGCTCGAATGTGCTGCAAAACACAAGAATAACCCTCATTGGTTCTTGCTGAAGCTTGAACGTGTTGCATAACACAAGAATGAACCTCATTGGTTCATGATGAAGCTCAAATGTACTGGGAAACAAGAATGAACCTCATTGGTTCTTGATTAAACTCAAATGTGCTGCATAACACACAAGAATGAACCTCACTGGTTCCTGCTGAAGCTCAAACATGCTGCGAAACACAAGAATGAACCTTATTGGTTCTTGATGAAGCTCAAACATGCTGCATAACAAAGAGAATGAACCTCATTGGTTCTTGCGGAAGATCAAAGTGCAGCAAAACAAAAATTAACCTCATTGGTTCTTGCTGAAGTTCAAACATGCTGTATAACACACAAGAATGAACCTCACTGGTTCTTGCTAAAGCTCGAACATGCTGCAAACACAAGAAAGAACCTCATTGGTTCCTGCTGAAGCTCGAATGTGCTGTGAAACATATAAGAATGAACCTCATTGGTTCTTGCTGAAGCTCAAACGTGTTGCATAACACAAGAATGAACCTCATTGGTTCATGATGAAGCTCAAATATACTATGAAACAAGAATGAACCTCATTGGTTCTTGCTGAAGCTCAAATGTGCTGAAAAACACACAAGAATGAACCTCATTGGTTCATGATGAAGCTCAAATGTGCTGCGAAACAAGAATGAACCTCATTGGTTCTTGATGAAGCTCAAATGTGCTGA
This sequence comes from Hybognathus amarus, assembly GCA_030378365.1. Classification (NCBI taxonomy): domain Eukaryota; kingdom Metazoa; phylum Chordata; class Actinopteri; order Cypriniformes; family Leuciscidae; genus Hybognathus; species Hybognathus amarus. The sequence continues at coordinate 47,733 of JAQIUQ010000163.1, forward strand.
AAAACATGAGAATGAACCTCATTGGTTCCTGCTGAACCTCAAACGTGCTGCAAAACACAAGAATAACCCTCATTGGTTCTTGCTGAAGCTTAAACGTGTTGCATAACACAAGAATGAACCTCATTGGTTCATGATGAAGCTCAAATATACTGCTGAAACAAGAATGAACCTCATTGGTTCTTGATGAAGCTCAAATGTGCTGCATAACACACAAGAATGAACCTCATTGGTTCCTGCTGAAGCTCAAACGTGCTGCGAAAACACAAGAATGAACCTTATTGGTTCTTGATGAAGCTCAAACATGCTGCGTGAACAAATGAGAATGAACCTCACTGGTTCTTGCGGAAGATCAAAGGTGCAGCAAAACAAAAATTAACCTTGGTTCTTGCTGAAGTTCAAACATGCTGTATAACACACAATAATGAACCTCACTGGTTCTTGCTAAAGCTCGGAACATGCTGCGAAACACAAGAAAGAACCTCATTGGTTCCTGCTGAAGCTGAATGTGCTGTGAAACATATAAGAATGAACCTCATTGGTTCTTGCTGAAGCTCGAACGTGTTGCATAACACAAGAATGAACCTCATTGGTTCATGATGAAGCTCAAATATACTGTGAAACAAGAATGAACCTTATTGGTTCTTGATAAAGCTCAAACATGCAGCGTAACAAACGAGAATGAACCTCATTGGTTCTTGCGGAAGATCAAAGGTGCAGTCAAAAATTAACCTCATTGGTTCTTGCTGACGATCCAACATGCTGCATAACACATGAGAATGAACCTCACTGGTTCTTGCTAAAGCTTGGACGTGCTGGGAAACACAAGAATGAACCTTGTTGGTTCTTGATGAAGCTCAAATGTGCTGCGAAACAAGAATGAACCTTATTGGTTCTTGCTGAAGCTCAAATGTGCTGCGAAACACACAAGAATGAACCTCATTGGTTCTTGCATGTCAAGCGAACATGCTTGAGCTTCCGTTTACCACAACAGATGAGTGAGTTGATAAATGTGTACAGTATATGTTAATAAAACACTAAATGCAATCTGTTCATCATGTAAACCAATTGATTTTCTTCAGAAAATTCAGACTAAACCACTCAATTAATATGAATTAGTTTTACGATCTCTTTATGAACTTTTTTGATGCCCTTATTTGAGATCATGGAACTCTTCCTAATGAGCTCCATGAGTTAAATAAGGAAGACATACAGTACAACATATGCAGAGTGGCGGTCCCAGGACCAGAACTGTCTACACATGCTTGACAGAGCAGGCGGTGCAAGTTTGAATCCAGTACATGACATTTCCCAATGCCATTTCCCTGTCATTTCCTGTCATTGCTCTACTCGCACTAAAAATACAGTGAAAGTGATTAAATGATGGCGACAATTCTTAAATGTCACTTTCAGTTAAAACTCATCACTGTTATGATGCTTTAAGACTATAAGTTTTCAGTTTTAAGAGGTCATCTTGTTCTCCACCATTCTTTCATCCTACACTCGCCCTTTTCCTTCTCGCCCGCGCTCGTTCCCCTCCCCTTCCCTTTACCTCCTCCCACTCGTGTTCACAGTAAGGACACAATGTTCTTTTTGCTTGTTTGGGGAAACTGCAGAAGTAAATAAATTAGAGGAGTGGAGGATGCCGTCATGATGTCTGACTCCAGGTTTTAGTGGAGGAAAATAAACATTATGTTCATGTGAGGTTAGGACTGGCCAGGACTGCTGTTCTTGAACAGTCGGCTCAATGAAAAACAATTATCACACCGGCAGACCGAGAGAGGCTGAGCGAGAATTAGAATGGTGACCTAATGTGGAGAGTTTATCTGATGTGAGCTTATTATAGACTATAAAAGAAAATGTTCCCTTCCAACAGGTGCCTGCCCTTCTGTGTCAGGGAACACACGTGCAGGCTAACAGATCAACCTGTTCCTTACCCGAGCGTTTGTGTGTGTGTGTGTGGTTCAGGTATATACTGTATATATAGGTAGTTCCCTATAGGGAGGGACATACCAGGAATCTTTGATAGAGTAGGGACATGTTTTTGTCCCCATGATGAAAACAGCTTATAAATCATATTAAGTTGATTTGTGTGTGTTTCTGTATATGTGTGTTTCTTTATTTGTATGTGATCAGCTGCAGACTGTTTGTGTAATGGATAAGAAAACAAATGTATTTGATATTCAGCATTATGACGAGTCATGATAATAAATTATCCCTTTACCACCTATAATGTTTAATTGACTGAACTGAGAGGCTTTAAAAAAAATCAAAAAATAAATAAAAAAGGTTTCCACACGTTTTTAATTGTCATGATACTGGATTAGGATTTGTAAAAATCATTGCATAGAGAACATATTCACAAAAGTTAAATATCTACACAAAGAAATATTTCAGAACTGATCACGCATTTTATGCTCAGAATAGAAACTACAACGACTTTTCCAGAATTATTATTATTATTATTTGCATTATTGTTGTTGTTATAGGCTTTTTTACGTTTATCTTAATTTTTATATTTATTATAACATTTTTTATTGATTATATTAAAGATTCTATTTTTATCTTATTTTATATAGTTGATCTTCTTTTTAGATTACTGTCAGTTATTTTACACAGTAATAAACCATTCACAAAGATCTCTACACAAACAAATATTTCAGAGCTGATCATAACTGGATTTATTATTATATAGAAATTTCCATGACATTTTATTTTTACAAATATCTGAAATATATCTAGGAAATAACAGATATTTACAAATATCTGATATTTCCAATATTGAAAATATTAGGAAATAGAGTCCAAGACAAACATTTTTATATTATATTCACATTATGCACAGATTTTAATTCAATAATTATTAATATTATTAATATTATAGCTTTTAAGTTTGGGGCTTTATTATACTTTTATGTAAAATCTTATTTTTTGAATTTGCTATTTTTAGTTTAAGTGTTTTAAGTTAAAAGTGTTCATCGGAGTTTATTCTAATAACAGTTTGTCAATAAATATGTATTAATTTATTCATATTTTATTTAGATTTATAGCAGATCATTTTAATTTACTTTTAATTTAAAGTATAATTCTCATTTCAGTGTATAAACACAATTGCTGGTTTTGATTTGAATTAAAAGCCTTTTAAGTTTCAGCTGGAAACTTAAATAGTTGAATTTTTAAAAATGTGCCCACGTTCTTGATGAACTGATAATTATTCTCAAAGCCACAACCTTGGCCTCTTCAAATAAAGAGCTCAAGCGCTGTAAAAGCTACGCACAAGCTCTAAAAGCCATTTGAATACCAGACAGAATGCAACATTACAGCTCCATCTAGTGGGCAATCTGCAAAACATTCATGAATAAGGAGAATGTTTTTAGCTATTTAGTGCTTGACTGTCCATTTTGCAATGAGGCTAAACTGAGTGTAGAGAAGAAACACTCCTGGCTCTCACCTTGGTCTGAAAGCAGCAGTACAGTTGGGTAAGATAAGGTGTTTTCTGGCTAGGGCTAGGATGCGTTTCTCAGTCATGGTGCAGTCCACATCATCGTCCTGCAGGATGACGTCTTTCTTCAACACTTTCACCGCAAAAACCTCATCAGTGCCTCTTAACTCAGCCAGCATCACCTGTACACAAAGACAACACTGTGCTCAGACTGCTGGGCCCTTACTTACACACCATTCAAAAACTACCAGACATGATCCCCACCTTGCCAAAGCTGCCTTTCCCGAGCACTTTGATGAAGGAGAAGTCTTCCAGCATCATCCTTTTGGTCTGGGCGGTCTTCACCTCTCCATTCTCTCTCGCCTCCCCCGTCTCCTCTGACTCTCCCTCGGTCAGAGAGGACGAGGCTGGTTTTAGCTCTTCACCTCGATGGTCAAATGAAAGTGCCTTCCTGATGTTCTCCATGTCCTTTGTATCTGCAGATCACAAAAGAAAGAGCCAAATCACATCACATGCTATCTGACCCCATATCGAGTCCCATATACTTAGATTCAGATTGTAAAAAACAAACATAATACATGTGCAATACACGTACAATAGAAGTCTAAGGGTAAAATACAGCATCGGATCTACAGTATCACACTACCATGTTTTAAAGATGTACTCTATTTTGAAAGAAATAAATAATTGTACTCAGCAAGGGTGCACTGAATTGATCAACAGACATTTCAAACATTTCAGTTTCAAATAATTCTATTCTTTTTACACTTTCTTTTCATCAAATAATCCAGAATGTATCATGCAAAAATTCAGCACAACTGTTTTCAACATTGTTAATAAAAAATGAGCGCCAAATCAGCAAATGTGCCTGTGCATATAGTTATACTCATGTGATGGATATCACGTATAAATGACATAAAGCACTGGCTATCAAACTCATTTCAAACACTGTTAAGCTTCAAAATGACAATAAACCATTATAAGCTTACTGTAACACAGAAGTTGTAGCTTTTAAATTAAATACAGCTCTTTTAGACAATTAGCCATTTGATTTCATTGATGACAATATCAGTTTGTTTGTCATACAAAGCCATGAAAACGTGGCAAAATACAAGCTTCACATTTTCATACAATGGCCCAATAGACTTAGTCTGGGTTTCCCCATGCTGCCTTCCCGCAGCGTGATTTTATTCACGCTGAAAGGCAGTCTGGATACCATGGCCCAGATTTTCGCCTCATTTAGGGAACCAATCACAGAACGGGGAGGGAGCCGCAAGACGATGACTACATCTGATACGACACCGAAGCAGTTTGTTTATATCTATGGATTCAACATGGCAGCAGACGCGAAAGCTACCTTTTGATGCAGCTTTAGATATTGTCTAAGTAGTTTAGAATGCAAGTTTATTTTGGAAAAAAAGAGCAGCTTTTGACGTTAAACTTCGTGAGACCCCAGTCGTTATTGTTGTTTCGCCATTTATCGCAATAATGGAGGACCAGGTACAGGAGGCGGTCAACCTTGATCTGCCGCTCAGCGGTGTCCCGAAAAAGAAAATGCGATAAAGAATTGTCGAAACCAACTTCTGTTGGGCAGTCCTGGATGAGCGCAAGGTGGCAAAACATGTTAGCCACGGAGTTGTATAGTACCAACCTGCTAGGCATCGTTGTCGACGAAGTCCATTTAACTTATAAATGGTAAGTGGTATTTATTAATATCATATAGTCATTATGCCTGTAGACTACCTACTGTGGATGTCACAGTACCACTAAGTTGTGTTGCTTCTCAATATCAATATATACAGCTACCGCTTTAGTAGCATAACTTTCAGCTGTGCACACGTACCCGATTAAAGTTTAGACACTTTAGTCATTAAATTATTATTTTTTTTAACTTGTGAAGTACAAGCTCAAACATCTATGTTAAACTGTACTTGTGTACTTATACTTGTGTACTTAAAACGATTGGCTATGAGATACGTACAGGCACATTTGTTAGACATTCTTAGCAACCCAAAACAGGCGCCGGGCATTCGTAAATCACGCCTCAAATATGAACATATGAATATGAACATGTGGTTCCCACATTAGCCAGGCTACCGACTTCCATTTTAAGGCCCTGTTTACACAAGAATGCACGCGGGTGAAAACGTAAAAATATTTTTATTGGATATGCCTTTCGTTTACATGGCGACGGCGTTTTTGAGGCTTAAAAACGCAAAAAAAGTGAAACCACCCTCCAGAGTGGAAATCTTAAAAACACTCCACCACCGCGTTCCCGTGTAAAGGGTAAAAACGCAAAAGTCTGCTTGACAGTGAAGGTTGTACGCAGGCGCTTGGACTTGGTGTTGTTGTAGTATGCACTCCTAGCCGCCTGGAGTGCATACTACATTGAATTTCACAAACGTTTGCGTCACCATTTGCACGTGGATTTCCCACCCAAAACGCTCATCTAAACACAGAATAGAAGGTGATAACGCAACGCCACTTTTGCGTTTTCTCTGCATAATCGTTTCTGTGCAAACATAGCCTAGGTGAATTACAAACTTACGGTAATATTTATTATGTGGCAATATGTTGTACTGAATGTAATAAAATAATGTATTTAACCCAAGAAGCATCTGCAGAGCTTTATATTTATTTGTTTACCCTGGTCACATGGTGATGTAGGTGCAGATCTGGATCGGTCCTCTTCTAACAGTGGGCATATGGGTAAGGGTTGTGGATCTGGACCCTGAGAGATCTGTGTGGAAAACAAGAACAAATTATCTTCATCGTTCAATCATCATTATGTTTCAGGAGGCCTGATCGAGTGCTCGCTATAAAGACCATTATGTCATCAGTAATCAGTGTATATATCGTCTACAGCTGCATGGAGGAGAGGGGGCTTTTGACCTTTCAGTTCTACATGCCTACTTCTCTAGTGGGAACATATAATTCCTGATGATTGTCGGCCTCTTACCTTTTTCTCCTCTGGACGCTGCCGGAGAGTTTATCTGGAGTGACTCCGAGGTCGGACAGGACCTTGGCGAATGCCTCTGGCGTCCACCCCACAGTTAGGAGCTACATTACTTTCACAACGCTTGTGCACATTCATCTTAACAAACTGAGGACGGAGAAATGAAGGGAGATGGCATGAGAACTTGCACTGTATTTCGTTTGAATCTTAGAAGATTTGGGGATATAGCAGGGTTGTTACCGTTTACTAAAACTACAACTAAAACCATAAGAAAACGTTCATTACTTGAAATAAAAATAAAATATGTAAACAAACTCCTTAAACAGTTTTATTCCTAGTTTAACTTGAAAAATAAATAAAAATTATACTAAATAACAATGGGTAAAAGTACTGTTTTCATAATGAAAGAGAGCACAACTTTTTCTTTTCTGTGACCTTTCTAGTAACCTTGCACTCACCTAAAGGATTATTAGGAACACCTGTTCAATTTCTCAGTAATGTGATTATCTAATCAACCAATCACATGGCTGTTGCTTCAATGCATTTAGGGGTGTGGTCCTGGTCAAGACAATCTCTTGAACTCCAAGCTGAATGTCAGAATGGGAAAGAAAGGTGATTTAAGCAATTTTGAGCGTGGCATGGTTGTTGGTGCCAGACGGGCCGGTCTGAGTATTTCACAATCTGCTCAGTTACTGGGATTTTACACTCAACCATTTCTAGGGTTTACAAAGAATGGTGTGAAAAAGGAAAGAGGTCAGAGGAGAATGGGCCAACTGATTCAAGCTGATAGAAGAGCAACTTTGACTAAAATAACCACTCATTACAACCGAGGTATGCAGCAAAGCATTTGTGAAACCACATCACAAACAACCTTGAGGCGGATGGGCTACAACAGCAGAAGACCCACCGGGTACCACTCATCTCCACTACAAATAGGAAAAAGAGGCTACAATTTGCAAGAGTTGCAGTTGAAGACTAGAAAAATGTTGCCTGGTCTGATGAGTCTTGATTTCTGAGTCAGAATTTGGCGTAAACAGAATAAGAACATGGATCCATCATGCCTTGTTACCACTGTGCAGGCTGCTGGTGGTGTAATGGTGTGGGGGATGTTTTCTTGGCACACTTTAGGCCCCTCAGTGACAATTGTGTATCATTTAAATGCCACGGCCTACCTGAGCATCTGTTTCTGACCATATCCATCCCTTTATGGCCACCATGTTCCTCTGATGGCTACTTCCAGCAGGAAAATGCACCATGCCACAAAGTTCGAATCATTTCAATGGGCTATATGCACGCATAAGTTCCGGATTTGACGCAAGGCTGCTCTTCAGTTTCCGGTTGGGGAGAGTTAAAGCGGAGGAGAACCAATTAAAACGGGATTATGGCAGAGTCTTCAAAATTTACTGTCCTACCGTCTTTGAAACAAAACTTTAATACGTTTAGAAGTAATTTTAAATAAAATTTTTAGAGCCCATTTAGTTTCTTGAACATGACAATGAGTTCACGGTCTTAAAATGGCCCCCACAGTCACCAGATCTCAACCCAATAGAGCATCTTTGGGATGTGGTGGAGACGGGAGCTTCACGCCCAGGATGTGCATCCCACAAATCTCCATCAACTGCAAGATGCTATCCTATCAATATGGGCCAACATTTCAAAAGAATGCTTTCAGCACCTTGTTGAATCAATGCCACATAAAATTAAGGCAGTTCTGAAGGTGAAATGGGGTCAAGCACAGTATTAGTATGGTGTTCCTAATAATCCTTTAGGTGATATATATATATATATATATATATATATATATATATATATAACTATAAATAGGCGGGTTGTTCGGAACCCATATTCGAGTCAGAATATGGACAAACCCAACTATTGGTTTAAATTTTTTTTATTGAAATTTGATCCACACATGAGAATGAAACAACACAATATTAAATACAAAAAAAAGTATATATTTAATAAGGATTCTCAATTGCCAGTCTGAAATTAATATATCTAATAACAGAACAGAGCAAAAAAAAATAAAAAATTAAAAAAATTCTAGAAAATACCATGAAATGACAAAATAATGAAAAAAATCCCTGAAAAAATGGCAGCTTTTCCATGACTGTGAGAACCCTGTATCTATATTTCCCATAATGCCGCTCTCACCTTTGCACTGCAGCCCTTGCCGCAGCAGAGACCCCACAGTAATGAACCGCAGTGGTCACAGAACGTGAGGACTTTGTAGTTGTGGATCCGGAACTTATGAGGCATATTGACGCTGAAGCGCTGAGATCCAACCTGCAGGGGGGCGATAGAGGATCAGGAAAGATGCCTATGCAGTGATCATAAGGATTTTAACAAAGGAAAAACTGCAAAACTCATTGTTAGCTTTTATTATTATAACTTACATCCAATATACTGTATATAGCTGTGGGTAGTGACACCCATTTAATAAAGCCTACACACAGTGATGTTTGCTAACAGTAAAAACATGGTAGACTATGTTCTTTAACGCCAGAGGAAAGTTTTAAATCTCAGGTGTTGCTCATTAAATAAACTTAAACTGGAAAAAAATGGTCCCCAGGTCCACTTTCCTGCCAAGTTTTTCTCCAACCCTAATCAAACTCAACTAAACAAGTTTTTAAAGGTCTTAAGGATTACCTAAAATGTTGGTTGTATCTGAAATCACATAATTCCCTTCTGTATAGTAAGCGGAAAAAAAGTATGTGACAACAAAAGAGTAGGCAAAATGTACCCAAATGCCCTACTTCGATCCGCGCGAGAAAGTGTGCATACGATGGACACTTTACCATCCAATGAGGCCACAGGAGAGGATCTATGAATGGCAGTGAAGTGACACAACTGATGCTGGTAGAACATAGTCTCGCATAGCCAGACCTTCAGTAAGGCTGCAGAAGTTTTGGACCCTATAGCATCTTTCATTGACATCGTCATGGTTCAGGTGCAAGAAAATGTAATGTTGTGAAAATCTAATGTCATTGATTTTCCACTGTGTACATGTCCAGGTTAGGAGGTAGTCGAAGGACGCTTTGTGATCGGATCTCAGTGTAATGTAAACGCAATCCAGCCATCGTGTCTGCATTCACAGGTGGACGTAATTTAAATCCCACCCAGTCTCCCCGCGTGGCTGTGAGAAAAATAATGGCCAGACGCAGTTTAGACAAGAAATAAAAACTTATTTGAATCTTACAATAAACGTTTATCTTTAAAACAGTTAATTTAGGCTTACATGATACTATGTGTGTCATTTTTCATTTAATTGTGCAACATTATCTGAACGAGGCGATCGCCTGTACATTCACAGTCAGTCATGAGATCTTAAATAAGAGCTGCATGCTGCTTTGCCAGAGGAATAATCGCAATCTGATTTTTTAAATGTTGAATGTTTTTATTGAATGTCTTTGCATGTTAACCAATCTCCCATTTCTGTCAATATAGTCATTGCACGCTATAACCTTAAAACCAGATGATCGATGATATGACTTGTTTTATGATCAACCCAGTTATTTTTGTATGATCAACTCTGGAAGTATAACTTCGTTAATTTTTTTTTATCTAATTACTGGAGATTGCAAAGCGAATGAGTGAAAGCAACTGGGACATTGTTTTATTTGCATCATTTTTACTCTTAATCTGGTGTCGTGCAACATATCTAATTTAAATATTATGCAGGAAACAGAAATTCGACTCTGTTATCCAGATACAGAGGCTACTTAATGTGACCAAATGTAAACTCAACATGTCCTGATTGGCTAATGATCCGATCTGCTTGATCAGATCAGCGTGATCGCATGTTAATGCCAAGTGTAAACGCAGCCTATAACTCATGAAGAACTAAACCATTAATTAATGATTACTGCATCAGCAACTAATAAAGAGTCTATATAATTAATAGATTAAGTAATACATGAATTGCTATTAATTCACTGTGTCATTGTGTATTAATTCCTTAATAACATATTTTATTAACTAATAGTGTAAATTAGTGTGTTAATTACCACAATTAGTCAAAGCTATGCACTTCAACTTCCAGTTGTCTGCCTTAATTAATCATTAGCTAATGATTTGCAAAGGTATCATTATGTTATGACTTTACTTGTTGAGGCACATCATTATTAACTAGTCATTTAGTAATTGTAGTAATTTGCACATGAATTTGCATTAACAATTAATTAATCATGTATTAATGCATGTTAGTGTACCTGTCATATTATCTGGAAGTTGAAATACAAGGCTTTGGCTCATTCTAGGTAATTAACATATTAATTAACACTATTAGTTAAAAAATGAGTTATTATGGAATTAATCCACAATTACATATTTAATTAATAACAATTCATGTATGAACTAATACATTAACCTTACAGACTCTTAATTAGTTCTTAATGTGGTAATCATTAATGAATAGCTTAGATAATCATTAAGTAACACATTAATTCAGTATTATCTGTGCATTAGTTAAGCATTAGTGCACACGTATTGTAAAGTGTTACTGATATAACATACATATTAGCTGTCATGAAAGTAATGTACTTATTCAAAATAAGTATCAAGACCTACTCGATTTGGGATGCAGCCATAGGCAGTGAGTTTGATGAAGGTTTGAGCTAAACTCTGCAGGAAAAGTGGACTTCTGAAGGGCCAGAGTTGAGAACCCCTGAGCTAGAGAACTTTGAAATTAAAGTGTAGATACTCTAGGATAAATTCGATGAGAAATGTATGGGTTTTTTCATTGCATCTCTTGCAAATCTGAACACAGTGTAAAACAGTGTTAAGACCTCTTTTGAAACTCAAGAAAATATTTATGTTTTTTTTTTTTTTCACAGGATAAATATCTGAAAAGTAGAAAATCTAAGCAAAAGTTTCTATTTTGCTCAATTGGTGAAAACATCTTAAATGAGAGTTTTGAAAGAGACATCATGTGTGATTTTTCTACAGGTTCCTCTCACCTCCTCTGTGGTGTCCTCCTGTTTTTTCAGACCTGCACATTTAGTGATGATCAGCTCATGGCAGCGTTTATGGATACACAGGTACACACTGAGGGACAGAGACAAGGAGTCGACGAAATTAGCTTTACTTCACTTTTCGGATGTATTACTGTGAGCTCAGTGATAAGAATGTTTTTCAGCTAGAGTATAGATATGATATTTTTAGGAGGTTCCTGTCCATGCCAGAAGTTTCCTTCATTTCAGATTGTGAGCTAGTCAATCCTCAAAGGAATAATTCACCTAAAAAATAAATATTATCCTATTATTTGTTCACCATGTATTTTGTTGTTTTATTCTGTGGAACACAAAAAGGGAATTTTGAGTAAAGTGCTCGAGTCGGAACCCCACTTCTCAATGATATTTCTGTTGCCGTCTGTTATCTTGATAGCTCTATTTTTTCCATACCACAACAGACTCAAAAATGAATACAGCTGTCACACCATTCTTTTACATATCTTCTCTTTTGTGTTCCACTGAAAATACAATAAATATGTGGATCAGTAAATAATGACATAATACAGATTTTGGGTGAGTTATTCCTTTAATAGGAATACATTGATGTGTTTTGTTGCTTTAGATTTTGTTGCTAATATTTTTGATTAACAGGCAACCCAATATACCCGAACTCTGAACAGAAACACTGATATGGAGAAATATTAAAAAAGCTAAATTCATCTACCTACCTTGGCACTGATACCCTTGCTTTCCTAATACACCCCTGTGAAGAGAAGGAAGAAATATTGAACAGTGACACTAAACACAACAGCATTTATTTTAGTATGCATTAAACAGTTCATAGAAAACATTACCACCTTAGATGTGCATCATCAACAATTATCCCAGTTTGTTCCAATTTAAATTCCCTGCAGTCAATAATCCCTTTAAACACCAAATTTAATCACCAAAATTACATATTTCAACGTTTTTTCTTGTGAATAAAAAATTTGTTGTGCCTTCCCTTATGAAAAATATGTTTATTCAAGTGTTCTATTAGTATACTTCTTTTCAACTAAAAATAAGAAAGCATACTTTTTATATACTTATATATACGTCTATATATATTTTAAATTCTACAGAAAAAAATGTAAATTACATGAAAAAGTTAGTTCAGGCAAGAATTTTAAAAAGTAAGTAAATTCTATAGTAGTACTCAATTCAATCGTGTAGAAATGAAAGCGTAAATATCAACACAACTTTTCTGATACTGGTGTTCCCATCATGCACTAGGCCTTGAATAATTAATGAGGTTGATTTTTCACTGTTTTCCAGCTGTATTTACACAATTTTATCATTGCGTTTGTTGTTAGGATTAGTAACTTGCCATTTTGTGACATTTGGAGTTCATTTTCTACTTATTACACATTCAAATACAAAAACGATCCATCAAATGTTACCGTCATTGTGTATTGTCTACCTAGTATTAAGGTCTCTGCATTCACACATGTACTTTGTGAAATGAAGATGTGGTGCCACACACTACATTATTGTAGTGATTACTTAGATGTTTCTAAGAAAATCATTCACTTTAATAGTGTAGTATAATTCAATGTTGTATTATTTGAGTAAAATGTATTACAAAAAAAACTTATAGAATAAAACTAGTAAACTAGTACTTTACTGAGAGTACACTAAAAGAAAACTTGCAAGTATACTTGCAGTATAGAACTACTAAACTAGTAGTTTACTGAGAATGTACTTTCATAAACTAAACATTTTCTACAAGTATTAAAATAGTAAACTACTAGTATACCTATAGGTTCACTTGCAGTACAAATGAGAAACGTAATTATGAACTAGTTGTGCACTTAAAGTTTACTACTGGTACACTTATAGAACACTTAAACATATACTTTTATATAACTACAAGTGGGCCAATTTAGTCCCAAGCAGTATTAAAATAGTACACTTACAAGTTTACTACTAGTACATATTGACATTAGTATACTTAGTACATAAAGTATACTTAAAAATATACTTGAATATTACTTAAGTATACTTCATAAAATGAACTTGAAGTATACTTCTTTTTCATAAGGGTTAAAATAGTTGAATGCAACTCTACACCATTCATTTATTATATGTGGACCCATTAATATGCTATTTAGAACTCGCCTACTACTCAAGCCAGCTCAGAGATTTATCTCGACGTAACTTACTGAGGGAAACGTTGCACAAAGGTATCGCTCTTTACAACGTCGGACACATGACGGTAATTGACGGACTTTGAAAATAAAATTAAACTAAATAAAATAAATAACAAGACTCATAATTATTAGCCTTTCTCTTTACCGTGTCTATATCAAACAGCTAATAATGTGTTAAATCTGTGACACAAACCATGTTCTCGTTCTGCCATCTCAACTCTGCTCTCTACCCAGATAGAAACTGACATTGAATCAACGTGAGAACACTACATCGAAAACAATTGCTTGATCTACATTGTTTTGCTCATCGAATTCATGTACAAGTTCAACGTGAGACACTGTCATTCCTTTCAAAACTGTACGGAAACTCACGTTGTTTCAACGTTATGAAAGCAAACCAATTTTCGATTTTCATTTAGCTTTGAAGAATGCCGCGGCTCACGGCTGAGCGGACGGTTAATTCTGAATGAGCAGAAACAACGCTCAGATGGCACGTTATTCCAACGTCAGTGAGGGCGTCGTTTCCCATCGTTGATTCAATGTCAGTTTGCTGTCTGGTAGATAATGCGGAAAACGCTGTGAGGAGCAACGGTCAGTGGAGAAAGGCATATAGCTCATCGTAACATGGTTATATACATCATACACCTGCTATATGGCTAAATACAAGCCGATTTTTCATATCAACAAATAGACACGGGGATATAACCTGACATCTTTCGAGACTCCCCTGCAATAGCAAGCCCACTGTTAATGATATGCGTAAAGCCCACCGGCTACGGCAAGGTAGTCTGTGACGTCAGAAACACCAGTGATTTCAAAGAGACTGTCCTTTTGTTCACTGCAGAGTTTTAAGGAGAAAATAGTTAGCAATAGTGTTGACTTATGAATTTGAACATGGTTTGTCTTACTTCAACAATATGAAAAACACCACATGGACATAGCAAACAACATTAAAAAAAGTAGATTTTTTACCACAGGGGGACTTTGAAATAGAGATTAACGACATAATGTTAACAAATAAGACCATACTGTAAAGTATTACGCAATGCGATTATCTAAAGGGGAATGCATATACAGGATGTGGAAATATATCCTCCTATGCTTTAAAAATTGCTTACAGCAATTGTTTCCTGGTAACTCTTTAGGAGAAAATAACTGTTCACAAATATAGATTTCATAGGGTGTGTGTTGTTATTCGCTGCCCTTTCCTTCAGTTTCAGTCCCACACATCATGTCTGCACCTTATCTTAAAGTGTGGAGGATGCCAGACGCACTCAATACACACATATTGTAGCACTGTCGCTCTGAGCCTCTGGGCTTTTCCTGAAGTTACCATGGAAACAGCAGCCCTCTGAAGGGAAACCACCCGTGAACGGACTCGTGAGGAGGGACAGTGTACACTTGTTATGTCAAAACTCAGATCGCGGGTTTACCAACAGATGCAGCTGCACAAACGGCACTCTACACGGCTGTAAATATCAGCTGACAGTTGCTGTGGGACTCACCAGATGAAGTTGGCAGGCAGTGCAGAGCAGTAGGTGGGCTGTCTCAGGTAGGTGGCCATGGGAACTTGCTGCCCGTTGACTTGATGCACTCTCCTCCGGACAGCTCCCTGCCTCTTCCTGGGACGCATAATTCACGAAACACACGCTCCTCATTTTTACAGCTTCCTGCTGCAAAACACACACAAACAGAAGTTCAGAAAATGTAAACCTTCAAAAACATTATTCAATAACCACTACTCACTCATTCATCAATGTCAGGCAGTAACATTTCTGATATATATATATATATATATATATATATATATATACAGTATATATGTGTATATGTACAAATGTAAGCCCACCACCAATGTCAAGAGTAGAGACGCTAACGGTTACACAGCCCTGGAATGAAGACGTATCATGTTAGAGCCGCTGAAAAGCTGTTTAATTCTACATGGGGATTACATGACCAGTCGAATACTATTCACTTTGTAAGCCCCCTTACTGTCAAACACTTTTATTTGCTGAATTTATTAATCATCATGACAAACATACATTTGAGAAGGGTATTTGTTAACATAAGTGACCCTGGATCACCAAAACCAGTCACAAATCACACAGTTATATTTGTGGCAATAGCCAACAATACATTGTATGGGTCAAAATGATTGATTTTTCCTTTATGCCAGAAAATCATTAGGATATTAAGTAAGATTATGTTCAAGATTATGTTCAATGAATATTTTGTAAATTTCCTACTGTAAATATATAAAACATTTATTTTTATTGAGTGAATGCAGCACCAATCATTATGAACACTTAAATGGACTTTCTCAATGTTTCGATATTTTTGCACCCTCAGATTCTAGATTTTAATAGTTGTATCTGTATAGATGTCAATATATGTATACATAGATGTACACCATACATCAATGGAAAGCTTATTTAATCAACTTTCAGGTGATGTATAAATCTTAATTTCAAAAAATGTACCCATGTGACTGGTTTTGTGGTCCAGGGTCACATATATCGAAGACGATGTTAGCCATTTATGTTACTATTTATACTGATGTAAAGTTAATAATAAAACCTCAAAAGCAAATGCTAAAGTAGCTTCAAGCATTTCTTTTTAGACTACCTGATATCACCAGAGACAATTTATATAAGAGACATGCCACTTCCTCAATCTTCAATACAACTATATAGGGAAAACCCTATACACCAAAGATGGCGGTTGTATGCACATCGTCCGTTTAACAGTCAAGCCGGGAAACAGTAAGCCAAATCGTTGGTTCCACTGACACATGGCGCACAGTCGATGTTTGCAACAGCGTAAGACGAGAACCCTTGCGCATGTGCGTATAGACGTATAACCTGGTGAACTATGTGAGAATATCACATCTATCCCTATGACAGACACTATTGTTAAGAACTCAATCAGAAGACTGATTGGTACTCTGTCGGCCACTAACAGTACTTGTAAGGGAAAGGTTTACTCAAAGAATTCTAATTTGTCATCATTTGCTCGCTGCTCTATCTCATGTTAAACAAAATGTTTTTTTTTTTTGTTAACTAATCCATTGACTTTGTGTTTTTCTATTTGAGTGTTATGAGGTGCCATGCAGAGGCAGTGATCAATAAACCAGGGGGCATGACTGTGACAATGAGGGAAAAAACAGGGCCACAGGGATGGAGCTCCACTCTTTCTCTCTCTTCTTCTCATTCTCTCTGTGGAGCATGAGAACTGTGATCACTCCTGAGTATTCCCTTATGTCACTGTATCCATCTGCTGCAGTCACACTTCTCAGCCCAGAGAGAAAGAGAAGGAGAGCTGGGCTTGGAGTCACAAAATGACAAAGCAACTTGTGTCAAACTGGCAGGGTGACAGTCATCTCCTGTTATTAATTTATTAATTAAGCCATCGTGTGTGTGTGTGTGTGTGTGTGTGTGTGTGTGTGTGTGTGTGTGTGTGTGTGTGTGTGTGTGTGTGTGTGTGTGTGTGTGTGTGTGTGTGTGTGTGTGTGTGTGTTTTAAAACTCTTTTTGCCAGCTGAAAAAGAACCTGAGCCAGGCAGCACTGCTGTACATAGCAAAAAACAAACCTCTTTCTTTCAGACTAAACAATCAGCGATCCAAAACATGACGAATATCATGCATAATTACATTAACATGCTATTTATTCAAATTAAATCACATAATTTTAGGAGTTTTTGAAACTCTATTACATTTTCCCTTTTTCTGTAGGTAAACTCCAAACAAACTTCGCTTTCGGCCTGCTTTTGTTTGAAATTATGAGTGACACCAATTCATTCTTTTCAAGTTTGCTTGAAGTATATCAAATACTGATACTTTTAATTAAACTGTTAGAGATCCAGTTAATGCTAGATTTGTTAATATAAATTACAGACATGTCATCTGAGGACTGATTTCAAATTGTTCTCAGTTATTTTGCTTAATTACTAGACTCTATATTACATAGTAGAGCACATTCGCACATGCGCACACTTCAAGCATCGTACTTGAAAATCTTCCGACAAATGAAAACAATCGACAAAATAACATTTGCGCGGCATGTGTTCTGAATAAAAGGTACGGGTTGAATCTAATGTCAGCTTGCTTATTTTGCTCAAGATAAGGATTGATCAACATCGAAATCATTCAATATAGAAAACTGATGATTTGATAACCACAGGTCGAGAGCCGTCCGTCTCAAACCACACAACTTTGCGATGCTGTTTGTCGATGTTTGCCTGGAACGACTTGTTCTGGCAGACACGACCGCTGAGCCTAGCTGATAACGACGCAACCTGTCACCATAGTTGGCGTAACGATGGTTTCCGGA
Source organism: Hybognathus amarus (assembly GCA_030378365.1). Taxonomy (NCBI): domain Eukaryota; kingdom Metazoa; phylum Chordata; class Actinopteri; order Cypriniformes; family Leuciscidae; genus Hybognathus; species Hybognathus amarus. Next base: position 65,597 of record JAQIUQ010000163.1, read on the forward strand.
AACGCACCTGATAGTCATCAATTCAAGTAATTGCAAGTTCATTTAATCCATTAAACTATTAGTTTCCACCAGTTACAGACCTATTTAGGTCGTAACTGCTCAAGCACAAGAGAAGTATTATCGCATCTACAATGAAATGTTCATATTGATCAAGTAGAGCATGATCGACATGCTAGACATTACTACAAGGAGGAGGCATGTGACTTTGGGAGGACATGGCCATTTGGTTGGTATTGATTAGCTGTAAATTCAGCAACACTGCCTCAACTAATGACAATTTGTTTACCCGACCAATGGAAGACAGATGGATTATTTAGAAAACCAGTCAAATGTGGTTTTGTTTTAAGACAGTCAATGTTTAGAGTAGAGGCACAGAAGAGTACAAAATGATACACTTCACATTTTAAAAACACTCCACAGTGAGTTTGAGTCTAAATGATGGGGATTACAGTATATGCTGCTAGTTACAGGGGCTGGTCCCTGTTCTCACCACCATCTAAGGACAATGGACCAGTGGCGCGTGTTCTAGCCCCACAGGAGACTGAAGTGAGTTGGCCTCATATGCATCACCCACATGCCTCCTCTCAACTGCTTGAAATAGAGAGAGAGAGAGAGAGAGAGAGAGAGAGAGAAGAGAGAGAGAGAGAGAGAGAGAGAGAGAGAGAGAGAGAGAAGAAGACAGATGTAGAAGCTCATACTATCTCAGTAGGATATGGCTGGTCATTTATCAGCTCTCACTCATTAACACTCGATAAGGGTGAGAAGACCTCGGCCGAAAGAGGTTATCTTAAGGTTATCTTATTTACATTCCTACATGGGTAATAAATTGAGTACTACAATTTTAAGAAGTCAATGTACTATAAAAATATCCTGCAACTTTCAGAACTCAAAACTTCCTTGGTTAGTCCTAAAACAGCTTTTTCTGAAACCAAGCTCAGAAAACGGTATAACTTTAGATTTTGTCACTACTTATTACGTCAGAGTGCAATGAAAGACAACTTCTGGAGAAGATTAATGCCTATTTCTACATCATTGCCTCTTTAGCCCCACCCACCAATTCACACATGTCATGTTATAAATATGAGTATAACTATTATGTTTGCATAAATATGAGACGCTAATACAGGATTACTCCCGAGAGCAACAAAACGATTGAGATGCCTTTGAGAATTGTGAGGGACATTTTGAAGTGCGAAGTTGTGGAAAAACAGTCTTTGCATTGCCATCCATGTGATCCTCATAACATTTAGAAAGTGTGGATGAACTTTATTTTGACCACGGCATATTCTTTCGAGTTGCCATAATAATAGTAGTTAGTTTAGTAACTATCTCTGGCCAAACTATTTAAAAATGGCGGAGTTATTCTGGATACTCCATCTGGTGACGTGTAATAATGACGCAGTGATTGGTGATGATTCTCTCTGACCAATCAGCAGTCGGCATTGTTTTCACATTACATTTTAGTATCACCTTAGCTTTCTCAGAACCTCGCCGGAGATGGTACAAAAAAAGTATCCGAAAGCAGGAACAGGTACAACTTTTATACAGTGGAGAACCAAACAAAGGCGAGCCGAACCGAGCCGAGTCATGTCGAACTGGTACTGTGTTGGTGGAAAGCAGCGCATAAAACACTGTTCGTTTGTTCGCTTCATTTTTACAGCAGATTCATTTTTAAACTAGACACATTTCGAAGCAGGCTTTTCAGAGAGACTGAAAATAAAAATGCAGTGCACACTATTTGATCCCACAGCAATGTTGCAACCAGGGCCTGAAATTAACACCCGACCACCTGCCAAATGCGGGTGAATTTTGCTATTGGCGGGTAACACTGTCAATCTACCTGCCACATTGGCAGGTAGCCAATGAGAATTGAGTGATTCATTAGGATTTTTACATTTCAACAAAGTCCGCAATTGCATTAGACTTTAACTAAAATGTGGCGGCACATTACTGGGGTAAAGAGGCCAGCTGAAACAAACAACCAACAAAAAGATGAGGATGAGAAAAAGAAAAGTAAAAGAAGACATTTTAATAGAAAGTGGACAATTGGCGGCAATGGCAAGGTTCGTGAGCGGTTGATTTATGACAGCGACTGTTGTTTCGTAACGTTCATGCGATCGTTTGGATGTGCGAGTATTAAACTGTTGGTGAGATCGGATGAGATAATGTAACGCTGATGTAGGCAGTGACAGTTGCACAGATGTGTGTGCGTGTGCAACTGTGCATGTTGGGAGTTGGGTCGGGAACCGGTGAGAAAATGTCCGGTACCCGGTAACTCTACCAGTAATAACAATATTAATTAGTTCATAGTTAACGGTTCCTGAACGCTGTAACTAAAAGCTGTTAAAACCTGTCTACATGACTAAATCAGCCATCAACACAGCCGCGTGTGATCTGTTTACATAAGAGCTGCAGTAGGTCTTTCTGTTTAGTATATATAGCCTATACTATATGTTGTGTTTGTGTGTGTGTTTGTCAAAATCAATGAATTTGATTGATAAGCTTTTTAAAAAGTATGTTCTTAGAGTTATTATTACTTGACAGCACTTAAATATGTATTCATACAAGTTAAAGAACAATACTGTGAAATTCCCGTTTTTTTTGTTTTGTTTGTTTTTTCACCTTTATGAGGCAAAAAAAATGGCTGGTAAAAAGTCTCTGTGGCAGGTGAATTATTAAATCTACCTGCCACAGTGGCCGTCGGCACAAAGAAGTTGACTTCAGGGCCTGGTTGCAACACACGAGTGCGAGAAACAGTGTTTTTCCATGTGTCACTATTGCTTTGTCTGATACAGATTGTTTGATACTGAACTGAGAAATAATTATACTGTACCACTGCAGCCTGCAATTATTTGTGTTGATTTGACTTATTGTGTAATTTCATCATATTATTCTTAAAATAAAAAGGGTATTAAAATGTAACTGTATCTTCTATTGAAACAACTTTTCTGCAGACATGTACCCAAGGCTGTGAAAAAATCAACTATATTTGTACAGTTTAAGAAGAAAATGTAACTGCTACCAGATTTTGCAAAAAGTTGTGCTATTTTCACTTTTTTGTAATGTATAAACATGCACATAAGCCATGTCAATTAGTATTTAAGAAATCTGAATTGTTGACGTTTGTGGATATATGCATGTATCTCTTTATGTGTGAGTGTGTGTATAGTGAGTGCTATACACTGATCTGAAGGTCAAAGTTTAAAAGCATGTGTACAAGAATTATTCAGACAGGCAAAACACTTTGCATGGCCACTTCTACGTATGATTAATGACTTAAATTTCACCCTCTGGCCCTACATAGCAACCATTGCCTGGCTACATGCAAAAACTGGCTAGCAACTGGTGTAGGAGCAGGGACTTCAATGGAATTAGACACGTTAATTACACCATTAATCATATTGATGTTTAACAGCGGAACTCTGCCTCTCTCATTCATTCAAGTCAAGTCAAATTTATTTGTAAAGCACTTTTCACAATGCACATTGTTTCAAATAAGCTTTACAGAAAATCATGATAATGTTTATAATGCCATAATAGCTTCATCCATCCAGTCACATTTTACAGATAATATATCCAATATATGTACAGATGTATATTCAACTTTAAAAAGAGAACTGTGCTATAATAGTTTGTGACAATATAAATCGCTCAGCAGTGATATGCTATATAGTATATTGTTTTATGTGAATGTACTATGTGTGTAGGTAAATAGAATATACTATAAAATATATAATCAACAGATTAGATAATTAAGATTTTTAAACAATAACAATCATTCAGTAATATAGTTCACATTTTTCAAAGATATAACAATTGAATTCGAGCAGTTGAAATTAGCTATAAATTAATGTGTCATATTCTTCATATTCTTCATAGTCATCAGTCTTTGGAAATATACTATTGATTCCCACTCACAACCAAAATGTACAACATTAATTGTTTATTACACACGCCTATGTCAATAGTAGATAGTGAAAAGAAAGCAGAGTTCACCCCGACTCACTATTCCCAAGCACCCCATTTCACAGGACTTTAATACAGGACAGCCGACCCAGCGCTATTAAACCTGCACTCATATAGCAGAGCAGCTCAATAGAGTCTGACCAAAAACAGTGTGCTTTAGATAATTTACTCAAGTGAAAACATGCTCAGTGATCAGTCTTTAAAAAAACTACATGTCAAACAACTATAAAATCAGCATTCAACAACTTCAGGTAACATGTTTCAGGATATTGGTTTGTAATTAAAAGGGATATACTAGTATAGTTAGTATAATATAGTAATAGTTCACGTAACAATTCAAACTCAACCTCGTGTTTTTCCAAAGCCGCTGAGACTCATGTTTATCTTCGGAACACAAAGCGAGTTCATTAAGGCTATGTTTACACGGAAACGATTCTGAAGAGAAAACGCAAAAGTAGCGTTGCATCATCACTTTTTATTCTGCGTTTAGACGAGCGTTTTGTGTGGGAAATTCGCGTGCAATTGGTGACGCAAAAGTCTGTGGAATTCAATGTAGTATCCACTTCATGCGGCTAGGAGTGCATACTACAGCAACACCAAGTCCACGCGCATGCGTACAACCTTCACTGTCAAGCAGACTTTTGCGCTTTGACCGTTTACACGGTAACGCGCGGTGGAGCGTTTTAAGATTTCCACTCTGGAGGGTGGTTTCACTTTTTTGCATTTCTAAGCCTCAAAAACGCCGTTGCCGTGTAAACGAAAGGCACATCCGATAAGAATATTTTTACGTTTTCACCCGCGAGCGTTCTCGTGTGAAACAGGGCCTAAGAGATTGTAAAAGTAATACACTTATCATGTTCAGCTGTGCACTCAGGAATCATCATCACCTGTATATGTTCAGTGTTCTGTCAGTTTAGTGTCCAGTGTCATCTATAGTGGATGTGTTTTATGTTGCTCTGTTCCTGTTTGGATTACCCACTGGATTTATTAAATATTATCTGTTTGCCTTCATCCTCATCTTCGTGTGTGTTTATACAACCACCCCGTGACAGAACACCAGACCAACAAAAGTAAATACGTGTGGTTTGTGAGATTTTCTTTTCTTTTTTTCTGTGTTCTGTATTTTCAACAGTTCTGTTGTGACCCCTGCTAGCGCTATGGACTTTCAAGCAGTTAAACTCTTGTGCCTTGAGCCGGAAGAATGCTCAAGGCACAAGAAATGCTATCGATATATATATATATTAGGGCCGGGACTCCAATTAAAAAAATTAATCTAATTAATTAGAGGCTTTGTAATTAATTAATCGAAATTAATCGCATTTTAATCGCATAAATATTTGGACTAAGAACAGTGAGAAGATTTTTTTTTCAAATGGATTTTTAGTATACATTGCATAATGACTGAATACATAAGCTTAAGCAACAAAATATTGTATATTTTTGTTCAACCAAGTCCAACAGACCAGAGCCATTGTATATGTTTTGCGTTGAGGTGAAACTTGAGGGTCGATGTGATATGCGAATTCCTTGTTGCATAGCTTTCACACAACCCTGCTCTTAATGACGCTTCCATACAGCGCTTCACATGAACTTTTTTGCTCACTAGACAATGTAGCTAGTGGTTTTCCAAAATTACTAGCCACACAGCACTTTTACTAGCCACATTTTAAATGGGGCTTAAAATGTGCTAAAATGTAATAATTGTATCATTAGCTCTGGTTGTAAAGCTCATTTTTTGAAAACATGTTGTCTATTAAGATAAACACATACAATAGATTCTTATTGTATATAATAAAAGTACTGCATCTTTTTTTCTTTTTTACAGCAGTAAATAATACAGAGTAGAACAATTATCTGCATTAGTAACAATGAGCAAAGAATACATAATCTTTTCTAAGAAAAAAATCCACAATTAAGGCAACAGGATTACAACTTTATATAGGCCTATATGACATAGTTTTGGGGACTGTAGATTGTTTTGCCTCAGCATTTCCTCAGAGAGAGACTTAATAATTATCATCATGAAGCTGGTAGCTCTGAGTAAGTGGAGATATGTCCACCTGAAACAAGTATAGGCCTACATGTTTATTGCCCAGATTATTCCCACAAATGCATCTCCTGCTTTCTTTCATGACATGATTAATTTTATTAAAATATAGAATTAAGTCTGTAAAGATAGTTGTGATATGACGTGACATAAGGGCAGCCCTGCTAGTAGTTACACCGTGTCCCTTAATCAGTGAAGGATTATTTTTTATATAGAATATCGGCCACACTCTTACGATACTGACTGAACGCTGTGTTGATGTGTGTGTGCACGTGCGACCAGTCGCGTGTGATGATCATTTGACAAAAGTCTGGAATGTCATATTTGGCACGCGCACCCTCGCGCAGAGGCACTACAGGAGCGCGTGAGACGCGCCTATGTTCTGGATTCTCATGCTTATTAAAAAAGATCGCTATATCATCACATTAAGTGGATAATTAAGGGCAGACTAAAACAGCCCTCAGTCCGACGGCCAGCCCGCGAGTTTAATCTCCACGTGTCTAATGTTCGTGCAATTCGTTTGTTATGTCAGATGTCTTTTGACAAGACTACAATTTTTTAACAAGCCAAAGTGGCTAGTGGGAGTGACTGTGTTACCCGTCACGCGTGAACTCCACCCGCATTTGGTGGGTGTTAATGTCAAACCCTGCATCCGTTCGTTTTTATAACATAATTTCCCATCCACGGGACCAACCAAAGCGGTCTCGTCAGCTGTGTTCACTGTGATTTGTTGTTTAGTTGTCTGAAGCATGGACTGTAAAAAAAAAGTCATGAACGCTAGTTGGTGCTCCAGTATAATCAGTCCGCTGAAACTAATCCAGAGAGAAATGTTCCGCGGTGGAAAATATGTGCGATTAAAATGCGTTAATTTTTTTGTGTAATTAATTAATGCGTTAAAGTCTGTAATTAATTCATCGTAATTAACGCGGCTAAAGTCCCGGCCCTAATATATATATATATATTTTGGCTGTTCATTAACGGTTTCGCGGAAGAGTCTAAAGGGCGTCACATCATGACGAGAAGCTCAGCGCCACATCTTTTAAATTCGAACACATTATTCTCTATGAGTGTACACACACCGGCGGCGCCATTCAGCGTCTGTCCGTGGCGCCCAGCAACGGCTCAGGACCGTGTTCAAAATCCTGCTGCGCCACAGAGCGCCATTTACATAGTTTTATATAAAATTGAAGCGTTGCTAATGTATCCTCCTGACATCGCCCTATGCTGCAATATACATTTAGTTTTTCATTCATTTACAGAAATCAGCTGCTTGAATGACAAATGCTGATGGATTTTTCAGGTGAGATTCTCAATTCATTCAGTAAACGGATGCTCTGAGGTAAAGTTTTCAGACTGCAGACTCAGCAACGATTGTATTTAATTGTATAGTACAATCATAACATAGAACAAACGTTATCTTCATTTCATGTCATTAAACATAACAATATTGCTAGCCATAAACTGATGAGAAGTGCGCGTCTGGTATACAATACCTGGAGTTTCCCTAGACGTGGCGCGGTGCTGCGCTGCGCTTCTCGTCCAGTGTGCGACCCCCTAAGTCTATCAAGTTTATGACAAACTTCTAAAAACACATTTAACCAAAGTTTTTGTAATTAACTTGTGAACCACAATCCCAAACTGGTAGTTTGATTTTCTTAGTACTGAATTGTTTACCTAGAGTAAACTTGTTTGACTTTAATTCACAATCACATCATGTCAAAATAATAAAATATATCAAAATAATCCCAATATATCGCCTTATGGACAGTATCTGAAATATATTGCAAAATATTGAAGTCGATGACCCATGTATCGCGATATCGTGTTCGATGTCGCCAGATTCTTGCCAATACACAGCCCTAGTGCCCAGCCAGAAGCACCCAGACGACAAGGATCGGGGGCTTGAGCGGAACGGAGACAGCCGCGATGTACTAGCCCACGCCCCAAAGAGTGACTGAGGATCACATCAGTTTGTCTTCTGCCAGTCTTGCAGGCCCAGACAATATTAAATTGCCTTCTTTTTATAATAATTTATTACATTTATATAGCTCATTTCTGGACACTCAAAGTGCTTCACATAGAGGGTGGAATCTCCTCAACCACCACCAATGTGCAGCATCCACCCGGATGATGCAGACAGCAGCCATATTGCGCTAGAACACCGACACACACCAGCTTACGGTGAGAGGAGACAGAGTGATGAAGCCAATTGGTATATATGGGGATGATTAGGCGGCCATGATAGATAGAGGCCACTGGGCAAATTTGGCCAGGGTGCCAGGGTTACACCCCTACTCTTTCGAAAGACATCCTAGGATTTTTTGTGACCACAGAGAGTTAGGGCCTTGGTTTAACGTCTCATGCGAAGGAAGGAGCTCTTTGACATTATAGTGTCCCCATCACTATACTGGGGTGTTAGGACCCACACAGACCATAGGGTGAGCGCCCCCTTGCTGGCCTCACTAACACCTCTTCCAGCAGCAACCTGGTTTTCTCAGAAGGTCTCCCATCCAGGTACTAACCAGGCTCAGCCCTGCTTAGCCTCAGTGGGCAACCAGTCCTGGGATACAGGGTGATATGGATGCTTCTTTTTCTTTTCTTTTAGCATTGGTCTTCGTCTTTTTCCCAGTCTCTAGGCATCAGTGCCACCCAGTTATCACCATCTCAGTAGTGAGGAACCACCTCGAACCTATTGGGAGCCCCATCACCTTCCCCAGCCTCTGTGCACTGCAATCTGCCTCAACGCGTCACTTTGGCTCCTGCGCAGCTCCTTGCTCCCTCGACCTCAGCGTGTACCATTTGGCCTCACCGGACTCCCTCGGCACATCGGCTCCACTTAGGTCAGACATCCCTTCGTCTCCACAGCGGACCTGCAGACTGTCCGCTGCTCTCTGGTCCTCCACTCTTTTGGCTGCCTCAGATTCTGCCTTGGCCTTCGGTCGCTCCAAATTGCCCTCAGACCTCGGATCCCCACCTCGTTCTGAGGAGGTCACCTCAGAGGCATCCTCAGAGGCATCCAGAGGCTCCGTCTCTGTCTCGGCCACCTAGATTGCTGTCATCTGTCCACCACCTGGGCTCATCGGCTGCATGGTGGGCTCCATCTCTGTCATGATTGTCTCCACTCATGGTGGCCCTCATCAGTATTCCTCCATGGCTCCTCCCTCCATCAACGCCACCATGGGACACTCCCCTGGCCATGGCCTGGATGAACAACCATCTCAAAGAAGACTTGAAATCTTGTGACTTCAGAAATATCGGAATATAGAGTGTAATTCAAATGGACTGTTCTTATGGTGTTTTTTTATTGGAACTGGACAGTAGAAAGATTCGGCATAACATCTTTTTTTTGTTTGTTTCACTGAAGAAATAAATAAAATGTTCAGTTTCGGAGAGTTCATCTTTTAATAATTCACCTTCTGGATGTATGTCAGAGAAGATAAAAGAGAGATAAAACATCTGTATCTGATTAATGGACTGAAGGTAAACTTCAAAGTTGTCTGAAAGTCCCAGTGAGATAAAAACATCAAACCAGGGTACACTACAGAGGTGACATAAGAACGAGAGCACAAACAAAGCCTGCAAACACAGCAGGGAGTGGGGTGTATTTTAGTGAGCTGTCAGGTTGAGTACAGTTGGAGTACAACCCTCATACACTAAACCTGCTTTTGAAAAGGATCTGTGTATTGTCCCACAGCAAAACAAAACATAACAAATAAATATAGACAAATCTGCATCCAGAAATTAAACTTTTCAGGTATTCATCTATACAGATATAAAAGCTGAGCAGCATGCCTAAACAAGCAGTTTAGAGAATTCACATTTGATCCCTAAATGCATGAGAGGGACGTATCAGTCCACATTTTACAACATTTAGTTACTCATACTACTGTTCAAACGTTTGGGGTCAGTAAGATTTATTTCAAGGAGCATTTCACCCATATCAACATTAATCTTTATTGAAAGTGGATCATATATGTAGTCGAAATGTAAAAGATTTTTGAATTTGGTGCCCTCTTGACCGAGAAAAGACAAATAAACTGAAGGGCGCATTTGTATGTAAGACAACAACTCCCACAATGCACCACATTGCACAGCTCCGCAAGCCACACCCACTAATCAAGGACTTGCGCACACATCAGAGAAATCGTTCTTTCGTCAACAAGGCTAATGTTAGCTGCCACCAGAGTTGGAAATTCATTTCATGATTTTATGTTGTGTTTTGTTTCTGCTGTGTGTAGACTACTGCGACTCGTAAAGATAACCACAAACATCGGATCTGAGCAGCAGAATTTCAAAATCCTCTTCTTCCATATCATGTTTAGTTTCTTCTGTCATTGTTATAATTTCCTATCTCCACAGCACTTGTTAGCTTAGCTTCCAAACAAGATGGTGGATATTGATTTCAGTTTCTGCAAGTGAAGTCCCACCCACTGATCTGTAATAGGTCTGTAGGGTGAGTGGGTCCCACACCCTTGAATAATAAGGAGCTAAGTTTGTAGTCTCTACAATTTTCAATGAAATGTGACTTCCTGCTTATTGACTACGCAAAATTAAGATTTTTACGTCATAATAAGATTGGCATTAGCATACAGCTTGGATTGGCGATATGGTTCTGTTCTGGCAAGAACTCCCTGTGCATCCATGCAGCCTAGCATGGATAAGCAGCAATAACCCCCTTAGGCTAAACAGAACAGAACCAACATGAATATATTGCAGATATCATTAATTCAAGATTAATGTGCAACGTGCAAAGTACAACACAATTCGAGAATTTATTCTGATTCAAGGGGAATGCTATACTGAATGACGAAGAGGAGGAGCTGGGGATGGAGGATAATACCCCTGCTGATAATATGAAAGAAGTTTATATATATATATATATATATATATATATATATATATATATATATATATATATATATATATATATATATATATATATATATATACATATACATATATATATATATATATATATATATATATATATATATATATACATATACATATATATATATATATATATATATATATATACATACATATAGGTCAGCTATTCCATAGATAGTAGACATGCAGCTGAACGTCAGCTGATGCAAGCTCGAACTGAACTGTGACCTGCCAGAATTTATGTTACGCTTAATTTATGTTACAAATTAAGCAAAAAGATTTTTATTTCAAATAAATGCTGTTCATCAAACTTTAATCATAAAAGAATCCTAAAATATAATTTTAATCCGTTAACTGGCAATAATCTGTTTTGAATATAATAATAAATGTTTCTTGACCACCAAATCAGCATATTAGAATGACTTCTGAAGGATCATGTGATCAATTGTAATAAAACTTCACAATATTACTATTTTTACTGTATTTTTATCAAATAGATGCAGTCTTGGTGAGCATAAGTTAAAAAAAATAAAAATAAAAAAAAAATAAAAAACAACCTCAACCTTTTTTAACTGTAATGCATCTACATATATGTGTATTCTTTATTTTTTTCAATATGCTAGCCAATTAAAACTAGTCTGTCATACTAATCACAGTTGGTTGCTGGTCGATTAGTCACCCATTGTGATCTATCCCTTTGTTGAAAGCTACAGATGTTACCAAGTCTCTCAATCTAAAATCCAAAACACAAAGCAGCTGGATTACTATGAGAGAGACATTATGATTCTTTTTATTGTCTCTCAATTCCCCATTGTGAACGACTTGCCACTTGCCACTTCTTTCAAAGGAGACATCTGAGTTTCGTGTACAAAATATCTCTTTTCAAAATCAAGACCATTGAACGCTAATTCCCCCTCTGACTTTTCAGGCGGTGAAGCAGATTTCACATAAAGAGATTAGATAACACACACACACACACACACACACTGCAGTGTACATCTGGAATGCATAATGACTCAGCACTTTCAATACTAAACATGAGCTGGCAGAGAGCTGGAGAGAAAGGACATGTTTTTCTTACAGTATACATTCAATAGAGAAACACACAGAGTAAAAGAGGCAGAAAAGCTCCCTGAGGATCCATCATTTAAAAATTACAGATAAGTGAACTGAGAAAATTTACCAGCCAGATCATATTAATTGGATAATGCATTGTAAATTATTTTATATAATAACAATTAAAAAAAAAACATTATAGCTGTAAGACCACATTGCGTCTCATTCATACCCGCATAAAAATGCATACAAATGTTTTTTTTTTGTTTTTTCGAGATTAAAATGTTGTTGTTTTTTTGAGAAAAATTTTGAGATTAAAAGTCGAAAAGTTTCGAGATTAAAGTCAAAACATACTTTATTTACTTTTTTATTTTTTATCTAAAAAATGTTCACTTTAATCTCAAAATTTTTCGACTTTAATCTCTAAATATTTAGACTTTAATCTCACATTTTTTTTCACTTTAATCTCAAAATTTTTCGACTTTAACCTCTAAATATTTAGACTTTAATCTCAATTTTTTTTACTTTAATAAAAAAAAAATCACTTTAATCTCGAAATTTTCCGACTTTAATCTCTAATTTTTGTCACTTCAATCTCAAAATATTAAGACTTTAATATAATTTTTTTTTACTTTAATCTCAAATTTTTTCACTTTAATCTCGAAATTTTTCAACTTTAATCTCTAAATATTTAGACTTTAATCTCACTTTTTTACTTTAATCTCGAAACATTTCGACTTTAATCTTGAAATTCTAGATTTATTTATTTATGTATTTGTTTACGTTACGGTTCAGGGCTTCCATAGATGATTTATTTATAAGATCTTGCCAAAAATTTATTGTGAATTACAACAAAAATTTAAACCAACTGAAACTACATACACAAAAATCACAATCTCCAGATGGCTTTAACGTGTATATTCTTTTCTGTATGTTCTGTTTTGGTTTCATTTTCACTCTGTTTGCTCGGTTTCAGTTTGCCTTAATTCCTAGTTTTCCTGGCTGTTTATTAGTTTCCACACATCTGTTTCTGTTCTCCTTGATTATGTTCCATGTGTATCTAAGCCTTGAGTTCTTTCTGTTCAGTGTCCGGTATCGTCAGTGTTGATGTGGTTGAGTTAGGCTCTTTTTCTACGAACAGTGTTGTGTTTTTGGATTTATTAGAGACTGTTTTTGTTCCCTATTCCTATTGTTGTGTGCTTCATCATCATGCCATACTTGGCATCAAAACAGCATTTTTTTCCAAATATTTACTAGAAACATAATGTAATAAATAAGTGACTGCAAAAGTTTATGTGCACCTGTTTTGAATACGGTTGAAATGCTGCGTTCTGCAAACAAAAATCCACAACTTATGATTGGTGAATGAGGCCAGATGTGTCAAAGTCTATTCACAACAGAATTGTTCCAATTTTCACATTAAATTTGTTTCTATTCAGACAGATGCATAAAAAACGGCAAATTTGTATCCATCATAACAAAAAAAATTATGGCAAGCTAATGTTAGTTAGTCTGAACACTTACACAGCACTTTGTGTAAACAGGCCACAACATTGTGAATTTAGTTTTACTGACGTGTGAGAATGTGAGAAATATTGCACATACTTGTCATCACATGGAGAAAAAAACCCTACACAAATATCTGACACCCTACATAAATATCTGTTATTTTCCTGAGTAAAAAATTCCTGACTTTATTTTCTGTTTTATTGTTTGTATAATTTCTAAATGTGATGTTGCCATTCCTAATAAAACTAACTGGTGAGTAACATCAACAGGCATTTTTTTCTAGCACTTGGTGAGTATTAATTTTGGACTGTCTGTGCACTGAATGCAAATGACCGTTGCAGTATCGATTATTACGCAGTTGATGATGAGCATGGGCAGATTCAGAGCTGTGATGGCTATATTTCTCATTGGGGTGTGACCTGATTGAAAGATCATCATGATGGACTGTGAACCGCTGTCTTTGTCTGACTCCTGTGTGACTCACTTGCACTTGTGTCTCAAGCCCATCTCCGGTCGGGTGTCTTAGTACTCAGCGTGTGTGTGTGTTTTGTGAGAGCCGCTGATGTTAAGCAGGACTGACGCAAGGCAGTCAGCCAGCCAGCCTCCTTAAACACGCACACACACACAGTTACTTATGTGGAACTTTGCAGCTCCTGCCTTCATATTGACATTAGGATATTTTTGCTTTATTTTCTTTTTCCTGAAACAACTATTCTCTCACGTATATATATATATATATATATATATATATATATATATATATATATATATATATATATATATATATATATTTTTTTTTTTTTTTCATTTGATGGTAAAAAAAAAATTCTCAGAGAAAAACTGTTGCTTTGAGGTTACTCTTTCAAACAGTTCCAGTTACGTTTGGAGACGCTTTATAATGTTTTTTTTTTGTACAACACAATTAAAAACATATTTAGGCATACATTTAAAGGGCTCATGAAATCAGCATGTTCTTGATGTAAGAGATCACTCTACAATAAACACAAATGGCAAGTTTCAAAACTCAAAACTAACAGTTTTAAATATAATTTTCAACCCTTCAAGAGAATCCTAATGTCAGCACATATCCCTTAATCACAAGAGCAAAAGTGCTGTTGGATAAAGAATGACGAGTAAGACCGTCAAACTCAGACTTTGTTCCGTCAGTGGATGTAAATAAACTGTATCTCCAAAAAGTTTGTATAGCATTCCTAAAGATCTGACAATTACAAATGCATGGCTGGAGTTTACTTTTAATGACATGCCTGAATGACTGAAAGGTAAAGTTTTCGTTTGTTCTGCACATTTTACAACAGACTTCTCAACATGCTCCCGTTTTCTCTTGAAAATACAGCAATGCCAAGCTTTTTGTTCTCTGAGGCACAGGTAAGTACATTTCTTTTTAATTTTACAGTGTATTTGTAATAAACATCAAACCAGTGTTTAACTCTATTAAGATATCAAGTGTATCATTGTTTGTGTGTGGCTAATAAAATCATTACATACCCAGATCAGAAATACTTACTTGAAATTGGTTTAATTTGTTTATTATGTGAGTTGATTATATTTGATTATGGTTTATGTTACCATCGTTATTATTAACGCTTCAGTGCGTAGCTTGTGTTTTACTGTCGTCATCTTTTAAGAAATTTGTTAACAGTAATCTGTATAAAGATATTGTCAGCATGTGGTTTCAGCGACATGCACATAGACAAAGGAATTTCTAAACACAACAGTCTTTATTCTCAAACTAAACACTCAGGAGATCACTGAGGAATAATTAATGTAAGCCACACATAAAGCAAGCAAGAACCGATAAAAGACTGCACTAAATTGGCGGTATAAATACAGAGGGCAAGCAAAAGAACTAAACTAGACGCCAGTGTCACGGTGTAGTAGCCTGGCAAGCAAGAACCTATCAGAGATGTTAGGTCTGGGAACTCTCAATTGGCATACCTCAATCCGAGGGGCGGGATAAAAGGTTGTCTTTCAATATCCCTCTGCTCGCCATAGGATAGCGCCACAACCAACCAGAGCAACGAACGGCTGTGGATGAGTTAAGTCCAATGCGTTTTCCCTCCAGCGGAGCAAGTTGATATATTAAACTTTTGCCGTATCGGTCGTCAAAACTCTGAACACATCTTCCTTTTTTAAGAATGACTTAAGTGACGTTCTTAACTCCAAGTCATCCGAGTCGCGGCCAAAGCAAAATCAAAAGCCCACCGTTCGCCAGCTGCATCTTGTTTGTTTTTAACTAGCAGGGAAATCACCAATGGAAATCACGGCGAGAACCGTCACAACTCTGCCGTCATTGTTAAGCCCGCCCACCAACTCTATACACAATGTGATTGGCCGGACCAGAGTTTGGTTTTTCCACAACGAAAGCCAACGGAGAGTTGCTAGAACACACTAGCATGGCCACGGCGGAGCAGACGTACCCTTGGGCGTCGAGGGCGGAGCAGGCTGTGGGCGTGGCCATGGCAGAGCAGTCAGACCTTCGGACGACCGTGCCAGTGAGGACCCTTCAGGTGGCCATGGCGGAAAGGATCCTTCGGGCGGCCACGGCGGTGAAGACCCTTTGGATGGCCACGGCAGAGCAGTCGGACCTTCGGGCGACCGTGCCAGTGAGGACCCTTCAGGTGGCCATGGCGGAAAGGACCCTTCGGGCGGCCACGGCGGTGAAGACCCTTTGGATGGCCACGGCTGTGAGGACACTTCGGGTGGCCGTGGACCTTTGGACGAAGACAGGACTGAACAGTCTCAGGCTAGGCAGACGTGACGTGAACAGTCTCTGGCTGGGCAGACGGGACATGCATAGTCTCTGGCTGGGCAGACGGACGTGAACAATCTCTGACTGGGCAGACGGGCACGTGAACAGTCTCTGGCTGGGCAGACGGGACGTGAACAGTCTCTGGCTGGGCAGACGGGACGTGAACAATCTCTGACTGGGCAGACGGGACGTGAACAGTCTCTGGCTGGGCAGACGGGACGTGAACAGTCTCTGGCTGGGCAGACGGGACATGCATAGTCTCTGGCTGGGCAGACAGGATGTGAACAATCTCTGACTGGGCAGCACGTGACGTGAACAGTCTCTGGCTGGGCAGACGGGACGTGAACAGTCTCTGGCTGGGCAGACGGGACATGCATAGTCTCTGGCTGGGCAGACGGGACGTGAAAAGTCTCTGACTGGGCAGACGTGATGTGAACAGTCTCTGGATGGGCAGATGTGACTAAACAGTCTCTGGCTGGGCAGACGGGACATGCATAGTCTCTGGCTGGGCAGACGGGACGTGAACAGTCTCTGACTGGGCAGACGTGATGTGAACAGTCTCTGGATGGGCAGACATGACTAAACAGTCTCTGGCTGGGCAGACGGGACGGGAACAGTCTCTGACTGGGCAGACGTGATGTGAACAGTCTCTGGCTGGGCAGACGGGACGTGAACAGTCTCTGGCTGGGCAGACGGACGTGAACAATCTCTGACTGGGCAGACGGGACGTGAACGGTCTCTGGCTGGGCAGACGGGACGTGAACGGTCTCTGGCTGGGCAGACAGGGCGTGAACAGTCTCTGACTGGGCAGACGGCACGTGAACGGTCTCTGGCTGGGCAGACAGGACGTGAATAGTCTCTGCGTGCCTGATGTACACCAGCGGTGAAGAGGGCTTGGCGCTGGAGGCAACCAGCGGTGAAGAGGGCTCGAGTAACGTTAAATAAACATGAATGAACAAAAGAAGGAATGTTGTTTTAACCACATAAAGGTGTAAGTACATTCAGTTTTTCAATTTCAAATCCTCCCATGTTAATCGACTAACTTTCCTGACTGCTTTGCCAGACAAAATGGTGGATCACGAAGTATGATTGGTCAGATCACCTGTCAATCAAGCTCCCTGCAAAGAGTCATTTCCATAAATTAGAAATTTAGGCCTAAATATTTTAAATCTAATATTCTCTATTTGCTCCATACATGCTCCAAGTATTTGAGCCAGCCTGGATCTCTCTACGAACATCCTCCATAAAATCCACTCCGATTTCACCCATGTCCTTCGGCCAAACAGAACAGCACCACTCCGCATGTGTGTGTGTCTAGTTCAGAGCTCTGTGATCTTCAAAAGCTTCTATAACATTAGGGATTAGACTGACCTCTAGGTTTGTTCACTGTTTTACCTCCTGTCATTACTGATTTATCAGCTGCCAAGTCTCCGTGGTTGTGCTAGGGTGACTGCAAGCCAGCGAACTCAAAAGAACAACTTTTTTGTTGAGCACTGTGGTTCTTAACTACTGTTGCTTCAGGACCCAGGTTTTACAATGCACACCAAGTGGCCATGCAATATAGTACCAACATATTTTATCATACAAAAGAAAACATAAGTGCCTTTGAAATATTTAATATTACCTGCATATATTAACTGTATATACAACATACAAAAATATTAATATGACAGACTACATGGGGAATTTAACGTTTTGTGTCAAAATATCTTTCCTCCAACAGCTGTTACAGTTATGGTCTGCCGTGCGCAAGGTGATAGAGTTAACAAACAAATACTTTATTCAAGTAATAAACGCAGTAGATATCCAGGAATACACAGGCAAAAATGCAAACTACATAAACTGAAATGATAACCGACAAGGGACTGAACACAACAGGGAGTTTAAATACAAGACAAACCGAATGACTGATGGGTGATGATTATTCATAAATGAACTGCATTTATATATAGTGCATTCAACAGACCCATGGCCACCCAAGCACTTGTGTATCTTCACCCATTCACTCATTCATACACCGACGGCGGCTTCAGCCATGCAAGGCACCATCCAGCTTGTCGGGATCAGCTGGGGTTAGGTTGCTCATTGACGACACTCTGGTGGAACAGGGGATGGAATCCCCAACCATCCAGTTTGTTTGTATACAACCTACATGAACCACTGAGCCACTGCTGCCCCCCATAAACATAAAAAAAACAAGGAGATGATCAGTAGGCAAAACTGAATGGAGCAGGGGCACATGAACTAAACAAAACACAGCATGATCAAAATAATAGGGGTGTAACAGTACTTTTAGAACAACATATAGAAAAGTTTTGTTCATTTTTGATTCATTCAAAGATTTTGTTCATCAAAATGAATTAATCTTTTTTGTGTCATTTGGTTCATTCAACGAACGAAATGAATGAATTGACTCAGGAAAAGTTTTGTTCATTTTGATGAACGAGTTTAAACAAGAGAGTCATGAACGTTCGTCACAGAACAGAGCAAGGCGACCATTTGAGCTTATAAAACTTAAACTTGATGAAAACATCCCAGGTTTTTTCCCACATTCCCATATAATGGACTTCATAGGGAACCAAATGGCTCAAGGTCCAAAAGATAGTTTCAGTGCAAACTGTTCAAAGGACTTTAAACGATTCCAGATGATGAATAAGGGACTTATCAAGCAAAACGATCGCTCATTTAAAAAAACAAAAAACAAAGTTTAAGTTTTCATAAGCTCAAATGGTCGCCTGCTCTGTTCTGTGACGCGTCGTGACTCTCTTGTTCAAACTCGTTCATCAAAATGAACAAATGTCACGTGCCATGAGGACCCTTCAGGTGGCCATGGCGGAAAGGACCCTTCGGGCGGCCACGGCGGTGAAGACCCTTTGGATGGCCACGGCTGTGAGGACACTTCGGGTGGCCGTGGACCTTTGGACGAAGACAGGACTGAACAGTCTCAGGCTAGGCAGACGTGACGTGAACAGTCTCTGGCTGGGCAGACGGGACATGCATAGTCTCTGGCTGGGCAGACGGACGTGAACAATCTCTGACTGGGCAGACGGGACGTGAACAATCTCTGGCTGGGCAGACGGGACGTGAACAGTCTTTGGCTGGGCAGACGGGACGTGAACAATCTCTGACTGGGCAGACGGGACGTGAACAGTCTCTGGCTGGGCAGACGGGACGTGAACAGTCTCTGGCTGGGCAGACGGGGACATGCATAGTCTCTGGCTGGGCAGGACGAGATGTGAACAATCTCTGACTGGGCAGGCGTGACGTGAACAGTCTCTGGCTGGGCAGACGGGGACGTGAACAGTCTCTGGCTGGGCAGACGGGGACATGCATAGTCTCTGGCTGGGCAGACGGGACGTGAAAAATCTCTGACTGGGCAGACGTGATGTGAAACAGTCTCTGGATGGGCAGATGTGACTAAACAGTCTCTGGCTGGGCAGACGGGACATGCATAGTCTCTGGCTGGGCAGACGGGACGTGAACAGTCTCTGACTGGGCAGACGTGATGTGAACAGTCTCTGGATGGGCAGACATGACTAAACAGTCTCTGGCTGGGCAGACGGACGGGAACAGTCTCTGACTGGGCAGACGTGATGTGAACAGTCTCTGGCTGGGCAGACGGGACGTGAAACAGTCTCTGGCTGGGCAGACGGACGTGAACAATCTCTGACTGGGCAGACGGAACGTGAACGGTCTCTGGCTGGGCAGACGGACGTGAACGGTCTCTGGCTGGGCAGACGGACGTGAACAGTCTCTGACTGGGCAGACGGGACGTGAACGGTCTCTGGCTGGGCAGACAGGACGTGAATAGTCTCTGCGTGCCTGATGTACACCAGCGGTGAAGAGGGCTTGGCGCTGGAGGCAACCAGCGGTGAAGAGGGCTCGAGTCACGTTAAATAAACATGAATGAACAAAAGAAGGAATGTTGTTTTAACCACATAAAGGTGTCAGGTACATTCAGTTTTTCAATTTCAAATCCTCCCATGTTAATCGACTAACTTTCCTGACTGCTTTGCCAGACAAAATGGTGGATCGCGAAGTATGATTGGTCAGATCACCTGTCAATCAAGCTCCCTGCGAAGAGTCATTTCCATAAATTAGAAATTTAGGCCTAAATATTTTAAATCTAATATTCTCTATTTGCTCCATACATGCTCCAAGTATTTGAGCCAGCCTGGATCTCTCTACGAACATCCTCCATAAAATCCACTCCGATTTCACCCATGTCCTTCGGCCAAACAGAACAGCACCACTCCGCATGTGTGTGTGTCTAGTTCAGAGCTCTGTGATCTTCAAAAGCTTCTATAACATTAGGGATTAGACTGACCTCTAGGTTTGTTCACTGTTTTACCTCCTGTCATTACTGATTTATCAGCTGCCAAGTCTCCGTGGTTGTGCTAGGGTGACTGCAAGCCAGCGACTCAAAAGAACAACTTTTTTGTTGAGCACTGTGGTTCTTAACTACTGTTGCTTCAGGACCCAGGTTTTACAATGCACACCAAGTGGCCATGCAATATAGTACCAACATATTTTATCATACAAAAGAAAACATAAGTGCCTTTGAAATATTTAATATTACCTGCATATATTAACTGTATATACAACATACAAAAATATTAATATGACAGACTACATGGGGAATTTAACGTTTTTGTGTCAGAATATCTTTCCTCCAACAGCTGTTACAGTTATGGTCTGCCGTGCGCAAGGTGATAGAGTTAACAAACAAATACTTTATTCAAGTAATAAACGCAGTAGATATCCAGGAATACACAGGCAAAAATGCAAACTACATAAACTGAAATGATAACCGAACAAGGGACTGAACACAACAGGGAGTTTAAATACAAGACAAACCGAATGACTGATGGGTGATGATTATTCATAAATGAACTGCATTTATATATAGTGCATTCAACAAGACCCATGGCCACCCAAGCACTTGTGTATATTCACCCATTCACTCATTCATACACCGACGGCGGCTTCAGCCATGCAAGGCACCATCCAGCTTGTCGGGATCAGCTGGGGTTAGGTTGCTCATTGACGACACTCTGGTGGAACAGGGGATGGAATCCCCAACCATCCAGTTTGTTTGTATACAACCTACATGAACCACTGAGCCACTGCTGCCCCCCATAAACATAGAAAAAAACAAGGAGATGATCAGTAGGCAAAACTGAATGGAGCAGGGGCACATGAACTAAACAAAACACAGCATGATCAAAATAATAGGGGTGTAACAGTACTTTTAGAACAACATATAGAAAAGTTTTGTTCATTTTTGATTCATTCAAAGATTTTGTTCATCAAAAATGAATTAATCTTTTTTGTGTCATTTGGTTCATTCAACGAACGAAATGAATGAATTGACTCAGGAAAAGTTTTGTTCATTTTGATGAACGAGTTTAAACAAGAGAGTCATGAACGTTCGTCACAGAACAGAGCAAGGCGACCATTTGAGCTTATAAAACTTAAACTTGATGAAAACATCCCAGGTTTTTTCCCACATTCCCATATAATGGACTTCATAGGGAACCAAATGGCTCAAGGTCCAAAAGATAGTTTCAGTGCAAACTGTTCAAAGGACTTTAAACGATTCCAGATGATGAATAAGGGACTTATCAAGCAAAACGATCGCTCATTTAAAAAATAGCAAAGTTTAAGTTTTATAAGCAAAAATGGTCGCCTTGCTCTGTTCTGTGATGCGCGTCGTGAATCTCCTGTTTGAACTCGTTTATCAAAATGAAAGAATCATTTTTGTGTCATTTGGTTCATTCAACGAACAAAATGAACGAATTGACTCAGGAAAAGATTTGTTCATTTTGATGAACGAGTTTGAACAAGAGAGTCACGAGCGCGTCACAGAACAGAGCAAGCGCGACCATTTGAGCTTATAAAACTTAAACTTTGTTTTTTGTTTTTTTAAATGAGCGATCGTTTCAAAACAAAAATGGTCAAGCCTGAAACTAGACACGTCAGGCGCAAATTTGACGCGCTATTCGACGTCCAGTGTGAACGCTGCATTAATCTTGCCCATACCTAAACTTAACAACTACCGTATTAACTATTAATAAGCAGTAATTAGTGGTTTTCTGAGGCAAAAGTCATAGTTAATAGTGAGAGTTTGACCCTAAGCTAAAGTGTGACTGTTTTTCTTAACTCTCCATGATTATAGGGTTAGTTGCATTTTATTATTTGCATTTAGCTTTGTTTTTCCCTGTCTGTGACCCTATTAGAATAAAAAGTTGTAACCCTTTTTTGGGCCATGACCCACAAAATGAAAACCACTGAAATAACATGTTGATATGTACATTCAAACACTGGAAAGCCACTTCCACAAAAAACATTTGCACCAAGAGAGGGTTTTACATGTTCACACTTGCTTTGTTTGACAAAAACATTCACAAACACTCCACACAGTTAGTGAAGATACGTTCCACTTGTCCTTAAGCATTTGAAGTTTTCTATACAGGCTGAGAGAAAAACGTTACCTTCTTTATCTGGCATCTGGCTTACTAAAGTCTTCATCAAATTATTTATTAAGGTAAAAAGACCCTTAGAGACTCACACAAAGAACTCCAGAAAATCAGAACCGAAGAGGCATTTCTCCCAATTACAGTTCCAAGGAAAAGAAAGCCTGTGTTTTTGGAGGAGAAAACGAAACGCACAGATTGCTTGTGTTTTCAAAAGTCTTTTTTATTCAGTTCTTTAAATATGGCTAGGGTTCCTATCTTATGGTCCACTGGGAAAATCCCATGTCTGATTGCTTCTCAACAAGCAGCATATTGTAATATAAGGCATCATTCATGTCCGCAGCATAGATACAGCATGACCAACTTTTGTACCAGAGTTTAAAACATAGTGTTCGAGGATTAGAAGAAACTTGACGCTAAACACAGATAAAAGAGGACAGAACATACTGTGTTCCGATCACTCAGACCACTTTCAGTGGTTTTGGGCAGTGGTCAACTGTGGTATCACATTTTTTAGCACAAACATTAAAGCACAGACTACACTGAAGTAGCACCTTCCTCGTGTAACATCACATGAAATCATTATGGCAAAACAGACATTTTAAAATTTGCTGACTAAGGTAGATACATAACACAAAAAATTTATATTTTAAAGAACCTTAAAGAGTTTTGTAAAAAGTCCCTGTAAAACACAATCACCAGGGTCAAATTCAGTCTCCTCAGCAATGTCTAAAGTTGATAACAATGCTGAATTTGGGATCAATAGTTCTCATAGTTCTGTGTTGTTAACACACTTTGAACTTGTTGAAAGTTTTGATTTCAACAGAAATCAATGACGATCAGTCTTCACACAATAGTGTTTTAACAGAGTCATGTGACAAACCTGTTTACTTTTTACGATCTGGTGTCTCAATCAACAACATAACAACAGTATTTGGACCCACAAAAATAGCCTGAAATGTTGAGCCCACAACTGGCAAAAGTACCATTACCTGGGGCCTCATTTATAAAACTGTGCACAGGATCCTTACTAAAAGTGTACGACGACCGAAAAGCCAAAAATGTCGATACAGCAAAGAAATATTCTGACTGAATCGTGTGTACGCCAGAACCTGAGCAGAATTCACTTGAAAAATCCCAGTCAGCGGAAGATTGTGGAAAATATAAAATACAAGTGCCGTCACATTACATTAATAAAAATCATTTAGTAGCCCATCCTTCCCTTGTTTAAAAAAAAAATAAATAAAATAGTGCAAAATACATTTCATAGAAAGTTTTTCTCAATCTTTTCCACTGGCCAAATAGTATTTTAATTAAATTAATTAATTAAAATTAATAATTTATATTTTTAATGGAAACAAATGTTGTGCATTATTTGCACAAAACCATTTTTCTCAGATAATTGCTTATCATGATAGCAGATTGTCTATGTAGTTAACACATTAAAACACAGACAGCATGCCAGAGGAAGTGTTCAAAAGCATCACATCCACAACAAATATTTATATTTATTGAATATAAAATGTAACTTCTCAGTAATGATTTCATGTTTAAGTGTTTAACACCATTAATGAGAATGGCATATTTAATCTTAAATGTTTATATCAGAAGTAAAACATAGTTTAAATCATTCATTTTTAAACTGTTATTGTGAACATGCACTGTATTTATGATGGACTCATAATGAAGATTTATGAATATTTTACTTCATCTGCCATTAGATTATAGGCTATATGTGCATCAGTTTCACTAAACGGCCCAACGCGGCTCGCTGGCGCGGATATTTAAGAAGGGATGGATATTTGCTTCAAGTGATAGGTTGGGTGAGTGAAATTATATTTGTATTATCTTTCTGTATATGTATAATTTCCTTAGATTTACTTTCTAAAAGTGATCAAAAAGGCATTTAACTCGAGCTCACCATCGGTGTCAGCCAAACTGCTCCATCTCCAAACGTTCGTACGCATGGGTCAGAGTTTGCGTGCAGGTGCGCCCATTTTCCCGTCAAGTTTGTTTTTATAAATCACAACTTATGCGTCGGAAGTGGCGTACGCCTCTTTCAGGGCCTGTTTTGTTATAAATGAGGCATTTAGGCAATGAGGCATTTTAAATGAGGCTGTTTTGTTATAACACAATGGTTATAAATGAGGCCCCTGGTCACTTGGTTGGAAAATGCAAACTTCAGCTCATTTTGAAGTCACTTGCACAGACAGTTTTGTTTGTGAACCATCCGCATGGACACAAAAATTAGGCTGCATGCGGACAGTTGTGGGCAGACGTCGAAGGACCCTCCTGATGACGAAAATTGCTCGAAGCATCTGTTATGACAAATCTGCTCAAAGCCTGTGGGTTTTTGAGGTGAGTACCCCCAGGTCCCTCTACTGTCATTCTGTAAAAAGACCCTGGGACTGGATGGACCGAGTAAACTTCTGTTCACTTCAGTACAGTGCTGAGCATGAAGGATGCCTTGAGATCAGTTTTCAACAACCCAAACCATAAGTGACAAAACCCAAAATCAGCCAAAGCTGCCTGTCCATCTTATCAGAAGAACCAATGCCAATATGGAGCTGACGCATGCACAGATCAGATTTACAATAGTCAACTGCAGAATGGCAGTTTGCAAACAGATTGGCATCTGCAAAATTTATGATGCACAACACACTTCAGAGGCCTATTAACCAGAACATTCATGTTTTGTGTCTCTTCTTCAATATCTATTGTGGTTGTTTATCAATATCTTTAACATCAGACCAGACTCTGAGAAAAATGAGCTTCAATACTGCAACTGCTGATAAACACATCTCTCTACCACTCTTTGATGAGTCATCGTCTAACTTTCATGGAAACTAAATGTTAAGTATGCACTTCCTGATGCAAACATCGATTAAACGCAATGAAATATGAGTCACGTAGACTGTTTTTCCAGTAAAATGAATAAGTATCCAATTAAAATGAATTAAAAAAGAGTGACAGAAACAAAAACACACACTTTTTGTTACCTGTTCCTTTAAAGATGCAACTAATGCAAAGTTACAGCTAAGGCTCAGAGTATACTTCATTTTTATGTGTACACTAGCGTATGTGTACAGTGTCTGTGACAGATTCCTTCATCTGTATTGTACAAACATACACAGCCATTTTTTATAACCATTTGCCAAGTGTACCACATGTGCAGTGATTTTTTTGTGATTAATTGTCCCACAATATGGCAACACTAGTCTGGGCTACAGTTTTCCCCTGACTATTGTTTCATAGTAAAAAGAAAAGGAAGACACTGAGGAAAAGACTACTGGAGACTGCAAAAATAAGAGATGGCCACGTTTGACAGCTGAACCTTGAAGTGCATATTGTGGGCATTTAATAACATTTGACACATGCTCGAAGTTTTATTTTTTTTCCAGTGTTTGCACCATTTCTCTCCAAAATGTATGTGATTTGAAAAATAAAACCTTTGAATCTCCTCTCATTCTTTGTTCAGGCTGCCTCACTTGATGGGCCATTAGCCAATGGGGGAGTGTTGTTCACACCCCTGGTCTGAATCTCATTAATATTGATAGGCCATTACCACTCCCATGCATAAACCTCTTCTGACAAAAAAACAAACAAAAAAAACTGTATAAATTAATGTTGTGTTTTATATTAAGGATTAGGCAGAATCATTTTCACAACATTTCGAAGTCGAGAACTCTGAAGCCACAACATCCATTAGTCAAAAGTCTTGTGGACACATATTTAGTATGTGTTTTGTGGTCTTATTTCAGCCACTTTCATTTTAAATTGTTGTAATAACTGACGCATAAACATTATTCTCTTAAAAATACAAACATGTACATACATGTTGCTCACATATTACGGTAGCCACGTTTGTGCTATATAGAGTGAATTTACACTTTGCCATTTAACATGTTTATAAATACTGAAAAAGTTCGATGTCAGTGCATGTCGAAACATCCCAAGGACCCCAAATACATCTTGGTTCTCCAGGGGGTTAAACTAGAGTTTTGTGCATCTCTTTAACCCCCTCACACAAGCGCTTTATGAAAGTCCAAGTCTATTGTTGTGCTCTCTAATGGTTTTTTTTTTTTTGTGATAAAAAATCAAGAATAAACCAACATGTGCAGGCTAGTTTATGTTGGTTAGAGCTGGTATAGTGCTGGTCTAACTGCTGGACCAGAGCATAGTCTTGTTGAACTCAAGCAAAATCAATCTGGTGTAGCTGGTTCACCAGCACTCACGCTTCCCTTGCTGGGAACCAGAAAACCAACAACACCAGCATCCATGCTAGTCTCAGCATGCAAAACATAACTTATAGTGGAGACCAATTCATGCTGTATATTTCAACAGCACTCTCTTACATTTCTTTTCATCAGTGAAACAAAGTGTTTGGACATTGTTGCTACTTTGTGGACAAATTCAAGGTGCAAGCTGAGAGTACAGAGTATGTGTGGTTAGAAAAAATGCTGATAATATTTTCTAATACTGCTGATAATGAAATTTACATTGTAAAACTTAAAGAGTACATGTAAAAGCCAAAGTATACTTTGGGCTAAAGCAGTTGGCTTGCTAACCAAATGCTAATTTAAAAAAATGAAAGGAAATGTTTAATTTAACCATGTTTAGCTTTGTTAAAGGGCGGGTTTACTGCTCTTTTTCTTTGCATGATATGTGTTTATGGGTGCAATATAACATGTATCCGTGGTTTTTCTTTTTTTAAAGTCTTATTTTTCATAAATTTCACCTTTATTGTCAGCCGCGCTCTCCCCTGTCCCCTGCACGAGCGGATGACTTCCTGAGTCTTATGAAAACACTCCCTCAGAATGACGTTGCTGGGCTCGGATCAGGTTGCGTTTGGGCCGGTGTGTTGTGATTGGCTAAACTGTCGCTCACGTTGTTCGGTAAGATTAACGCGCATGACCTTTACCGGGCGAACGGCGGGCATGCCAAATGTGGATAACATAAACGGTGGATACACGATAAATAATGATGTTCGAGAACTACAAGTATCAGTGAGGCAGAATACAGACCCGAGAAGCCGCGATGAAGAGAGTCAAGCAGAACCTCACCACACACGCCTCTTAATAAAGGTTTCTGAATGATAATAATTGCTTCATTTTTTAACTTAATACACGTTTGTTTTACACAATAGCATCTGACTGGCAACTGATAGCAACTGACTGGCTAACTAATGTTATACTCAAATGCAGGTTTGCAGGTTTACGTTCTTGATCAAATCGAAAATAAAGTCATAAGCATATATACATGAAAAATACATTTATAACATTAGTACTTATACAAAATTCAGGTCCATAATGTTTGTAACGTGTTGTTCGTTGACACAAAATAGCCTAACTCAGTAGCCCATAAAGCCTACAAAGCCAGCGCTAGCATTTGAGAAAAAGAACGCTTCGTCGGTAATTATACATGCAAATACATTTAAAATGATGAAGTCTTAGCCCTACTACAGTGTGGCCCAACAACTGCTGACTTTTAACTGCTGGTTTTAAAGCTGGATCTGCTTCATGATGTAGAAACAGTTTCTTGTTTAGCGTTAATCCGGTTTGAACTCGATGGAGATTTGGAAGCTGTCTCTCGTAAATGCGCAGCACAGAGAGCTGCAGATTTACCATCGTCACTTTCAGGAATATAATCAAACACAAATTGTGTCCATTCCAAACACAGAAGACCTGACAGCTGTGTGAACAACTCACTCGACGCATGCCCTTTTCCGGAGGGAGTGGTTGATGCAAATGTGTGGGTTCAGTGACGTACCATGACCCAGCTGTAGTCCAAAACGAGTCGTTTTTGTAGGCAATTTTACTTCCTGATTTTTAAAAGATCGATATCTCTGCTTACACTAAACTTTCAGTGCTGCAACTTTGCAGATACTCTTCATGCACCAATAGCAACATTACACACTATTTGAAATCAAAAAGTGAAATTGCTGTAAACCCGCCTTTAAGATATTGTGCCACTTGCATAACACCCGAGCTACAGGCACTGACATGGGTTAACTCTTTTCCATTTTATTAAACCTCTTTGGGTTTTGCTAGCTAAGATGCTTGGTTGCATCTTATCTCAGGGATAACCATTCAAAATACATATGCCTTTCCAAAGCATGACAATTGCTTGCCTCTCTTCGTATGACTATTCCTGGAGAAATTCCTGGCCAACAGTTTTGCAAACTGTGCCATTCCACCACTGATGGTGCGGACACAAGGTCTGTGTAGATGTTTGATATGCAGCATCTAGATCAGTGTGAGAGGCAAGTGATCACATGTTCTGCCTCCAGGAGCAGGAGTTGAGCTGAGAGGATGAAGGAGCTCTTGATGTGGGCCATCTCTGATGTGTTTCCAGGGAAGGCAGGGGTATGAAAAGATTTGGGCCGTAGCAAGTGTTCGTGATAGAGGCACATCTGGAAGGTTATCTGGGTGGAATCAATGCCACACTGGATCTGGGTCCAATGATCACACAAAGGTGTTTTTTTCCTAAATCCAGTCACACTGGAAGCAACATTAGGATCAAATAATTGCAGCTCTTCATATGTTTTCCAGAAAGAGCAGTGGCACAGACTCAGCAGAAGTCTGCATTTCAAACAATGGCATATGTTAACACAACTATGCCATTTTCAGCTTTGAGTTTTTATTTTTATTTAAAAATAAACAGCATCTTGAAGGCCTGATGCCATACATTGTGTATGTCTATCATTTAATTTTATTTTCATTTCAAACATCCAGTGAGTATTAACTGTGTCAGACAGCACAGGACGTCTGTGTTTATAAGAAATCTTGTATGAGGTATAATGGTTAACAGGGACATGATTCAGGCAGTCTTTAAATGACAGGTAATGCAATCACAGAAAGTTTGCAAGGATGTCTTACCTTCACTGGATGATCCGGACAAGTCAATAATGACAAAGACCTTCCCCTCTGGCTCCAAGTCTATCTGTAAGGACCATCCAGAAAGAAATTATGTTTCCACAGCAAAGCAAAGCAACATCTTCAATAATCTTCACTGGCCACAACGCAATATTTTTAAGAGTAAACTTAATGTTCTAGAGAAAATCTTATAATAGTAACAGGTGATACAATTTCTCCCAATACATTCCCAACTCTCACAAAGTACCAGAAGTACCAGAATACTTTTCTTTGCTTGCTTGCTTGCTTATATATCATATATATTGTTAAACTAAAATTTTTGTTGATAGAGTTGAATATATGCTAAATTGCATATAAATATGTTTTAGCAGTTTAGTACTAAATTATTTAACAAAATACATTCTTTTTGGCTAACATGCTGGTGTTTTAATAATCTGGGTTAATGCACAATGTTGGAAATGCTTGTTTCATGCCAACCAAGTGGATTTTGAAAGCCAAAAAGCCAAAACTAAAGGTTCAGTCATCCTTTACACACTCTCATGAAGCTCAAAAACCCATTAGAATTTTCCCAGTGAAACAAAAAAAGATATTATCAAAATGTCAAAGCTGCTCTTTTTCCATAAAACAAAAATGCATGTTGATCACACAGTCAAGTTCAGATGTAATTCTGTTGTATACTATACATACAATAAATTATGATTAGATTTGCACACCACCTGCGAAAGCCTTACTTATCAGTAATGATGCTAATGGAAATAAACAAGCACACATGGTCAGGATTACCCGAATGAATGCTGAATATGTGGCACCAGCAGAGGAAACAGCACAGTGTCTAAGTGAACATGAGCCCTGTGAGGCTTGTGCTGATGCTGAAATGACTGATATTAGGCCCAGTTCTCCTCTCAGCAGCTAATGACAGCATAACGGCTGTTCCATCAAAACCAGATTAAAGCAGGAAATGGAGGGAGGATGTGGGGATGAGTGGAGAGATTTGTACATGCTATGAGAGTAAAGTGAGAGAGAGAGAGAGAGAGAGAGAGAGAGAGAGAGAGAGAGAGAGAGAGAGAGAGAGAGAGAGACAGTGAGGATGTGTGTGGGAGTTGGGTTAGAGGCGAGCCGTATCATGTTAGTGCAGTCAACACAGGTTTTACACAGGATGCACCAGTGCAAAGAAGAAAAAGAAAAACTGCTGCAAGCGCACGCACACGCAAAATTCACACTCCCATTACAAAAAACGCCGGTATCAAAAGTGAAATAGCTGAGATTCTTAAATATTCACTAAACCACATCATGGCGAAATAGATTTCATGAGACAAAACTGTCCGTTAGCAGGCAGAATACACGTCTATTACAGTTCAAAAAGTTTGGGGTCGCTTATGCTCACCAAGCCATTTATTTGATCAAACTACAGCAAAAAAAAGTAATACTGTGAAATATTTAACAATTCAAAATAATTGATTTCTATTGTAATATTTTTTTTAAATGCAATTTATTTCTGTGCTTGTCAGGATAATGTTATAGTCCGTTTAGTTTTCATTGTGTTTTGGTTTCGTTTTTCCTGTTCTTGTTTTTCCCTGAGTTCTGTTTGCTACTCAGGGTACTTTTACAAGACGCCGATGTCCTGAAAGCGTCATGTTTTTCACGAACAGACGGCAAGGTTGTCAAACCGATCCGGATTTACATGGAGACAATAACAGTATAGTTTTCAAAAACTATAGTTTTAGTTTTTCAAAAACTATGGTTTTCACCTAATAACGAAAAAGAGGTTTCAAAGCACACGGTTTTAAAAAATGGTCTCCATGAAAACAATTTTAAAAAAAGTGAATCGCTGAAGACGACGTACATGCACATTACGTGTTCAATCTATAGTTTTTCATTTCGTCATCTAATGGCCTGACAGCAGAATACAGTGTTTTTTGACGTTTTGCGAATCCGTGTGAATTGGGGTCATTTTGACAATGATGTCATCTGTACATGGAAAGGGAAGGAAAACGTGGAAAAAAACGTGTCTAAAAATGTGTCCGTTTTAAGAAAATAGTTGTCTTGTAAATGTACTTCAGTCTTCAGTTTCCTCTGTTTACTGTTCTGTGTCATCTTTAAGTGGTTGTTAGTTTCTCTCTGCTGTGTATTTAGATAATTGAATTAAGATTAGTGTTGTATCCTTATACGTGTGATTTAGTACAGCCCCCGATAGTGACAGTGGTGGCATTTTCTGACTTTTCAGCCTTACTTCAGTCTTTAGTATCACATGATGCTTCAGAAATCATTCTAATATACTGATGTGCTGCTCAAGCTACTTATTATTAATGTTGAAAAGTTGTTCTGCTTTACATTTTTGTGGAAAATGCTAATTTTTAAATGAACAGTGTTTATCTGGAATAGAAATCTTTTGTATTATATCTTTACTGTCACCTTTTATCAATTTAATATATTCTTGCTGAATAAAAATGATTTTCTTTGAATATATATATATATATATATATATATATATATATATATATATATATATATATATATATATATATATAATATGATAATTATGTGACCAAATTTTGTCCAACTAGATTGTAACATCGTAACGATTTTGAATGTAATGGACGTATGGTAGATAAAATGGTTCTCCTCCAATTGGGAAGGAGTGGCATTATTTATTTATTTATTTATTTATTTATTTATTTGTTTATTTGTTTGTTTGTTTGTTTGTTTGTTTGTTTGTTTGTTTGTTTGTTGTTTTGGGACAATGCATATTTATGAACATCTTAGCTTTTCAGAAATGTAAATATGCCAGAATTGGCTTCATGCACAGCTACACTACTTCCTGAACTTAAGCCAGTTCCTTTGTTTCCTGTCTGCCATTATTGGCCAAGCTTGATTCATTCAGGTGTGTCTGATTATTGTTGCAGTGACTACTGAGGTCAGGCACACCTGAACTAATCAATTATATATATATATATATATATATATATATATATATATATATATATATATATATATATATATATATATATATATATATATTTATTTATTTATTTTTTTTTTACCCCACTATTTATAGTTAATTGTCCATTCACTTTCACCTGCTAACTAAATAGATAAGCCCTTCCACTCTACTCTGGGTAGATGAGTAGATGATGCATATCCATTGAACTTGTATTAATCAACATCAAGATTTTAATAAAAGTAGTAACTTTTGTTCAGCACTGGAACTATAAAAGAAAATATATTGGAACAAATTCTTTCAGCATTTGTGGTAATATATTTGTCTTCACTGGTTTATTTTCAAATAACCCTGATGTGAGAAATGCATTAAATGTTGAGTAAGCGATTTCTGAGAAACGCTGTTGAAAGCGGATTGGATTGGTTAAAGGGCGGGTTTACTGCGATTTCACTTTTTTCATTTTAAATAGTGTGTAATGTTGCTGTTGGTGCATTAACAGTATCTGCAAAGTTGCAGCGCTGAAAGTTTAGTGTAAGCAGAGATATCATCTTTTAAAAATCAGGAAGTAAAATTGCCTACAAAAACGAATCTCTATTGGGACTACAGCTGGGTTATGGTAACGTCACTAACCCACACATTTGCATCAACCCCTCCCTCCGGAATATGCAGGAAAGGGCATGCATCGAGTGTGTTGTTCACGCAGCTGTCAGGTCTTCTGTGTTTCGGGCTTCCACGGACACTATACTTCGACAACAATGGATACAATTTGTGTTTGATTATATTCCTGAAAGTGACGATCGGAATCTAGCTCTCTGTGCTGCGCATTTACGAGAGACAGCTTCCAGAATCTCCACGAATTCAACACCTGATTAAAAAAGAAACTGTTTCTAAATCATGAAGCAGATCCAACTTTAAAACCAGCAGTTAAAAGTCAGCAGTTGTTGGGCCACAACCTGTAAGTAGGCTAAGACTTCATCATTTTAAATGTATTTGCATGTATAATTCCCGACGTAGCGTTGTGTTTTTTTTTTTTTTTTTTTTTTTCAAATGCCAGCGCTGGCTTTGTAGGCTTTATGGGCTACTAGTTTGGCTATTTTGTGTCTATGGCAAACGCGTACAAACATTATGGACCTGAATTTTTTATAATACTAATGTTGTAAATGTATTTTTCATGTATATATGCTTTATGACTTTATTTTCGATTTGATCAAGAACGTAAACCTGCAAACGCTGTTTGTGTTTAACATTAGTTAGCCAGTCAGTTGCTATTGTTGCCAGTCAGATGCTATTGTGTAAAACAAACGTGTATAAAGTTAAAAAATGAAGCAAATTATCATTCAGAAACCTTTATTAAGAGCCGTGTGTGGTGAGGTTCTGCTTGACTCGATTCATCACGGCTTTCTCGGTCTGATTCTGCCTCTGTGATACTGCAGTCTCGACATCATTATTTACGTGTATCCACCGTCTATGTTATCCACTTTTGGCATGCCCGCCCGTTTCGCCCGTAAAGGTCATGGGCGTTAATCTTCCAGACAATGTGAGCAACAGTTTAGCCAATCACAACACACTGGCCCAAACGAACCAATCTGAGCCCGCTACGTGGTTCTGAGGGAGTGTTTTCATAGACTCAGGAAGTGAACCGCTCATTCAGTGGACAGGGGAGAGCGCGGCTGACAATAAAGGTGAAATTTATGAAAAATAAGACTTTTAAAAAAAGAAAAACCACGGATACATGTTATATTGCACCCCATAAACAGAATCATGCAAAGAAAAAGAGCAGTAAACCACCCCTTTCAAAAATGTTTTTAGTTAAAAACGATGTGTCATGTAAACGGCCCCTTAAAATGAGAACATAGAAACCATATAACACAAATCATCGAATTGTAATTGGTCATTGTATAATAGTATATAATATCACTCCGAAGTTAATTTCTGCTTCCCAAAAGTATTTCATATTAACTACCCAAAGGCTGTTTGCAGAATTGATATTCAAATCAAACTTTAATTTTTCAAAGCATAACTTGTCTTTGAATGCCCAGGGGCTGCTGTGGGGTTTCTTCACTCTTTGCATGATAAAGGGTGAATGAATCAGGAATTTACAAAATCCATATTGGAGGCTCTTCAGAACATTCATGATGCAGTGATTTACTGGTCTTTAGAACACTTGCTATGATGTTTGTTATCCCAAAATGACCTTGTGACCTTCTCCCTGCCTCCCACTTCCTGTGATGTCATGCTGAAGCTGATCTCTGAATGCTTTTTGTCTTGCAGGTGTGACGACACAATAAATATAGCAGCTAGTTGATCAGGAAAGGAGAATGAGTGAATGCTTAAGTCTGTAAATACTGTGTGTATGTTTTGCACACGTGTCTATGTGCAAGCATGGGTGAAGAAGTAAATATTTGCCTTGAGATCAGTCTTTAGTGTGCTGCTGAGGAAATGGGACATCTGCACATTACATAAATGCAGGTCAAGAAATATATGCTTGATCATAAATAAGAGGCAATGTTGACTTTTTTAGATGCATGAGAAGAATAAGTGATTAGATCAACTTCACATTTATTCATTTAGCCGACGCTTTTATCCAAAGCGACTTACAATTGCTATATTTGTCAGAGGTCAGAGGTTGTGCTTTCTCAAAAAGAGCACAACCAAAGAGAGCACAACCAAAGACAACCAAGATTTCTCAAAAGCACAACCAAAGATTATTAAAAGTGTTATATGTACTTTTTCAGCGGCCTCTATCGGTGATGTTTCAGATTGCAACCAATTTTTACAAGAGTGCTCATGTTCTTGCGCATGCTGGAACACAAGAGCGAGCACTCATGGTACACAGCCACACTGAGACTTTCAACACACCGTAGAAAGCATCACACAACGTGCTGGAAACTCATGTAAACTGACACTGCAATGTTACAATAATAGGCTACTTTTATCAGCTTGACATTGAACTGGTGTTGTCTAGCATAAGGTATTTCACTAACTATTCGTGTATCTTTCACAATCAGCAATATCAACATAGGTGAATGTATAATAAATAACGAATAACGAAAACTGATAGTGAACTAGACTGAACATTTTCAGTGTAACAGTAAGATCATACGAAATAACATTACTGTACGCTATCTGGAACATGTCTGGAAATGTGTATTATAAACAATATGATAGTAATGGGATGAGTGACGTTATAGACAGTAGATCTAGTATATAAAATAAAACATACATCCTAAAGCACCAACTTTTTGTTATCCTGGAACAAATTTTTGAATTCATTTCATGTCTCATATATGTAGTAGTTTACCTTGTTATTTCTTTAAAGTTTAGCATTATTTCAGCATATCTGAAAACTTGTAATTTACCACAATAAAAATAGCGGAGGTCTCTCCATAATTCAAACGCTCTGCCAATGTTGATCCTTGTTTTCGATCTGATTCACGTTGACCTGACCTTCAGCAGATAAATTTTTTTTTGTTTTGTTTTTATATATTTATGTGGAGTTTGTGTTGTAGTGTGTGTTGTGCTGGAGGCAGGAATTTTTTAGTGTTATCAGACTCCATGTCGTTCTCTGCAGTGCCGTTGCATAGACTTTATATAAAAAGGACAGAGGCTCGGGAGCGCGCATGCACGTCACATCCGATGAATTTTTCAGAAAATTCGACCCAGAGACTTCACATAGAAATAGGAATACTAGCCTTCAGTAATTGCATAACCTGACAAGTGGATCATTGTAATGTGTGATTACAACCACTTCATACACAGGCAATAGGATTCAATTTAGAAGAAAAGTTACATATAGCACCTTTAAAACATAATGACTTGAATTGTACTTTAAGGTAAAACTTTACAAAAATTGACATTATAATAAAAAGTCCAGTGTTTGTGTAGTTTTAAGTCAAGAAAGTGTGCTCTCTTTAAGTATAATTAAATGGTCTTTATTTCAGTAATATTATATTATCCGCAAGTACAGTTTAAAAAAAAAACTATATATATATACTTGTAAGATTTGAAGTATACATAAATGTACATTCAATAAATAAAGCACACTTCTTTTTCAAAAGGGATTACACAGTAATTGTGTGTGTGTTTGTGTGTGTGGACTGATAACGGACAACATAGAAACAAAGAGGGTGTTTATTTCATCTCTGTCAAACATTAATATAGAGACAGCTGGAGGAACGGTCACTTTGGCCTCGACCCTAGACACACAACCTCTGACCATGTTTCAGATCTCAACCTCCTCCCTCCAGTTCTCTGAGCCCTCATATTCAAAAATAAATATCACACTTAAAAGGGAAGTATTTACAATGTTATATATTTAAAGTATATAATGCTGACCAATGACAGTCAGGGTTGGAAACACATTTTTGCAAACCAACACACTGTTGTGCAGGGTTAGGGCTGCATGGTTATCTGTTTTTGCTATGAAGACAGTTCCAATCAAATCCACAGCAGAACTGTTTTGTATCTTCAAGCAACAGACAGCTGTGTTTTGTTACTAAATAAATTAGTTGAAAAACTGATTTAATGACTCATTCGTTAAGAAAGTCAATAGGCTTGATCTTCCTGAAGCGGCACTGCACAGTGTCGATGTGATCAGTGTTTTGCATCCAAGTGCCACGAGAGCGATTAGAGAGCAGAATGAATGAATCGTGAATGAATCAGTCGTTTGAATGAATCGGATAAATGCCGATTCCAATCGGATGAGTGAAGCGACACAACTGACATTGGTAGGTCACGTGATAATGACAGCATGGTGAATGTCCAGGGGTGCGTTTTCCGTACAACGACGTAGTTCGCTGATTCACTACCATAGTACGATGCATCGTTGGAAAAATCAACTAGCTCGTCACGGCTGTTTCCTGAAACCCACTGTCGCAAAGTATTCGCTCAACCACATTGGTTTCGCACGTGGTGGAGTAATAACTACTTTTAATGAAACTGAGATCCAATTAATGCTAGATTTGTTTTATATAAATTACAGACATGTCATCTGAGGACTATTTCTGATTGTTCTCAGTTGTTTTGTTTTATTACCAGACTCAATATTTGGCTCGTTCTTACGTAGTAGAGCACGTTCGCACATTCACACTCTTCAACCACATTACTTCAAATCTTTTGACAAACTAAAAGACGTAAATTCCATTTGTATGTATTCTAAATAAAAGGCACCTTTGTACTGAATGTCAGCTTGCTTATTTTGCTCAAGATAAGGATTTATTACCTCCAAATGTCATTCAATATAGGAACGATGCCTCTAACCACAGGTCGAGAGCTGTCGTTCAAACCACACAACTTTGCGATGCTGTTTGCGAATGTTCGTTGGAACGATGGTTTCGGGAAACACCAACTCGTTGAACTATGCTGATAATGACGGAACTTGCGATCATAGTTGGCTAACGATGCTTTCGGAAAACGCACCCCAGATTACATTCATACATTCATAGTACCTATCAAGATGTGATTTCAAACAGAACCAATGACTCACTCATTAAGTGACTTGCCACCTACTGGCAGTTTTAGTTTTATATTTAAGTTCATATCTTATTTTTTTAAAAACTCTGAAATTTGTTTTCAAAATTCATATTTAAATATTCAATG
The DNA here is from genome assembly GCA_030378365.1 of Hybognathus amarus. Classification (NCBI taxonomy): domain Eukaryota; kingdom Metazoa; phylum Chordata; class Actinopteri; order Cypriniformes; family Leuciscidae; genus Hybognathus; species Hybognathus amarus. The sequence goes on from JAQIUQ010000163.1 coordinate 103,722, forward strand.
TTTAAAACATAAATCTAAAATGTAACTGTACCTGTAGGTTAAACAGAGTATGTCATAGATCTAAAGAGGCAGCTTCTATGGCACCTCTGCATTGCTAAGAGATTTTTTCGTTACGGATTTAATTTGATTGGTAACAGCTCTATAGTGTCTTTTAATTCTAATTTAATTTATTGATTAAAAGTAAGAATCTGACATAAAAGATGACGCATACATTTAATCAGGTTAAAAAAAGGGCGAAATGCGCATAAACGATAAAAATCTATTTAAACTTCACTGCTGTGAACTAACCGCACAGAATATGAAGAATATTTAAAGCTTTTGGAGTCAGCTGTCCATGGCAGTCCTATCTGAAGGTGCCAATGATAAAATATTCTCTTAATTATCATTATCAAGAAAATATTGAAATATAATTGTCCTCAATATCGCACACCCTTACTGTTGTGTAGACGTGATGTGATTGTGAGGAAAGAACATGGAGAATAATGAAAGATGAAAAGAGAGAAAGCAAGCACAGGTGAAAGAGGACAGCTGTCCAGGCAGAACACAGGGGCATGTTGTGTTTTATCTCTCGGATGACAGTGTGTTTAGCTGCTTGTGTTCATATGAGGGCTGACGCACACCAGATCCCTCAAGCTAATTGAGACTCCACTGAAACACAAACATACACATAAACCTGGACAGAGAGAAATCATATCCCTGCGATAACTAAATATTTTCATTTTCAAGTCTCTAAATACAAAACGTATTTACGCAGCAGCTAAATGTCCACAGTGTTTGTTTCAGGGCCTTTAGCATCAATCAAAAGAACGTCTGAAATATGTGAGTTTCAATTGGGTAATAAACAGGTTTAATGCTGCCAAGTTATGATTGATTATAGTTAAGAGATGAATGCACATGAAAGCCATTTTTACCTTGTTAAAAAGTATTTTCTTTGAGTCCTGAGACTCTTAACTTTCCGAGGTGGACTGCACAGTTTATAAACCTGTAACTGAAAACATTTACGATAACTGTGTGAGGCAGCTCAGAAATGATAAAATACCAAGATAAATCATTGATTGCACATATTTTTTTCTTTCATTTTGTTCCATTAGAGTAAGTGAATGTCATTTCCCAACAGATTCATTTTGTTCCGACCAAAATTGCTTGAAAGCACATTACAAAAGTGAGATCTTCTGAAAAGGATGTGAAGTCAGCATAAGTGCTGCGTTATTAAGGTTGCCTCATCAAGTCATCATCATGAACTACTTTCGAAAAATCCCCATATTTATTAATGAGCATTAGGAATTTTCTCAATTCTGTGCACTATAGCTAACAGATGGACACTGAAATTTGCGCAGGTGCCCATAAAGATCATTTATTTGCAGTTAGTCTAGTCTTGCCCATGATACACCTCATTATGAGCCATATGACTTGCCATCTACAAACATTATAAATTAAAATAAAATAAATAATATAAAAAAGACATAATAATAATAATAATAATATAATAAATGGCACAAAATGTCAGTTCATTACACTAGTGCTGCTGGGATGACATATTTTTGTAGGGAAAAACCTGTAAAAGAATGATCACTTCCAGTTCCAGCGTCCTGAAGTCAATAGGTTTTTTGAAAGGATTTTTGGTAAAATGCCTACAATAAAGTGTTGAACAATGGCTCAAGATATTTTCACATTATATTCTATGACATTAAACACATTAATGATATCCCACTTGAAATTTTGTTTTGTTTGTTAACAGTTGGTAAATGGGACAAAAAGGTTGTCGGGGACATTTGACATCACGAAGAACAGGTGAACTCCACTTTTACAGCTGCATTGTGTTATAATCATGCCCATGCAAACTATTATTACTCGAACATGTCATAAATCTCTTTTTAGACATGGCTGATTTCAAATCACAAACTTCTGGAAATTATTGCTCCACTCATGCAACTACTCCTGATGTAGAATAGTAATGGATTTCTCCAGGTTTAATGGAAAAAGTGCAAACTTGTAGTCCCGCCCAAAACTCACAACAGGGTGAGCCAGAAGTTGGACAAACACACTGATAATTTGACAGTTCCACGTCGTCTCCGCTCTTATTTTGTCAAGGAAGAACTACGGGTGAGTAGCTGCAATGAAGCACACAACGACATAAAGCAACTAGAACAATCTTTAAATACAAATAAGCTATTGATTAAAATACAAATATCCTGATATAGTATTAACTCTACTTTGATCAATGTGGACAGGCTTTATGTCCACAGAAGCTGCTGACTTAGCACAAATTCCAGTCCAACGCTTCAGTAAATGGTTATAAAGTGCGAGATAGGTAAACTAAACATTTCATACAGCTGTTTAAGGATATAACTGTAAAGCAACCAACAAAAATAATCAGGCAAACTAATACAATGTAATAATTAGTAACAGTCAATGTGAGAGGACAAGAAACATTAACAAAGCCAATTTCATCAGATAATGAATGTGTACATATTGTGATATTTTTATGGTCAAAATTAAAATTATTTATTGCTTTAAAAAATTGTAATCCTTCATTATCACACATATATATATATATATATATATATATATATATATATATATATATATATATATATATATATATATATGTATTTTATATTATTAAAATTATTTATATATGAAATATTTATATTTATATATAATATACATTATATATAAATCTATATACAGTATATATATGTAAAATATTTCTTAAATATATACAAGCATATGTGTGTTTTTATATATAAAAATGATTATACATAGTGCACCTACATATATTATGTAAACACAAACTTTTTTTTTGGATGATATTATCTATTAATCATTGACAGCTAATGTTTATATACTATGTATACTATGCATGTGTATATATATATATATATATATATATATATATATATATATATATATATATATATATATATATATATATATATATATATATATATATATATATATATATATATATATATATATATATATATATATATATATATATATACTTTGGGGGTTAAATGTGGCCTGAATGCTTTTGTGAGAAGAATATAGGGTAACACTTTATTTTACGGTGTCGTGATACAGAGTAATTACTTAATTAATTACTTAGTAGTAGATGTTGTAATAGCATGTAACAAAATGTAATTAACATGTAACTAAGTTATGGAACAGCCTGATTGTAATTACACACATGTAATAGGCAGCTACTGTTACACATGTGTAATAGGCCGAGTCGGTTACATACGTGTTACCAACTTGGAACAATGTAATTATATAAAAAAGTACGTTGTACTACTCAATGTAACAACAAGTATTTAAATATGTTACTAAGGTGTGAAAAAGCCTGCAATTACAAATGGTCATTTTGTACCTTCTAAAATAGTGTATCAAGATTGTACTTAAGTGCACTTCATGTGTATAAGGTATTTTGATACACATGAAGTACACTTAAGTACAATCTTGATACACTTTATTTTACGTAGCTTATCCCTGTCTAATATTATGTAATTGCAATGTAATTAGGAAGCTATACCGCATGCATTTATACTGTGAACGAGGGGTTAAGCCTAATTTAAAATAAACTACATATGGATAAGGTTTGTAGATACACATGTAGTACACTTAAGTACAATCTTGATACACTTTATTTTACGTAGCTTATACCTGTGTAATATTATGTACTTGCAATGTAATTAGGAAGCTATACCGCATGCATTGATGCTATGAATGAGGGAGTTAGGTCTAATTCAAACTAAAGTACATATAGATAAGGTTTGTAGATACACATGAAGTACACCTAAGTACAATCTTGATACACTTTATTTTACGTAGCGTATACCTGTGTAATATTATGTACATTGAATGTAATTAAGAAGCTACTGCATGTATTTAAGCTGTGAACTAGAGGGTTAATTCAGATGGATAAGGTCTGTAGATACTCATGAAGTACTTAAGTACTTGATACACTTTATTTTAGAAGGTACAAAAGGACCATGTGTAACTGCAGGCTTTTTACCTTTGTAACATATTAAGTACTTGTTACATTGTACCAAGTTGGTAACACATATGTAACCGACTCGGCCTATTACACGTGTAACAGTAGCTACCTATTACATGTGTGTAATTACAATCTGTAAGAACAGGCTATTCCATAACTTAGTTACATGTTAATTACATTTTGTTACATGTTATTAAAATGTTTACTACTAAGTAATTAATTAAAGGGCGGGTTTACTGCCATTTCACTTTTTTCATTTTAAATAGTGTGTAATGTTGCTGTTGGTGCATTAACAATATCTGCAAAGTTGCAGCACTGAAAGTTTAGTGTAAGCAGAGATATCGTCTTTTAAAAATCAGGAAGTAAAATTGCCTACAAAACGACTCGTTTTGGACTACAGCTGGGTTATGGTACGTCACTAACACACACATTTGCATCAACCCATCCCTCCGGAATATGCAGGAAAGGGCATGCGTCGAGTGAGTTGTGTTCATGCAGCTGTCAGGTCTTCTGTGTTTCGGGCCTCCCACGGACACTATACTTCCGACAACAATGGATATAATTTGTGTTTGATTATATTCCTGAAAGTGACGATCGTAATCTAGCTCTCTGTGCTGCGCATTTACGAGACAGCTTCCAGAATCTCCATCGAGTTCAACACTGGATTAACGTAAACAAGAAACTAAATCTTGAAGCAGATGCAACTTTAAAACCAGCAGTTAAAAGTCAGCAGTTGTTGGGACACAACCTGTAAGTAGGCTAAGACTTCATCATTTTAAATGTATTTGCATGTATTATTTCCTACGTAGCGTTGTTGTTTTTTTCACATGCCAGCGCTGGCTTTGTAGGCTTTATGGGCTTCTAGTTAGGCTATTTTGTGTCTACGGCAAACGCGTACAAACAATATGGACCTGAATTTTGTATAAGTACTAATGTTGTAAATGTATTTTTCATATATATGCTTTATGACTTTATTTTCGATTTCTGATCAAGAACGTAAACCTGCAAACGCTGTTTGTGTATAACATTAGTAGCCAGTCAGATGCTATCGTTGCCAGTCAGATGCTATTGTGTAAAACAAACGTGTATAAATTTAAAAATAATGCAAATTATCATTCAGAAACCTTTATTAAGAGCCGTGTGTGGTGAGGTTCTGCTTAACTCGATTCATTTCTCGGTCTGATTCTGCCTCACTGACACTGCAGTCTCGACATCATTATTTACGTGTATCCATCGTCTTATCTACATTTGGCATGCCCGCCCGTTCGCCCGCAGAGGTCATGGGCGTTAATCTTCCGGACAACGTGAGCGACAGTTTAGCCAATCACAACACACCGGCCCAAACGAACCAATCTGAGCCCGCTACGTGGTTCTGAGGGTGTGTTTTCATGACTCAGGAAGTCATCCGCTCATTCAGGGGACAGGGGAGAGCGCGGCTGACAATAAAGGTGAAATTTATGAAAAATAGGACTTTTAAAAAAAGAAATACCACGGATACATGTTATATTGCACCCCATAAACACAATCATGCAAAGAAAAAGAGCAGTAAACCCGCCCTTTAAGTAATTACTCTGTAACACAGACACTGTAAAATAAAGTGCTACCAAGTATTTTCTTTGAGTCCTGAGACTCTTAACTTTCCGAGTTGGACTGCGCAGTTTATAAACCTGTACTACTGAAAACAATTCCGATAACTGTGTGAGGCAGCTCAGAAATGATAAAATACCAAGATAAATCATTGATTTCACATATTTTTTTAAAATATTTTTTAGTATATAAACATTAGGGCTGTCAAATGATTAATCGTGATTAATATCATCCAAAATAAAAGTTTGTGTTTACATTATATATGTGGGTGCACTATGTATAATCATTTTATATAAAAAAACACACACATGCTTGTATATATTTAAGAAATATTTTCATGTATATACTGTATATAGATTTATATATATAATGTATATTATATATAAATATCAATATTTCATATATAAATATTTTTTCTTAAATATACATCAATGTGTGTGTATTTATATATTTATATAGTTTACCCAGTTATTTTCTACACAAGAATGTTTATTGTCACATGAGGTTTGTGCCAGTGTGTACGTGTGTTAACATGTTTACAAGCTTTGGTATGTGCATTAGCAGATATTTCAAGTGGTGACAGCCCTATTTCAAATCAGAGACCTAAACTTAAAAGCATTCCTGGGATGGTTTCTTGAGACTCTTCAACACTGTTCAAATAGCACAATTTGAATGCTGAAAGAGCGTCAGGCATCAATGCCCATTCTTACACTGCATCCCTTCAAGACACTATTACATTAACATTAATTTACTTAAAGAGCAAACGAAGACAGACATCACATGAGTGTAAACTCGAGATCATGCTTTTGACCTACAACCTCTTGTCCATCTGTTTCAATTAGACGCTGCCTTTAGAACCAATGAGTGTAAACACACGCACTCACAAAGGACTTCTCCTGAGCATTCCCATTTTTCTTCTTTTTAGTCCGAAGGTACTTTTATTATTTTGTTATTAAAGGAATGTGAACATGAGAAAATGTGTTCCTCCCTCTTATCACATCGCTGGGTTGCAGCTGGTCTGTCTGACTCAGAATCAACAATCAAGCAACTAATTGTAGATGTAGAGAAGAGGTTTGTGTAACATGGCAGGTAATAATCACATCATGTCAAACCCAAGCCACTGAAATATCACAATAGCCACTAAAAAGCAAATCAATATAGTTGAATGGCTCAAAATTCATCAGGATTGGATATTTTTCTATTTTTTCTAAGCATTTCTGATGTTGTTGCTGAGCCCTAATCATGTTATTAGCTGTCTCAAATATAATAAATAAATAAATAAATAAAAACAATAAATTGTGGGTTAGTTTCATATAAAAGCCACAGTCTGAATAAAAAACTGAGATGTTTTATTTCTCCAAAAACTACAATGTTCATAAGCAATATTTTTATTGCTTGTTTCTGCTCCTTTTTTGTCAGTGTTTTGATTCGGAGATTCTCTAGTCACTTCTTTTTGAAGATGCAAAATAGCGCCCCCGTATTGTGCAACAGTGAAAACACAGAAAGCCAGAAAATTCCGTTAATGGCAACACTTATAACGTTTACAACCCTGATGTTGTTACATTTTTTTCCTCTTTTGGAAAGCGACAAAAATGCTATCTTGTTTTTTTTTAGTTTTTTGTTTTTTTGCTATTGGAGCAAATGAGAATGCAAAAAAAATCATATTTGCTGTAGTCTCCCAATCACCACTATAAAAGTTTACCAAACTATGACAACCTTCTGAGAATCCCTGAAAAAGATAATAAAAATGTCAACAGGCAACTAATGTGATGATACTGCGCAAATTGTTTTGCTGACAACAATAGATGGCCTCTTAGACAAACTGTAAGGAGGTTCTATGTCTCATAACTTCTGAATAGAAATAGTGCTGACACTGGACAAGCATGAGACTTTCTAGTGTAAATATGTCTGAGCACCTGTGATCACGCATGGCTATGCGTTGAAAAAACTATATGGCTATTCGACTGTAGGCATAACGCTGTATACAGTACTTTAACCTTAGTGGTTAGCAAGTTAGCAAAACATCTGGAATCTATGTAATGTATAGCAGCTTTATTGAAAAAAAAAGACATTCTACAGCAATTTTCTCTCACCTATACTGTAATGTAACACTATCTAGTGTAAATGATAAATCCACTTTGATTTTTGTGCTGGCAACTCTATACAGGTCACCAGGGCACCATATAGACTTTATCAAAGAATTTGCTGTTTTTCTATCAGAGTTAGAATCCTAATTGTTGGTTATTTTAATATATTCTCCATTTTTTTTTCTTTCTGTGGGAATCAAAATCAATAAGTGAGCATGTGTGTCTTGATATCACTGAAGGCATCAGCCCACCACCTCCTCTCTGTCCCTCTATCTCTCTGGGAAGTAAATACGGGAGAGTGAAAACAGGAAGCCCAGGCTACCGTGAGACTCAAACGCACCGCTGGTATTTTTAGCTCTGGCCCGGCAGTACCCCGACCCCTGTTTCCTCCAGGGCCACCAGGAGGATACTACTGTCCGCTCCTATGTCGGGGCCCCGTAGGGAAACAAGGCAGAGCTAAGAAAGGGTCCTGTCAATCCAGACAGTTTTTACATTGCTCCTGCCTGTCAATCAGTGCAGTGGCATTTAAAAGGATATAAATACTAGTCCACTGCTGTGGGATATACACATGACACCAACATGATACAATGGCCCAGACAAAATACCAGAACCAGACTTAATCAATACTGATCTATATATCAGCTATTTTACAGCAGCTTCAAATGTGGCTCATATGTGGCTTCAAGAAGCTCTTCTGTCCTCCACTCGTTACCTGTATTATTGACACCTGTTTGAACCCGTTATCTGTATATAAGACACCTCTCCACAGCCTCAATCAGTCACACTCCAAACTCAACCATGGCCAAGACCAAAGAGATGTCGAAAGACACCAGGAAGAAAATTGTAGACCTGAACCAGACTGGGAAGAGTGAATCTACAATAGGCAAGCAGCTTGGTGTGAAAAAAATCAACTTTGGGAGCAATTGTAAGAAAATGGAAGACATACAAGACCACTGATAATCTCCTTCGATCTGGGACTCCATGTAAGATCTTATCCCGTGGGTTAAAAATGATCATGAGAACGGTGAGCAAAAATCCCAGAACTACACGGAGGGACCTGATGAATGGCCTGCAGTGATCTGGGACCAAAGTAACAAAGGCTACCATTAGTAACACACTACACCGAGAGGGACTCAAATCCTGCAGTGCCAGGCGTGTCCCCCTGCTTAAGCCAGTACATGTCCAGGCCCATCTGAAGTTTGCCAGAGAGCATTTGGATGATCCAGAAGAGGATTGGGAGAACATCATGTGGTCAGATGAAACCAAAATAGAACTTTTTGGTAAAACTCAACTCGTCGTGTTTGGAGGAAGAAGAATGCAGAGTTGCATCCCAAGAACACCATACCTACTGTGAAGCATATGCGTTGGGGCTGTTTTTCTGCAAAGGGGACAGGGAAACTGATCCGTGTTGAGGGAAGAATGAACGAGGCCATGTATGGACCAAAAAATACCAGCTACAGTGTGAGCAAACCTGGTGAAGACTTACAGGAAACGTTTGACCTCTGTCCTTGCCAACAAAGGTTATGTTACAAAGTATTGAGTTGAACTTTTGTTATTGACCAAATACTTATTTTCTACCAAAATGTACAAATAAATTCTTTAAAATTATTTTCCTAATTTTTTTTTTCATTCTGTCTCTCATAGTTAAAGTGTACCTATGAGGAAAATTACAGACCTCTCTCATTATTCTAAGTAGGAGAACTTGCACAATCAGTGGCTGACTAAATTCTTTATGGCCCCATTGTATATACTGTATTTATGTATATACATACTTGGCTGTGTTTCAATGGACCCTAATAATAGGTTTGTAAATGGATTAGTAGCACAGTCAGAATAAAAAAAATTTATTGCATCAATCATAATGAATTGGCCAAATTTGATTTAAATTTCACTCGAATTAAAAGAGATGATTTAAACCTTTTCAAATCCATTTGATCGGACATAAACACTAGATCTGACTGAAACCATATCCATGTGCAATGATGAAGAAATGGTTTAATGATGTATGACGTACAGAACAAGCTGTTGTTGTTGAATATAGTGTCATAAATGACTGTTGTGACCTTCTAAAATGTTCTTGCCCTTCATCGTCTGTGAAGTGGTGCAGGATGACATTGTCCCACTAGTCCTTGCTTCGAAGCCTGGTTTTGGGTGCGTTTTTACTGCTTGTTAAATAAAAGCAGCACTGCACAAAGTTTCATGTGCTCGCCGTCTCCCATAAATAGATAAATATGAAGTCTGCTCTTTAAAACAAAGAAAAGAAGCAATAGTAGGAGATTGCTTAGCAAGTACCAACAGCAGGAAACTCAGCATGTCAAAAGATCAACTCTGATTTCAAGCTTGTGACACAAATGCACACATGATTTCATTACGATTGAAACAAAAGGTGTTCATTGTGAACTTAGCTAATCAGTTAGCTACAACACAAGAACAGTTTAAAATCATCTCTGCATCCAGCTATGTGCATTTAGGTCATTCCTTCTGATATTTAGTCTATCATCAAGAGTCAGTATTTGCATGTTATAAAAGCAGCAAGAGCATCCTAAAACAGACACTTAGGGCAAAGACAGAGGATCGCAGAGGGTGTTGTGTCTGGCAGTGAGAAGAACTTTGAGAAGCAGCCATGACTGTTGTATTCTGCAGATCTACGTCAGAAGCATGAAGGTAAGAGGAATATAGCTGCACATACACCCAAAACTGATGAATGACAATGCCCACATGTGTCATCAGTGATGTAATGTCCCTTAACCACACAACAAACAAACCAGTGTGTCTGTGGAAAATATAGATTACCTGCTGATTCATGACAACACTAACACTAAAGTGCAATTTCATAATATATGATTCAATAAAACCATTCACCAAACTCAAAATTTGAGGCTATCTATTTATGTTAAGAGTTTCATATCAAGTTAAGTAGAGGAACCAGGAGCGGAGAGAGACCATCCTTTGTGGTTAACCTTTCAGGAAAGCCAATCCTTCAGTGAGTGACACTATCTGTGGTGATATTGCTTACACCTGCTCCTGTGTCGTTTCAAGAGTTTACATACAGTTCACACACTGTAGATTAAGAGTATGTTTCCACGAAATCGATATGCTTGAATTTTCGAAACGCTTTTTCGAAATAGAAACGCATTTTTTTAAGTTTTTAGTTAAAAATGGTGTTGTGTAAACAGCCCCTGAACTGTATCATATTAATGAATGAACAAGCAAACAAATGAATGAACAAATGAGCAAATGAATTAAATAAAACAAGCACGATTGAACAAATTAAAAAGAAAATTAACATACTAAATGAACTAACTGAATGATCAAACTACTGAATGAACAAATAAATGAACAATTTGAACGAATTTAAGCGAAGAAGAAAAAAGCAGCAAAGTAAAACAATATTTGTGGACAACAAATGAGTTACTGATTGGTGTAGTGATTTAGCAGTACAACCAATCAAATATCAGGGGAGCATGAAAGAATAACTGCATTGACACATTAAGAAAGAAGAAAGAAAGAAAGAAAGAAAGAAAGAAAGAAAGAAAGAAAGAAAGAAAGAAAGAAAGAAAGAAAGAAAGAAAGAAAGAAAGAAAGAAAGAAAGAAAGAAAGAAAGAAAGAAAGAAAGAAAGAAAGAAAGAAAGAAAGAAAGAAAGAAAGAAAGAAAGAAAGAAAGAAAGAAAGAAAGAAAGAAAGAAAGAAAGAAAGAAAGAAAGAAAGAAAGAAAGAAAGAAAGAAAGAAAGAAAGAAGAAAGAAAGAAAGAAAGAAAGAAAGAAAGAAAGAAAGAAAGAAAGAAAGAAAGAAAGAAAGAAAGAAAGAAAGAAAGAAAGAAAGAAAGAAAGAAAGAAAGAAAGAAAGAAAGAAAGAAAGAAAGGTAATCTTTTTGATAGATGGCCTGCACTTCAACTTATTTTGGGCCATTGCCTCTTAATTACAGCCATTACAAGTAAATGTTCAATTGAGCAGAAACAGAAACATGCTTCTCTACTTCAAGGTAGCAATTTGGCTAATCAACAATTAACCATCATTTGTTAACATTGGATGTTGACCATTAAAGGTGATGTGCGCCAAAGCTAAACTAGGTTGACTCAACGAAAACTGATTCAATCAAAACATACAGAATACAAGCGAGCACAGAAATTACACACTTCACCTTTAGCACTTCACTTTGCAAAGGTCTTACCTCCATACATCACACTGGAAATTATATTGAGCTGGATGAATATGGGTTAAGTGTTGGTACTTTACTTTCTAACCACAAACAAGCTAAAAGCGGTTGTTATTCCACTTAAATCTGTTCTTTACACACACACACACACACACACTTTAATTGAGTGACAAAGACAATTTGCTCTCAAAAAAATCTGACATTTGCCTAATTAGTGATGTGAGCTATCGAAATACTGCTTTGTGAAGCTTTGAAACCTTTTTGAACCAGTGATTCAGAGCGTGCATAAGACTACCAAAGTCATGTGATTTCAGTAAATGAGACTTCGTTATGATGTACGTTTCAAACATTTGGAATGTCAATGGATCGCCACTGCACTCTTAGAAATAAAATTATTTAATGTATGGGTACAGTGTGGTTCGATGAAGAACCTTTAACATCAATGGAACTTTTCCATCACACAAAAGGTGCTTTAATAGTGGTTTTATTTACTTAAAAAAATTCCAAGGGGGCCTCAAGATGATTTAAAATAATTTAAAATAAGACAAAACAGGCATGAAAATAAGGTTTAAAAATCACAATATTTCTTACACTGTAAAAAATATTGTTGGTTTAACTTAAAAAATGAAGTAACCTGGTTGCCTTAAAGTTCATTGAAGTGGAAAAATTGAGTTAATACAATGAAGGAGATTGATTTAATCATCAGAACTCAAAATATTATGTTATATGAACTACATCAATTATTTAAGTTGGTGGAACTTTTGAGAAGGTTTAAGAGTTTCAATGTAATATAAAACATCATGATAACAGTGTATCATTCTCTTGTTGAATCGGTTATGAGCTTAAATATTGCGTCCTGGTTTAATTTTCCTTCTGCTAAAAATAAGAAAAAAATATCCAGAGTAATCAAACAGGCATCTAAAATTATTGTGGCCCCGCAGATTCAACTTGTACATCTCTATAACTGTGCAGTAAAGAGTGAAAGCAGTCTTCATTATTACTGACCCCTCTCATCCTCTGTACACCTCTTTCAGTTAATGCCATCAGGTTGCCGGTTTAGAGCTCCTTTAGCCAGAGATTAAGATTACAGGAACTCTTTTATTTCTAATTTTGTTTCTATTTTAAATAAGACCAAAAAGTTGTATTAGTATATTGGGTGTAAGCCTTATTTATTTATATATTTGTAAGGTAGTCCTACTTTTTTGTGTGTGTTTTGTGATGTGTGTGTGATTGTACCGTGTATATGTGAGCCTTTTTAACCAAAGACAAATTTCTTAATTGAATTGATTGAAAAAAAAATAAAACTGACAGACTGATCTTTACCACGGCTGGTCCACTTGTCTCGAACTGTCGAAGACAAGTCAGCAGTGAGTGTGTGCGCTCAGCTCATAAGCTGCGCGGACATGGCGACTCGAGTCTATCTCCACACTGAGAAAAGAGATCCTCTGCACGGGGCAAAGTTTGCTCTTCTCCCAGAAGACCAGAAGGCTCAGATGGGCTAGGTGCCAGAGCACACGGTCTCTGTGTTCGCAGACCTGGGGTCTCATTTATAAAACGAAAACACCCTCTGGCGCTCGAAAGCCAAAATGGCGTACGCCAAAAAATATTCGGATTTATAAAACCGTGCGTACGCCAGAACCTGCGCATAATTCCCTTTATAAATCCCAGTCAGCGGAAGAATGCGCGCACATGCGTCTCCTCTCCGAAATAACCATATATGGAGCTTACAACGCCTAGTTTAAATATGCATATCCTCATCTGCATATCATTTGCATGTGATTATTCATCCACGTGATACCATGTTAACGTACAAGACGTTAGGAAAATATGAAATATGATGTGCCGTGTCTACAATTATTATTTTCTCAGACAATCTGCTATTATCAGCAATTATCTCTAGATAAAACATTAAAACCCTGCATGCCAGAGGGAAAGTGTTGAAAAGAATTGCATCCACAACAAATATATATTTCTATGTATTGAATATAAATTTTTTGTAACTTCTCAGTAATGATTTCATATAGTTTAAGTGTTTAACTCCATAAACGAGAATGGCATATTTAATCTAAATGTTTAGAGGTAAAACATAGTTTAAACCATTATTTCATTTATTTAAACTGTTATCGAGAACGTGCACTGCATTTATTAGCCTACTCATGAAGATTTACGGTTCATCTGCCGTTAGATTATGTGCGCCAGTTTCACTAAACGGCCCAAGCGCGTGCTGGCGCGGACACTTAAGAAGGGATGGATATTGGCTTCAAGTGATTGGCTTGGTGAGTGAAATTTTATTTGTAGGCTATTTTCTTTTTGTAGCGTATAGATAGGCTATAATTTTCTTTAGATTTTCGGTCTAAAAGTGACCAAAAAGACATTTAACAGCTCACCATCGGTGTCTCCAATTCCCTTTGTCTCCAGAATGTGCGTACGCACGGCTCAAAGTTTGCTTAAAGGTGCGCACATTCTCCCGTCAAGTTTGTTTTTTATAGATCACAAACTTTGCGTGGAAACTGGCGTACGTACGTTTCCAGCCCCGTTTTGTGCGTACGCACGCTTTATAAATGAGACCCCTGATCTCGAGAGTGAGCTAAGATTAGCCAGTCGTCGAGATAGTTAAGGACGCGAACCCCTTGTTCGCAAAGGGGAACAAGGGCTGCCTCGACGACCTTCGCAAAGACGCGAGGAGACAGAGCCAACCCGAATGGGGAACCGCGTACTGATATGCCTGCCCCTCGAAAGCAAGGTGTCAAGGTAAAATGGAGACATAAATGTAGGCCTCCTTCAGGTCTATCGCTGCAAACCAATCCTGGGTCCGAACACATTCGAAATGTGTTTGGCCGTGAGCATTTTGAACGGCAGCCGATGAAGGGTGTGGTTCAAAACACGCAGGTCCAGAATCGGTCATAACCCACCGGTTTTCTTGGGGACAATGAAGTAGGGGCTGTAAAACCCTGACCTCATCTCGGCTGGAGGGACAGCCTCGATTGCACCCTTCGCCAGCAGGGTGGCAACCTCCGCTCTCATGATCGGGGCATTGCCACCGACCATCGTAAAGCGGACTCCCTGAAGCGTGGAGGAGACCGTGCGAACTGAATCGCATAGCCGAGCCTGATAGTTCGGGCGACCCAGCGGGACAGATTGGGGAGCTCTAACCGAGCCCCCAAAAACTGATCCAGATGAATCATCGGAGCCACAGGCATCCCCCCGGAGGGGCAGCGGGGCGGAGAGACCGGCACAAGCGAGGGTGGCATAGCGACCCTGCGCGCGTGCGCGGTCAAGCTCCGCGCCCTGACAGAGGAGACCAGGGAAGGACCAGCGTTCCACGGGGGTCTGCTCTGCCAGGGGACTGGCGATAGAGGGGGATGAGAGTGGTGTGGTCCGTAGACGACACGCACTGCCATCTGCTCCCTCAGAGACAGAGGAGGACGAGAGTGGCGAGGCACAGGGGCGTCGCGCACTGCCATCCAGCTCTGTGCGCTCAGTGATGGTGTCAAATCCTTCTTTAACCAACTTAGGGCCAGCCTGGGAAATGGGGGCATCAAGCAGACGAGTCTGCTTGACGTCCGCATATCGGCCTGGTTAAGGTGACGCTCCTGGACCACGTTAGTGGCCATCACCTGACCCAGGGAGCATGCGGCCACTTTCAGTCGCCCGAGAGCGAGGTCAGTGGCGGCACGCAGTTCGTCAAACGTCCCTTGATCAGTCCCGCCCTTGTGCATGTCTCTGAGCAGCTGGGCCTGGTTGACTTGTAAGGTGTTCATAGCGTGCAGGGCAGCAGCCGCCTGTCCTGCAGCTCTGTGAGACCTCGCCACCATAGATGACGAAAATCTACAGACCTTGGACGGGTGCTTAGGATTGCCACGAGAGGAGGCACTCTGAGGACACAGTTGCATCGCAACAGAGCGCTCCACCGCGGGACCCCAGTGTACCCATGGGCAGCTGCGCCATCGAGGGGGGAAGGCGGAAAAAGCTGACGAACGCTCACGGGAGGTCAAAGGAGCCTTCCATGAATTCGTCAGCTCCTCATGCAGTTCTGGGAAGAAAGGAATTGGGGTTGGCTGTGGCTTTGCAGCGGCAGCCGCACCCAAAAGACAATTGTCCGAACCGCGAGCGCTCGGGACAGGGCGGAGGTTTCCACTCTAACCCCATGCTCACGGCTGCCCGGGACAGCATAGCAGTCATTTCGGGATCCGAACACGGGCAACACTGGGACTCCTGAACAGAGGCAACATCAGCCGCATCATCACTTCCCAATCGACTCCTGCTCACCTTAAGATGCAGCAATTGACATTGCGTCCTCCTCTGGAGCGCCGAATGAAACATGATCATTTTTATCAAGCTTGTATATTTAAGTTCAGTAATTTAACTTAAATGGCAATGAAGATTACCTATTAATTGTCATTTAAGTGAAATTACTGAACTTAAATATACAAGCTTGATAAAAATGGTCATTTTAGAAGAAAATTTCAAATGGCATTTAGAGGCTTTTGCATCTGAACTCTTCATATATATATATTGCAATATGAAAAAAGTGTTTTATTGTGCAGACCTAGTTCAGCTTTATTTATTTATAATGATAATTTGTTTATTTGGTCTTATTTTCTTGCTTGTCTGTAATAATGTTTGAAATGCAGTTGTTTATGCTCTGGTATTGCTAAAACAATAGGCAAAAGTTGCTTGTTTGTTCTGATGATTTTTGTCTATGGTTTTCATCTACAACAGAATATTTTGCAGAAATACACAATATGTTTGATATCTGAACGTTTGACTATTATTCTTTTCTTTGTTTTTTTAGTTTTTTTTTTTTAATCGAAACTGGGAAATCAATCAAGATTCGAAATCGAATAAGCAGGATCGAAATCTTAGCCTCAAAAACTCTAATCGATACCAAAACCTAGTTCACTATCCTACTGAGGACAGACATGGGTGCAGTTAGATTCAGCCCAACCTCTCACTTATTCTGAAGTTTACACAGCCGGCAGACCTCGGCCTTCACACCTCCAACTGGCCCAATCACTGCAGCTCTCGGTTACAGCAAATGGAGATCAAAAGCTCCAGCAATGAGCTTCCTAGGATGAACAACATAACACTGGCATGCCCTTTAGAACAAAATAAGCCTGCAGCGTGCAAGTGTGGGCACGACCGGGGAGGAGCTGCCTTTGAAATAGGTGAGATTGTGTTTGTGTGCATGTGTAGGGTTTGTGGGAAAATAGGTGACTGAGTAATTCTTATAGTCTGACCAAACTTCCACAACCTTTCTCACACTTTCTAACAAATCACTTCCAAATTACACAACCACTTCTTGTGAGCCAAACCAAAGCCTGCCTCTGCACACATGTGTCCCACAGACTGATGCTATTTTCTCTTTACACTATCAAGCACTTGCCTGTCTTGACAGATACTCACTATGACACACACACACAGACATGCTCTGCCAGGAATCCTGCTTGCCTGAGGACGAAAGGCTTGGGTAAGGTAAACTAGTCTTATTTAAAATAGGACATTTACACCAGGGACTTAGTAGCTACTAGTTTGCTTATAAATACATTACATGAGTTCACATTGACATATAATTTTGAGGGAGTAAGATTCAATGCGTATTTGGTGTGCTGTCCGGAAGGAGGGCTCCGAGCTCAAAATTCAGAGTACTCCCCCCGAATGTAAGTGTTTTAGAACTAGGAGTGTGGAGAGGGGGTGGTGGGGGGATGCTGCAAACTGTCAATTGACCAAGGTAAGACTGCTGAGTCTATATGTACCCTCTTATCATTGATTGCTGAGTGCTGTCCACTCGTGTTAGTTATCTGAAGATGCTCCTCTCGAACTTAGTTGATAAAACTTCACATCTAGTTAATTTGGTTGCATCATTTGCTGTCAAAGCAAAACCCTCCCTCAAGTAATGTGTAATCATTTAATATGACATTCACCTTTATTGATCCAAGCAACCTCAAAAAGCTGAGCATTTCAGATTTATATTAGTACATTAATTAATCAAGTGACTTGAACATCACAAGCAATTTGTTATAAGAAAGTAAACATCAATATAAATAGTAAACAGACCCAAATTTTAAGTATAATAAGAGTCATAGTAAAGGCCTAAATAATCATACAAAATATCAAGATATGAACATTTTGGCCGATACCGAGAATTCATATAAATGAAAGCTGATAACTGTTATATTGGCCCGATAATAAAAACGAAATAATAAATTGTTTTATCATTTTTGAGAGCCTGATAACAAAAATAAAAGTCTCACTATTAAAAGCCATGTCCCAAACACACAATAATAATGTTCCCATAATTGTATGTAGCCTATATGACAGACTTAATTGTGGCAATAAACTGCATTTTCTTTTTTTGAACTGATTCTAATCATATTTCAAGCAATTCTAACTATCATGGCGAACAGTGTGCATCTGAAGTGTCTCAGCTATTATTTATCAGCTTTAATATATTGGCCAAATGTTCTTATCAAGCTGATAACGTTAAAAATTAACATATATAAGCCGATACCGATATGGTGGCCGATATGTAGTGCATCCCTAAAATTTGATTAACAATATATTTAAAAGTTGTATGGAAAAATGAATAAATTTGACATGTATTTTTTTTACGTATAAATTTAAGTAAATAATTATTTTTTAGAATTCAGACACACAGGAACAAACATCAATATGTCTAAGGGACTGAAGTCACACAAAATAGATCAGACATTTTTTTCCAACCTGCATGCATAGTGTATATGTGGTTAAATGTAAAATGCATTCAGTGGTACAAAGCTTTGATGTTAATGCTGTAAGTTGTGAAGGCCCCAACTTGCACAGTAATTGTGTCAACATACTGAACTTTGTTATATATATATATATATATATATATATATATATATATGTATATGTATATATATATATATATACATATATATATATATATATATATATATACACACACACACACAGTATAGGAAAATCAATGGGTTCCTCAAAAACTAAAAAAAAATACTTGTGTAAGAACAGATTTTGCTGAAACATAGGATGCTGCATATGTAGACAGTAGACAGCAACACAGCTTAACAAAGCTTTAAAAAGAATTAGAGATCTGCCAGCATTGAAATTGAACAAATCTGTTTATATCTCTCTATGCATCAGTAATCTGTATAAACAAGCATCTATATACATGTTTATATTTCAACTCAGATTTCATGCAACATCTCTGTATAAATGTGAACCCATGTGCTTGTGTAAATATATCAGATCAGGATGCCCATATTTTCCACACTGACTTATAACGCGCTCTGTCTTTAATAACAGGGGCCAATCCTGCCGCAATCCAATCTGAGAAGGTAACATAAAGGCAGGCGATTGTATTGGCACTGTACTTCTTAACACCACAACGGAGCTTATGATGACACATAAATAATTCACATCTCTGTCTGTGTTAAACAGCAAAGAGCAGACCAGTTTCTTGGGCTAAGTCATTTCACATACTGCACACCTGCCATATTAAAGACACCAAGATTGATGCTGTACCTGCATTACATATACATAGTATTAAATGATATACAATGCTATTTTATAACTAGATTGGGTTACACTTTATTTTTTTTAAATGTCTTTGTTAGATTAATTAATAGGGGTGAAACAATACATTATATCGTGTCACAATACAAAAAATGCAACAATGTTTCATGGATAGTGACAATTTGTATTGTGTATAGTTAAGAGTGTATAGTTAAGAGTTTTAGTGTCCGAACTGCAGTACATTAAACTACTATATGTTGAATATAATAATGCAGTGGGGAATATTTGTGGGTCCAGAATGATAATGCCAAATGTATTGTTACCAGTAAAAAGTGGCCGACATTATTTTAAATAAATCTAGTCAGTGACAGTGAAAGCATATTTGTCTAAAATAAAGTATTTTCAGCTTCAGAATCATGAATATTGTTATTCTGGTGTCTCTATTGTCCTGTGCTTTGGGTTTTAGCACCAGGTCCAAGACTATTCATTTCTACACAGAATGAAATACCAAATTTGAATCAATTTTAATCAACAGTACATTTTTTGTTAACCGTTTATCATATGTCTTGAAGTATTGCATTAATATCATATCGTGAGTTCAGTATCACGATATGTATCAAAATGTGACATGAGGGTATCGTTTACACCCTATTAATGAAACATTTAAAAGTTAAGATTAGGGGTCCAACTTTATATTAGGTGTCTTTAACTACTATGTACTAACATTAAAATGAATTAACCCACCCTTACACTTACCCATACCACAAACCAGTCCCTAACCTTACACATATCCCTCCTCAATAGCAGCTAAAGTGTTTTGCAATACAACATCAACACAATAACTGCATTGTGCTTATTTTGTATGTAAGTAGTAGTGGGTTAGGACACCTAATATAAAAAGTGTGACTGGGTTATGGTTAGGGTTTGGTTTGGGGTTAGTTGCATGTATGCATATGCAACATACCATGTTTTTACTTCAGAAAGTAGGCTATATGTAACATGTAACAAAGATACTAAATATTAAGTGTTACCCTTTATTACCTAGTATACTGTTCACTGATCTTCTATTAATTCATTGTTTTGACTGATCTTGAGACATTTTAGAGCAGCCAGGATATATATGCGATATATGTTCATCGTAATGACAATCAAAAACCGATTACAAGGTTTAGGACTGAATTGAAAATAAAAAATGGTGTAAAATGTCATAAATAGGTGTAAATGTTATAACTGCTGTTGATTCTATATGGCAACTAATGGCTGTTTTATGATGGTTAATGGTTAGTGATGGCTAATGTTTCTATGAAAGTATCACTAAAATTTTGCTGTGGCTCATAGATTTTTAGCTTAAATGTAAGGGCAATAATCTTATATAGTCATCTCAGATAAATTGTATTAAATTATTAATTTTATTTTTAATAATAAATTTGCAGTAAATGACATTTTTATCACGTAATTTAGAAATGTTAAGTTACCTGACAAACATTTTACCCTTTAGGGCTATGTGTGGGAACATTGACATGATACAAAATATCAGATTTACAAATACTGCTCTAACCTCAGGCTCAACAGATTGAAAGATACAAGTTGTTGGACCGTTTGGCATCAGATTATGTCTGCATTAATGATGGCTGCATGGCTCTTTTCAGCAGCAGAAATATTTATGACAGGCAGCCAACCTCTTTCATTCGCCGTCTCTATGCAACCGAGGTTATCTGAGCATTTATCTGAGGCCTTTGCTGCAGAAATTATGCAGGTGGCTTCAGAGAAAGAGGAAAGTAATACACACACCTGCTGCCTGCACATGACACGAATGATGTGAAGAGAACGTTCAAGGAAGAGACTATGTGTGTTCTCATTTAGGTGAGGGGTTTTATTTTGAACAATGAGGTTGTTTACCAAAGGCAATAAAATATTGTACTGTGACATAATAAACTGACGTCTAAAAACTGACGAGACAGCATGTCTAGCATTCAGTGCCACTAGAACAGAACAGTTAAAGGGATAGTTCACCCAAAAATGACAATAATGTCATCATTTACTCACCCTAAAGTTGTTCCAAACAAAAAGAGTTTCTTTTCTTCTGCTGAACACAAAAGAAGATATTTTGAAGAATGTAATCTAAAAGTTGATGGTAGCCATTGAGTTTCGTAGTCATTTTTGTTCCAACTATGGAAGTTTAAATTTAAAATTTTTAGATTTTGTGTGAACTATCCCTTTAACACAGTCATTGCACTGAGATTTTGGGGATGTTCTTATGGTGTAACTAAATCATTGATTTAAAAAAACTGACAGGACTTATGGAAAGCTAGAGCAGATTACCTCATCAGGTTAACAACAGTTATGTTATCTAGCATCTATTTGACAGGTGATACGACCTCTGGTCAACCTGTCCTTACTTGTGTAGCTACTGAACATTTACTACAAAAACTGAAATGAGATATGTGTATAAAAAAGACAAATTTCTTTACCCTACAACATTTTACTTTTAACTGAAAACCCCCAGCTTTTTAACCCCTCAACAGTGTTGACTGTGTTTTGGTATGCAAGCTAGGTGGGTCGACCCTGAAAATCATTTTGGACTAGTAACAATCCAACTACCAGTTGATCTTACTTGGTTTTTAGAATAGGCTGGCAGTTTATTTAAACGTGTTCAAAATCACATGGACCATTAAAATGGGTTAAATGGTTAGGGAGTTAGTCTGCCCTCTACAAGTCGCACCCAAACAAACAAACAAAAAAATCTATATTACCCAGTCCTCGAAGTGTTTACTGCCGTTATGCAGCAATTCCTCGAACTGAATGGTGCAGTTTGCTACAAAGTCGTCGTAGCCAATCGGCGCGTCATGAAACACCGACAGCTCGATCTTCCGACCGTCGTGCACCTCCGTAACAAACTCATCTTGCCAGACGGGACTGTTGGTCTTCTGCTTGGTTGAGGTCTGCCCCACGCGAAAATCATCAACGTTGAGTGCGATGTACGTGTCCAGCAGGAAGGTTTGCGTCTTGGGGCCGACGGCGTGTCTCAGAGACCAGGCTGTGGGCTTCAGGTCCAAAGCCTCGCTGATCTTAATCTTCAGCAGACCGTTAAAGACCACCATGGCCACTTTCGAGAGCTTTACGAATATTCCACTTCAGCGCCTGGTTAATTATTCAACCAGTGTATGTCACGGTCCACCGGTTTGATTTCTGGATTGTTTCTCCTTCTGAAACAACGGTAAAATGCCCTTCGTCGTCCTCGTGGATCTGCATGCAAAGCGCAGAAGGTCCAGACAGAAAGGAAATCTATTGCTGTGACCTACGGATAACCTGCATGTGATCTTGAAGCTGTCCAAACACCCCTGTAGGCAGTCAATGCAAGTTGGAGCGAAAAAGGAGAGCTACGGTGTGTCAGCACCGATACGACCAGCATTCCACACCTCAAAATATGCCAGAAATATATGCTGGATCTCCTCAGGGTGAGCTTGTTCCCTCGTCTGGCTGGAGCGCTGCTGGATGCGTCTCCTCCGCGCATTGGGAGGAAAGTTATCCCCGCGAAGCGTCGTTCGATTCCCCCAGACTGGAGAACGTGGACGAGTGTTTTCAGGGGTTCCGTACTCGCTTGCTTCTCACAGGGTTCTTGTTTGGCCGTCGGTACTCAGTTTCCTGCAGACCTGCCTCTTTTTCTCCTGACTGTGTGTGTCTGAAGGCTGGTCCAGGAAATGCGCAAAACACGTCAGTTAGTGCGCGGAGAGGGTTGAGTGTGTGCGGCGCTGAAGCGGCCCTTCTGGACCCGCTCTCTGGTCCAGCATCATCCACAGGGCTGTAAAGATGTGTGTGTGAATACCAAGTGTGAATAATGCACCCTGCTCAAGTCTCGCAATGCAGACGACCATGTTCTGAAACGAATATTTCTTTGCCCAATTTGATCATGAATGATATTTGAACAGAATGGTATGGCACCATAGTGATATAACCATTTCTATAATCATTTAGCCTATTATTTGTCTTTATGGGTGTTATCGTCATCTTGCATATGGGTATTTACAATGCATAGCCTACTGACAGTGCTGCACTGCACTGTAATCAACTCTTTTTTCCACCCCTTCCACCAATTTTACTGATGAACAAGATCGAGTTGAATATAAAATTCGAGCAAAATGTTATAGCAAGTTAAATGGATGCAAACATCGTGTTATGACATAGGCTACGGAAAAACATGTTTATAATGTAATTGCAAGAGAAAACCCTTATTCAACCAATTGAAGACTTTTGACAACTGAGGACAACTTTGAAGTTGAAAATGTGATATTTTGAGGTCCAGTTTATTATTAGTCAAAAAAGCGCCATCTCGTGGATGGAATTCACATTACAGCAGCAGGCTTAGATGATGCTGTATGATCAAATATATTATTATTATATTATATATGAGTAAAGTATTATGAAAGAATTGTAAGTAACGTGTACTGACCACTGTTGCATCGTTCATTTAAATGTCTGAGTGTTGTCAATGATGCATATGAAAGCACACAGAGCCTACAGATTTCTTGTGTTGTAGGCTACAAAAGCTTTCCCGTTGCTCTTTCTGTTGTCTTGAGCTGCCCAACGCCCAATAGTGCAGAACATTTTATTTAAGAATCCGTGATCCTGGTGATTGGAAAATTGAGGTTACTGAGGTGTCTGTTTATCATTTAAACAAAGTTTACTTTTATCATAACGTTTAAGATTATGATAGTTCGCTCAATAAATGACAATTCTGTCACCCTTTACTCACCCTCAGGTTGTTCCAAACCTGTATACATTTCTGTTTTTTTTTTTTTTTTTTTTCTTATAAACACAAGAGAAGATATTTTGAAAAATATGGGTAACCCACCAGTTGATGGGCAACATTGGGGAAATAAATACTATGGAAGTCAATGGAACCCATCAAAAGTTTGGTTGTCAAATACTCTTCAAAATATCTTTATTTTGTGTTCAGCAGAAGAAAGAAACTCATACTGGTTTAGAACAACTAAACGATGACAAAATTCTCATTTATGGATGACCGATCCCTTTAAATCATATTTAATGAGTCTTAAAGTCCAGAAGGTGGCAGTGTCCTTATACAAGACCGTAAATGTACATGCATCATATTGCTTTGCCTTTCTAACTGTAAGCTTCTTTTGAGAAGATTGTTTGATTTATTTGTTAACCCAAGTGAACAATATGGGCATTTATACATCTCAATCTCAAATCTTCAAAATCATAGCTATATGGCCTAATGGAAAAATATTAAAATATTATTTCTTATGTAGGCTATGGTGACAAGACTTGGCAAACACTGTTATTGCAGCATGCTTTATTACAAATACTTGATTTCATCAACTTTATCTAATAGCTTTGTGTTTGCATCCTTTTATTTTTGCTCATGATTGCACCCCACTCATGTATATTTGCTCAGTACACACACCATTATAGATTTACAGTGACCGAAAGGGCCACTGTCCTCAGATTTTGCAGAAAATCTAATAAATATCAAGCTGTCTCAAATATCAGTTATTGATTTAAACATCACTTTATGAACAAAAGCACTTGAGGCAAATCTGAACACTAATTGAACAAATGTATCTATATTTCTATAAATTGTGGTTGAGAGGATTGTATGTAAAGCGTTTTATACTCAGAAAAACGATATGTAACAAATAAGTCTTAGAATAAATGAAGAGCAATATTCTGCTGGATAATTAATATTACAAGTTTCACTTAACAAATTTGTCTCCATTCTATCACTGATGGAGTTTTGGTTCCTTGCCACCGTTGCCTTGGCTTTTGGCTTGCTTAGTTGGCAACATTTAATATTCAACAATATGATTGATCTGTGTTGTATTATTTTCATATTATCACTGTGAAGCTGCTTTGTTACAATCTGTATTGTAAAGTGCTAAGGACTTGACTTGACTCTTGACTTGACTTGATATATATATATGGTAAAGAATGGCTTAAACTTTCGAAAACTCAATTTAATGCAATTCATTTGGAACTTTTTGTCCCAGACACAAAAATTAGATGAGTGATGTCTGCTGGAGGATGAATGGTGATGTTGTTTGGACATCAGGACTTTTCCCCGAGGCTGATTCTCATCCTGCAATGACATTAGTCAAAGATGTTCTAGCTCACACACTATATGGCCTCACACGACACGAGTCTAGCATGTGGTGTGAGTCCAAATGATGACATCACCAAATGAATGCCCCTTTGAGACATTGATAGTGCAGGGTTTATGAGTGTGTATAGGCTCTGTGTTGCAAGAATAGAAGCGGCCATTTAGGGCCCTTTGAGGGTCTTAAAGCTTACTTCATTCCACCCCCGAAATGCCAGCGTCGATGTTCATATACTTAGTGCATCAAAAATCACTGTCGGCAACTGCCAGAAGACATCAGACCTCTGTGGACAATGCTTTTTTGTTTGGACATAAATAGAGACGCATGAGAGGCATCTCTACAAACTTAAACCCATGACAAGAATCATACGTAACATGGCAGAATCAGTTTTGATTTGTAAGAAAAAAAATAAAAATAATAATAATAATGAACATAGCATGCCCCATATGTGAATCAAAACACATGTGCCTTGTCTAATAAAGCATAGACCTACATTTATGGCTGAGCATTTTTGGTCCCTTAAAACTGACTATGCATGCACAATGTCAAATAGTGGATATACATTTCATACGTAACATGGCACATAAAATTTTGATGCATCAGTTTTGATTTGTAAGAAAAATAATAATAAAAAAAATAATAATGAACATGACTATGCATGCACAATGTCAAATAGTGGATATACATTGATCATTTTGACATTTCCCTAAAATATCATGTCCATTACACTTTCCTTTCCACCCTGTCTCAAATTAATTATAATTTTAAACGGCATGTGGTGTAAATTACGTACATTAAAAAAAATGTAATAAAATAGCAATTATGGTTTTAACCTCATTGTCGTGTTTATTTTGCACACTTGGTAGTTTATGTTTCCAAATAACCATATATATATATATATATATATATATATATATATATATATATATATATATATATATATATATATATATATATATATATATATATATATATTTATTAATTTCACTAAATTACAGCTTAATTGATAATGATACATGATAAAGAAATATTCTGACTCTATTATAACATTATACAATATTTTAAACAGGTAATCAAAACACTCTTATGTTTTGTGTGTGTGTGTGTGTGTGTGTGTTAGATATTTATTTCAGTGCTTCAGCAAATAATATTTCTTTATATAGCTAACCTATTTGTATATTGTATTATTATTTTGGGCCTATTTAGATATATATTTCTACATAGGCCTGCTATATCACATTCATAATTCATTAGGCTACATTAATAATTTTTTGTGACTTTTTTATCACAAAATGTTGTAAAAGTTTCCTTTTAAGAATTAATGACGGCATGAATCACTCTCCTATTGATAAGCAATACACACACACTGTGCGGTTACAGGCAACAGATGGCTACTTTGTCTGATTGACTATAATCATTAATCATTCATCCCTTGGCACTCATGCATTATCTCGGGTCTCCACGTTTTCAGGGTGGCAACCGAGGCAACGCTCTCTCGAACTGCACTCTCATTGGTTGGCCACCACGCTCGTCACTCCCCCATCCGTCGGAAGTGCTTTCTCGCCCTGCGTCTCTCTACAGTCTCAACTCGCTGCAAGCTCGCGCTGTCGGCCTGTTCTTCATGCGTTTGTTTGGCTTGTCAAGCAGAAGTATGGGCTCAGTGGATCGGACATTGGCCTTGGATTCTGCTGCCGTTCCAGCCGACCAGAATAATGCGGGATTCGGTTGTTCTCCTGCTTTATAAAAGCAAACCTCGGGAATGAGCACTTCTGCTTCTTCGCTCGTGTTTTATCCGCCAGGGCTGAGCGTAGGCTATATGGGACAGTAGCGAGTCTAACAGCTTTAACAGCCTTCTTTTGTAGACAAAAGAAGGCTGCGAAGTAATATTCACAAATTAAAGAGGTAAGTACGCCGATTTGCGTTATGCATTCTCTGGATTGCAATGTTTTGCGCATTTGAACGCGCTTTTATTTTTATACGCGATTTAATGTAACGGAACGCGTGTGATGTCACCGCTGGTTTTGCATGTTTCCCCTCTACGAATGTTATTGTAACATTCCAACATCCTCCCGTCTCTCTCTCTCTCTCTCTCTCTCTCTCTCTCTTTCGTGCGCGCTCGCGAACGCTCGCTCCCTCTCCACGTTGCTTAGCTCATTCACCCGATACCTGGGCACCACTTAAAATACTCTAAAAGAGATTGAATTCACCAAAGTGATGCTGAGTGTTATATATTATTATATGCGTTGAATAAAGTGAGCAGCGATATTTTATTACGCAAAGAGGGCAGTCTGATACTAGCCTATGCCATATGCAACATTTGCAATTGCTTCTCACTGAAAATGTAAAGGGTTAGTTCACCCAAAAGGAAAATTCTGTCAGTAACTACTCACCCTTATGTCGTTTCAAATCTTCTGTTCATCTTCGAAACAAATTATTATGGTTTGAAGAAATCTGAGACTTTTCTGTCCCTTCCATAGTCGGCTACCGCAACTGCCACTTTGTCGCTTCAAAATTTTATAAAGAGATTGTAAAACTAATCTAAATGGATTGAGCGGTTTGGTGAAAGTTTTCTGAAAACTGAACCGCTATGATGAATGGATTAAATGTAGGCTTTTATTCACATATAAACATTGAGCAGTGAACATAATCAAAAGTCTCAACCGAACCTGCTTGATGGGTGAGATCAAACCTCATTGGTTCTTGGGAAGCTGCAAAATGCGTGAGAATGATCCTCATTGGTTCTCACTTGTCAAGTGAACATGCTTGAGCTTCTGTTTACCACAAATGTGCTGATGAATTTTTATTCGATTAAAAGCCTAAATTAAATCTGTTCGTCATATAAAAGCAACCGTGTCTCTTCTAAAAAATGTTTTACCAAACTGCTCTAGCGTCTGAGCGACTGCTTTCTGTAGCGTCAAAGTGGTAGTTGCATAGCTGTCAATGTAGGGACAGATAGCTCACAGATTTCATTAAAAAGATTGTCATTTCTGTTCTGAAGATGAACGGTGAATGATCTTATGTGTTTGGAATGACATGAGTGTGAGTAATTGATGACAGAATTTTTATTTCTGTGTGAACTGTTCCTTTAAAGGAGAAGTTCACTTTAAAAAAAAAAACTTGTGCTGATAATTTACTCACCCCATGTCATCCAATATGTCCATGTCTTTCTTTTTTGAGTCAAAAAAAGAAATTAAGGTTTTTGATAAACATTCCAGGATTTTCTCCATATAATGTACTTCAATTGGAACCAAAAGTTTCAAGGTCCAAATGAGAGTTTCGGTGCTGTTTCAAAGGCCTTTAAGGGTCTTATCTAGCCAAACTATCGGTCATTTATAAAATAAATGATCTCCTTGCTCTGTTCTGTGATGAGCGTTTATGACTCTCCTGTTCAAAGTAGTTAATCAAAATGAACAAATTCAAAGGGTCCGATAAGACCCTTATTCATCGTTCGGTGACGTTTAAAGCCCTTTAAAAGCAGCACTCGAAAACTCCTCATTTGGACCTTGAATTGGTTCCCAATAAGACCCATTATATGGAGAAAAATCCTGGAATGTTTTCTTCACAAACCTTAATTTATTTTCAACTAAAGATAAAGACGTGGACATCTTGGATGACATGGGGGTGAGTAAATTACTACTCCTTTAAGAGCCAGTGACCGATCTACTTCAGAGCAGTCAGGTGGTTCAGTTTCTTATCATTCTCAGCAGCATCTAGTTTGTAGCTTACTGATATCACTTGAGTCCTAGTTATGGGTAGTTATAACGTGTCCACCTTCAAGATGTTTGGTGTAAATATATAGGACTCTATAAGGAGAAGTATTTAATCACTTGTGACTGGTCACCATTTCTTTAACTTTTCCCCACATTTTTAATCATCGTTTTGCAGTTGTTTTTGATGGAAATTGTGGCAGATATTTTTTTTATAAGGATATCCACGTAGTTCCCCATATATTTAAAGAAGAGTGGTTGATCTGTGTATTAATTTCTCTTTTGCTTTGTGTGGCACTCAGAATCAACTGTCATTTAAGTTATTTCATTTGTTTAAAGGTTAATCAGGGTTTGCTGTTGCAATAATCCGAGAAGTCTTTGTCTCTGTACGTAATGGTCTGCAAATAACTATTCCTAACTTTTACATTTATTTTCTCCTCTCCAAAAGAAAACGCACTTCCGCCCTTTAATGTTGTCCAAAAGCCAGGCCACTCATCTGGACCCCATGAGAATAGGCGCGTCGAACTGAGAGAAAATTGCAGAGGATATTTTCTGGGTTTAATATGGGGCTTCTTAACAGTCATAGTTTGAAACACTAGCTCAGCTATATCTTAATGAGGTCCTTATAGATTTATATTGTACATTTTCTCTGATTATGATGTTTCTTTGTGTGGTCATATGTAATTTAACACGCTTTTTTCTACCCTTTCTCAGTCTTGCTTGACACACTTTGCTTTTCCCACACATCGCTATACATTCAACCCATCCATGTATTAGGTTTTATTTTTGAAATAGCATTAGCATATACAATCAATAAACTCTTCTTTTGGGTCACTTTGGTGGAATACTTTAGCATCTTCTTTGGCTATGTATATCAGTCATAGTCGGATTTTTGTGCATATCTAAACGGATTTAGCAAGTTTGCACGGCTAAAATATCACATGAAATCCGTTTCAAGCTACATTCATATGTGGTTTAAAATCCAGCTTAATTGCATTTTGGAAATCATTTTTCACGTGGTTATGTGACTTTCTTACACCACCAGATGTTGTTTTAGGAAATATGCTAAAGTCGCTGCAGAAACAAGGTTGTTGCAAAGTACTGGTTGAGCAGAAAATGACAATATAACGTCAGACACGTTTTGAAACACGTTTTGTTGTCACATTTGTGGGGCCAATGACTTCCATAGTTTATTATTATTATTTTTTTCTTCTTTGGAAGTCAATGGTGCCAAACAATTGTTTGGTTCCAATCGTTCTTCAAAATATCTTTCTGTATGTTCAGCAGAAGAAATAAACATAAGGTTTGCAACAACTTTAGGGTGAGTAAATGATGACAGAATTTTCATTTTTGGGTGGAGTATCCTTTTAATTTGAACATTTTTATTTATACTTGGTTAGCTATAACAAGCTAGTGCGGTAAATGCTAACTTGGTAATTTGATAACTTGTTAATAATACCATGGTATAGCACTTGCTGAATGAGTGCAGTAATATAAAGCATTTAACATACTTCTTCTCAGACCCAGGCCGCATGCACCTCTCGTCACCAGGATGATGACTCTCCTAAAACCAACATTAACAGAAATACTTCTAGCCTAAAACAGAACATCAATCCTTACTAAATCTAGTTAACATTAATCTTGCACACAACAAAAAAAAAATTACACTTAATTTTAGCATTTAAGGCTAATTTTCACTTCTGCGTCGAAGGTACGCCGTAGTGTAGTACAGCGTAGGCTACGCATGTAGGCCGACGCCGTCGTAAGCATTTATACTTCTGCGTTCAGGTCTTTGTTCTGCAGTACTGCTCCAAAGCGCTAGTTGGCGGCGGAGGGTTTTAATGTTCCACTGTGTTTAGATTCCTCATGGCTAGGTTACTACAAGCTATGGGCTATAAGGTCGCATAAGTTCCGCATTTGACGCAAGGATGCTCGTCAGTTTCCGGTTGGGAAGATTAAAGCGGAGGAAACCGACGAAACGGGATTATGGCAGAGTTTTCAAAACTTACTGTCCTCCCGTTTTTGAAACGAAACTTTCATACGTTTAGATGTAATTTTATATATAGTTATGTTTATTTAATATATTTTTAAAAAGAAGCATAAACACAACGAGGGGTGTCTGTTTTTGTGACTAACGTTTCTTTAGTATAACCATGGAGTATACAATTCAGTATAAATTCTCTGTATTGTATTGGACTCTAGGATCGGCGGAAGTTATCGAGCATCCTCAAACCTTCACCGGAAAGATCGTCGTGCGTAGAGCCCATAGCGACTGAAAGAGAGCGGATCATGTTGGAGCTGGAGCTTATCGAGGTGGAAAAACAGTTAATTTTTGTGAAATTACTAAAACTAAAAGGCAGAAATGAGAGAAGACGTGGGAGGAGATGGTACGTGCGGAAATGCGATGCTAGCCGATCAATCACAGATCTTGATCTTACAGATCTTATAAATTTTTGGAGGTGCACGTCGAGCTACGGCAGAGGGGTTGGAGATGGGTTCGCGTTGACGGATAGGGGTCTGCGGGGTACGCCGTTCGATTTGACGCAGAAGCATAAAACAGGCTTAAGTGGTGAGCTGCCGGTAACAAGAAGTACTCGAAGAAGAACGTCGTCATCTGAGTTTCTCGCATGCGCCCATAAGGAAGTAATGGAATAGTCGAATAAAGTCGTTATTAATGTTTTTTTTTTTTGCACAAAAAGTAGACTCGTCGCTTGATAAACTTATAATTGAGCCACTGTAGGCACATGGAATATATAAACATTTTCTTTAACGTCTTTATGGGTCGTCAAGAGCCAGTCCCTGAGGCAGTCTATGTAGGAGTGATCCACCACTCAGATTAAATAAAAAATATCTTTATTTGTGTTCCAAAGATGAACAAAGGTCTTGCGGGGTTGGAACAACATGGGGGTGAGTAATTAATGACTTAATTTTCATTTTTGGGTGAAGTAACCCTTTAAAATAATATATCAGTTATGTGAAATTAAAAGAAAAAGAAATGGCTAAATACTCACAAGTTAATTTGACGAAACAAATTATTTTAATTAAGTTTGTCCTATTAAGACCAATTAATTTTGAGCGTTAGTGTTTACAGTATGAGATGGGCACAAACACAGGATTACTCCAACAACACAACGATAGCGATACCTCTAAGGATTCCAAGATGTTTTCCAGTGCCAAGCTGGGAAAAAGTCTTTGCATTCCCATCCTTTAAGAAAAAGTGTGGATGAACTTAATTTTAACAGTTCCAGATAGTGTCAGTAAGACACTGCTCGTTGTTCACCTAATTCTACTGTGGATTGTTTTTTTAAATAAGAATAAACAGGAAAAAATTAAAATGACGCAGTGATGACTATATTAGACCCGACAGCAATGTTGCAACACACGAGTGAGTAACAGTATTTTTACCATGCGTCACTATTGCTTTGTCTGATACAGATTATTTGATAAGTACTGAGTATTATACTGTAGCACTGCAGTCAAACTGAATATTTCTATTCTAATGAGGTTTGTGATTTGCCGTTTTTTCCTTTGCTTTTGCATTTAATCGGTTAAAACGTCGGATTCCTAGATATAGAGGAACGCATGGAAAATGTTGCTTTTGTTATGGTTTGATCTCACTGTAATCCTGAATAAAAGCTTCAGTGAGTGACATTTTCTGTTTTGTTATCCGACATTATAAGACATTGTATAAGACGCTACAACACGCTTTGTTGTATTTAAAACATGACACTGTAATCACTGTTTTCACTTAATGGAAAAGGATGAGTGATGAATAGTCAAGTCACCTTCGTTTATATAGGTATAGCCTGTAAGAACAATATACAGATATATATTCATTAATGATTCTGTTTACACAAAATGCTGAAAGTTATCATGTCAACTATAATTGTGGGGCACATTGTTTCATATTGTTAAAAAAATATATTTTGATGCAAAACTATTACACAATCACAGCAGTGGGCATTTGCTTCCAAGTCTTGAATGTCGCTCGATCAAAACTAAGTGTTTGAAAGAGGGTCAAAACAGGATAGAATAGCTTATTACTTAGAAATTAGGATTTATATGTCAAAATCTTTATAACATTATAAGAGAACATCATAAATGCAGTTCATGGCCCCTTTAAAGCAGGAGAATAAAATGTCATTTTTTCTCATTAGTTCATAAAAAAACTATACCATTTCCTCTTCATCATTTACTCACTCCCTATGTCATTCCAACCTTTTAACTACCTACATTTTTCTTCTATGAATTTTTGTCATTACATTGAAAGTGAATGACCGCTTATATCTCCAATTTCTTTTTTTTACTGAAATTGAAAGTATATTTGGTAATTGAACATGGTATGTTGTTTGGGGTGGTGTGTTCTCAGCTGAAAAAATATAACTCCATAAAGTTATTTAAGGCCACTTCTGAACTAATGTTACATATTGCTATATCTTTGGCATTAAGTGTGTCAACACTGATGATATTTTTATCTGGTTTAACTTATTCACATTGTGTGCATGAAATAGATGCAGTCAAAAATTTGTCATTGAAAATTGCTCATTAAACATCAGTGTTTTGGTTAATGGTTTTGACCCTCCAAGACTGTTTTGCCTATTTTTATTTATTTTTTTACTTTTGCTGCCTGGGACTCCTGGCTGCATATTTTTGTTTGCTGAAATTTGCATAACTACATATTATTTGCATTCACTTTCATTGTATGGAAACCAGAGGCTTGGACATTTGCGTATGTCACCTTTGTTTTATAGATGAAGAAAAAATAATACAGATTAGTCATAATGACATGTGGTTGGGTAAATTGTCAAATGTATCTTTTTTCAGGTAGTGTCTAGGTAGTGTCTTTTTTTCAGAAATGTCCTTCAACATTTATTCAGCCCAGGAACAATGTTTTGAACAATATCATCTTTTGTGCATTCGTTCTTGGAAGCCAGCGTCTTTGTTTTTTGTGAAGGTGATTTGCATAGTCAAGGAAAAAATTATGCCAACTCGCGTGGAAAAAGACAAAGCCGATGCATCTGATATTGCAGTTCATTATGGATGTATCTGGAGGCTGAAAGGGCAGAGCGTGTGAAGTAAAGAGAGCCCATGTCTCATCACGTCGTATTTGGAGTGTTATGTGAAACATTACTCTGCAGGTGCAATGTTATTTTTTGGCTGGCGATCAGCAACAGTAAATGTGAAATTGTTGACTTAATATGTGCTTGCCAAAGATCAACTTTCAGCACATGGACATGTAATAAAACCTTAATAATTGTTGCTCCAGTGAAGCTGGATATTTGGAATTGCTTAGAAGAACATTGACGTTTGAAGCACTGGATCATTAGATGGGTTCAGTCCAAAGCCCCATCTCAGTGTTTAAGTGTTTCTTCACTCTTATATAACTCTGCGCAACATCCCACTGCTCTTCACTGGCAAATTTTCTTTGTTTTACAAAGGCTTAACATGTACCAAACAGTTTAGATACATTAGTATATGTAATATGATGTCATTTGGGAATGTTGACAGATAATGTAAGAGATTTGGTGTCTTTATTAAATTATCATGTGAAGAATAAAATATGTTTGAAGATGATGCATTTGAAAAACTATTTTGTAGGCTGTGTGATTGCGTGTGCATTGGTCCTGGTAGTTTGGTCCTTCTTAATTTGGGAGAGGGTGAGATTCTTTTGTTTGAAGTAATTTCCTGTAGTAAAAGGAAGCAACACCACCTTTTAAATATGTAAACAACACCTGATGCCAAACTGGACTCTGGTAATGCACTTTTAGAAGAACTTTTGCAGGTGTACAGTACGAAGTGAGTGCTATTTAGATTTTCAGGATCTTCTTGGTGGGGGTTTTGAACTTGTCAATATATGGTTAGTAACTAAGTTTGTAAGTTGTAATGCATTAGTGAAGAATGCATTGTCATAAATGCTGTGCATAAAATACATAACATGGATATTTTTGCATACTCCAACCAATTTTTAGTTGTGTATTACAAATGTGATTAAACAGAATGTTTATACCATGTTAAATATTGTTTGATACTTCTACTGACTTCTGTCCCAAGAATCTAATAAGGAATATCAAGTTTAGCAAGTTAAGTGACATAGGCCTGGTCCCAAATGCTGACCAAATCTATTCTCTATTTGAGATCATTGTTGATTGTTGTTTCTTGTAATACTCCATTGGCGATGTTTATGGGTTGTACATTTTTCTTTCAGTGTTTAGTGAATAGGCTTACTAAGGAAATATTGTCTTTTAATTTAATCAATTAAAATGTTTTTCTTATCGGTTGACCACAGTTTGCGAGCACTCTTCTGAATCAGTAGATGACAAACGGGACACCCTGCAGTCCCTTGGACTTCACGTGTGCATGAAAGAACATAGGCCACGAGACTGCAAGTCCACATCAAGTACGCCAT
Source organism: Hybognathus amarus (assembly GCA_030378365.1). Taxonomy (NCBI): domain Eukaryota; kingdom Metazoa; phylum Chordata; class Actinopteri; order Cypriniformes; family Leuciscidae; genus Hybognathus; species Hybognathus amarus. The sequence continues at coordinate 139,298 of JAQIUQ010000163.1, forward strand.
TTAAAATGGAGCTGGACTGTCATGACTCATGATGCTCTGAGAGCAAAATGATTGGAGTGTATTTTCACAGCTCATATTTGTGGTTTTATTTGTGTGCCCTTGTAAAGAAATGCACAGTGTATACTAGTGGTCAATCAATATTATCACCAATACCGATATCTGGCCATTTTTTTAATATTTGTATTAGCCAATAAGTTTTCCATTTGGTTGATTTGGGACTTTTATCTTCACAGCTCTGAGAACACCATCATCTTCTATCTAATGTGTTATTAGATAGATGAACTGTTACACCAAGTACACTATGCACCATGTCCAGTTTCCTACTATGTCATATTCTTATCTTTTTTGCTGTGTGCTATATGTAAAATTAGTGTCTTTAATAAACATATGATACAAGTGCGCACAAACTACTTGTGTGTACTTCCTATTTATGTTTTTTTATTTGTGAAAAATACTGTACTAGGATCAAGATGTTGACACCCAAAGAATAAGTCTGTTTTACAGATAAGAATATATAAGAATTAATTTTCAAATATTTTTAATAAATTAGTCAAAAAAGTAAAAAATTGTTTATATAATGGCCACCCTACTCCTAAGATATCTGCAATGTCATTCCAAAAATTCTGTATCAGTTGACTACTAGTGTATACACAGAGATAAATGTAGCTTCTAGTGTTTTTGAGAATTTTGAAATCCCATAGTATTCAGTCTTTTGAGATTCTTTTGGAGGTTTATTGCAGGATCTGTTTAAATATTAAGTTTTCATTTTAATTTCATAATGTATTATCTTGGCATTAGACTAGTCAACCATATATTTTGCTCTGTGAAGATGATACGTTTGGTCTCCCCTATAATGTGGAGATGTGAGCATGATCTGCCGGTGGCCTCAATTTAGCATAATTTGTGCAGTACAACAACCGGTGTTTAAGCAAGATCAGCATTTTTCTTTGACAAAAAAGGGAACAGTAACCGCCTCTCAGACAGTTTTTGTGTCTGCCTACATGTTCCCCCTATCCATACTTCTGTCTTGTTTTACCACTCTATAATGTGGGTGTGTGTGTGTCTGTCTGCTACCATGACAGTGAAAGTTCTTGGTCAGGTCCAGACTGGCTCAGTAATACAGTACATACCAGCAGGTCAGCTGTGAGCAGATCCCTCAGTTCATTTATAGCCATGGCCTTGTGTCAATGCATGTCTGCCTGGCAACTCCGTGCTAACTGTACCACTCCAGCACCCACCCACTGTATACATTCTCTTTGTGTTTAACATTATGCACATATTCTATGTGCTGACACACTTAACACATTTTAGTGCTGTTTTATCTGTCTAAAATGTATCGCATTCCATTTTGTTAAAACTACAATCTTATCAGATCACCCCAGCTTACAGGTTTAAATACTATTGTAACGTATTATGCTTTTTATTTCAGTCCCCTAGTAATGTACATTTTAGGGTTGGGCCGATGGACGATATCATCGTCCATCGTGATGGCTGACAGACATCACAATGTTTAGACGGCATCGGCTAAACATCGTGATGCCCCCCCCCCCATTTCCATGGTGATGCATCATCCTTGGCACATGATTCACCACAGCCAAATTAGGGCTGAATAGCAGATTTAGCGCTTTTATTTTTTAATATTAACAAACTTGCTTACCATGTCATGAACTATCTTCTATTCCGATTCTCAAATATGTGTGAGTTTTTGTCATTTAAAACTTGATCTATAAAGTGAGATGGGCACCGTGTTTGGGCCGCAGTTCAGAGATTTCTGTCTGTTGGATTTATTACAGCGTGTGAATTCATCAGTTTCTCCCGAACTGGGATAAAAATAGTTGACTTCACTCTGATATGAATAAAAACTGTCATCAAATATATTTGAATGGGTTTTCATTGCTGCTTCCAGACACCATTGTGCATTTTACAAACCATAAATTTATTGTTTTTCTATAAATTATATGTATTTAAATGTCTGGATGTAAAATAAACATAATGTGGTTAAACACTGAACAGTTGTGATATAGCCTGTGATAAAGACGATGACAAGCGCTGAGCGCATCCGTCTTTGGTTCAGTGTCAGCCATAGCGTGATAGCATGCAGTTTGAATCTGGCAGCTATGTCACGTCACTGTGCATTCGCTCTGTGCTGAGCTGCTGCAGAGCATGCCGAAATCGAAATCGCCGATGAGATATAGAGGAGAATATCTATTGCAAACCCCCTGCCGAATGTCATTGTCCATCGCAATGTTTCACTGTAGGCATCGTCCGATGCCAAATTGGTAGACATCCCCTAACGCTAGTACATTTATTGACCATCTCCCATCCAGAGCACACAAAAAGTCATGTTTTTATGTCTGTAGTTTACAAACTGTTGCTGGTCTTATGTATAAACAGAATTTTCATTGTTATTTTTGTTTCCCTGATAGGTTGTCTCCAATCTATGGAGAAAGTGGGCAAGATGTGGGGTAACCTCAGGAGTAGATGCCAAGCCCTCTTCAACAAGGATGGCACAGAGTCCAGTCTGTGCAGCCAGGATTTAGATTGTGTTCACTGTGTGGTGGACTTGGGCAGGGGAGCACATGCAGAACCCTATGAAACTAGGTCTTCCACACCCTCACGGACTTTGTCACCACTCCCACTGGTTACTGGAGGACGCAGGGGCCATAACTGTGTGGCAGATATACCCCAGATAGTAGAAATCTCCATTGACAAAGAAAGCAACGATACGAGGAGGGCCCCCCTTGTGCGTAGGGACTCCTACTCGCGGCATGCTCCCTGGGGAGGTAAAAAGAAACATTCTTGCTCAACTAAAACACAAAGTTCACTTGAGGCTGACAGGCGAATGGGACGCTCAAGAGGAAGTACAGCCAGGAGAGAGCGTCGTTATGGAGTTAGCTCCATCCAAGAGATTAATGATTCTGTAGGAGCTGGCAGCAGTGGGCGCAGCCTTAGTAACCGTTCTCTGCGGCAGCGACTTCGAGACACCGTAGGCTTGTGCCTTCCTCTCACCACGCACAGCCGGTCTCAGTCAGCCAAAGGCCAGGTGTCCTCCAACGTAAGATCCACCTGACAGAACTGATGCTTGAAACATGCCCTTTCCCACCCGGTTCGGATCTAGCCAACAAGTGGCACTTAATTAAGCAACATACAGCACCAGTCAGCCCTCATTCCTCAACTGCTCTTTTGGATGCATTTGATTCAGCACATTCTTCCCCCGAGGATGAGGAGGAGAGACTGCGTGAACGGCGTGAGACTTAGCATAGAAGAAGGAGTGGATCCCCCTCCAAATGCACAGATCCATACACTGGAGGCAACTTCACAGACCTCTTCCCTCTATAAACTGGGACCAAAGATGGCTCCTGTTGTTGGGGAAGGACTTGTGGAGGGCAGGAGCCTGGGAACAGTCTCCTCCATTTCTGGGGGGTTATCTGGGAATTGCTGCACAAGTTGCAGCGAGTTTGGCAGTGCCATCTCACACTGTTGACTGTGACTCAGAGGAGGACTCAACTACCCTTTGCTTACAGACACGAAGGCCCAAGCAGAGGCATGCCTCTGGAGATACCCACTGCTCCAGACAGCCAGGGCCTTGGAAGGTCCACACACAGATTGACTATATCCATTGTTTGGTTCCTGACCTACAGGCCATAACTGCACTTCCTTGCTATTGGGGGGTGATGGACCGGTACCAAGCAGAGGCACTGCTGGACGGACGGCCAGAAGGAACCTTCCTGCTACGTGACTCTGCACAGGAGGACTACTTGTTCTCCGTTAGTTTTCGACGCTACAATCGTTCGCTGCATGCACGCATTGAACAATGGAATCACAACTTTAGTTTTGATGCGCATGACCCCTGTGTCTTCCACTCCTCTACGGTAACAGGCCTGCTTGAGCACTATAAAGACCCAAGTGCCTGTATGTTCTTTGAGCCCCTGCTCACTGCTCCCTTACACCGGACTTTCCCTTTCAGCCTTCAGCACCTGGCGACGAGCCGCCATCTGCAGATGCACCACCTACGATGGCATTGGTGCCTTGCCACTGCCTCCAACCATGCAGGACTTCCTCAAGGAGTATCACTACAAACAGAAAGTCCGTGTGCGCTGGCTAGAGAGAGAGCCACCATTCAAGGTCAAATGAGGTCTGGTTCTGTGCCGAGAAAGGCAGGAGTGTGGGCAAGAGCTTTACCGCCAGAGGAGTCTGTGTCTCATATTATCAATCAAACTGCTGGCTTTAGACACAAGGCAAAGGGCACGTTATGAACTTCCGGCAGTTTAATCCTGCTAATACTACACGTGGAATCCATACATATGCTTCAATGCAGTACATTCTGTCAAGCTAGCTTATGTGCTTAAGTGTTGAGCATGCTGAGAATGAGACGGTCTTATTCTCTCTGCTCTTTTTCATATGACCTTATATCTAGTAGATCTTTACTAGCATGCCTCCTGCATTTTATCTTCTAGTGTTTGACACTATTTTGAGCAGGTTAACTGAGTGTTATATTAATTAGCCTCATTTGTGAGGCAAAAGGATGAAATCTATATTAGCTTAGTCCAGTGATTTAAAATATATTCATCAAATAATCTTGAAACTCTTGATACCTGGATATCTGCTACTATCTAAAACTTAATGTTAAACATCTAGACACGTTAACTATATGACTATTTGCTAAATAATGGCTAATTTATCAGCAATACCTTCAAGATACTTTATAGCACCCTCTTACAAGTGTTAAGTTCCCAGAGACAGCACTTGTTGAGCCTTGTGTACATGGACTGAATCACAGTTATACATGCACTTCTCAGAACTAAGCATGTTTTATTTTTAAAATCAAGGCGGACAGAAGTGAAAGGCATGAATAAATTGTGTGAGGAGGAAGGAGCAACTATATGCAAAAAGCTACTTTTTCCTTTTACCCAGTGGCCCTAGAGTGGGAACACAGGCACAGTTCATCATGTGCCATATGAAAGAAAGGACAGATTAGTCAAAACTGGGTCCTCCTGTAGTGTCATATCTTAACATAATTTTATTTCATTTAATTATATTTTCCATTTTTATCATTGACCGTCTAAAATGACTTTTAAATGGGCACTTTAATTGTTTGTGTACCACAAAATGACTTAATCTCAAGTACATGCATATAAACAGATTGGTTGTCTGTATTTTTTTTATCGAACTTATTCATAGGATGTCAGTTTATCCCCCATTTTCCCAGCACGTAGTCACTCGAAGTTTATGTTAGTGTCAAGTATCTCTTACCTTGCCTGTGCATATGGTATTTGCTCAAAGCTATATTTTAGCTAACATGGTTATATATGCAACAACCGGAAATGGACCAAGAAAGTCCTCTGTAAAACTTGTATAGATGCCTCTAAGATTATTTTCCCTTAAGATATTGTTGGAACACAAATGCCATTACTGCGTATATATATTTTGTTTGTTGGATTGATGTCCAGTTCTGTTATAAAGTGTGGTGTTTCACTTGATAATGTTGCACTTTTATTCATTATGAAGCATGCAGCTATGCTTCCCTTGTCATAATTGTGTGCACTAGTGACTGAGATTACCCTGAACACTGTAAACAACATAGTTATAAAACTCTATACTTTTGATGTTCTTGGCTTTAAACACAAATTTCAACTAAGGCCAACAAAATCATGCTCATGTTTAATATCAGATGTTCAGCATTGCAATGGTAGACTTTTAAGTTCCAGGGAGATGTCAGGCCATTCATAATTATGTAAATCTGATGCATTTAGCAGAACTTTGATCAGTGACCAAAGGTGTGTGTCTCTAGGTTGTTGTTGTGAATGAGAAATCTTCCACCATGCCTCTTGATTATTTATATTGAGCTCAATAGCTTAATTAATCTTGTCCAGTTTTCTGACAGGATTGCAGCCGTTTTGAAGCCATTTATTTGAACTGCAATTAAATTATTTCAGAACACGCCTCGGTTGTCACTGAAAGGAAGTAATTTTGTTAATTTAAGGAAAACAATACACTCTATTTTTCCACTTTAATGTCCTGAATTAATAGTCCAAACAACCATCTTAATTTCTTTCCACCCTGCACACTGTATGCTCTGTATACAGGCTCATGTTATGTCAACTGTGTTAGCGGTACATGTCAGATGATGTCATCTGCTTTTAAGACTTTAGCTTTGAGAATAATATACCTTTCATTGAATCTACAGACAGAATGTGAGCACTTAGCCACAGCTAGCAGTTTCACAGCTTCTCCCGAGCCTAGCCTGCTGAAGAAAAACCATCTGAAACCAGCCTAAGCCGGTTTGCTGGTTTTAGTTGGTCTCCCAGGTTGCAGGCGCTTTCTTCTCTGGTCAGGCTGGGAGACCAGATTGACCAATTGAAGAATAGCTTTGCCAGGCTGACACACCAGCTAAAACCACCTTAGGCTAGTTCAAGCAGGTTTTTATTTAAAAAAAAAAAAGAAAAAACAGTTTATATTTGACAACTATGTTTAATCCAGTTTTTCATGTTTGTAAGGATATGGTAACATTGTAATGCCATGGTGTTATCTTCTGATGACAACACTGTAACCTACGATGAAAAAAAAAACATGAAGGCTCAATCGAATGCTGAAGGTGTTCAGCAGACATACATAATGCTCTTTTCCCATTTCAGGAATGAGCTCAGATGTAAACAGCTGCATTTATGGCAGAAAGCATAATTTTCAAGGGTGTTGGTTTGAGGGCTGTTAAATGCTTAGTGACAGCCTGTTCCTCACCAAATCCTTTGGATTTTTTTAAAACTCTGGCATACTTATGTAGTCATTTGGACTTTTCTATGCCACGCACAGTGAGCAAGTCTCTCCTGGCAGAGCTACACCCTGCCCTGCCTTACAGGCACTAATCACAGGCTAAATTTAATATGCCAGCCTCTAAATTTACCACCTGCAAAAAGGACCACTCTGTGTTTCTTGATGGGTGCTGTGAAAATAGAGAAGAGAGGGACTTTTTGCTCTAATTTTTCCTCTTCCTTCCCAGTCTGACCACATCCTCAGCATCACCCTCTTTCTTGGATATGTAGCGCTGAAAGCAGAGAGCACATTGTTTGTCTAGTCTGGATGCTATGCTAAAGTTAGCATTAGCAAGCAGCTACACACACACAGTGCTCCATTGAGGAACGTGCGAGGAATGGGGCCGTGTTTGAAACCACAGTCGTTATTTAGTTAATAGTTTAGAGAAAGTATTATGAGGGAAGTATAACACACCAAACTAATCCAACATAGTGTTCTCAGCAACTCAGGCCTCGTTCGATTGCCTTTAAAGATAGGGACTGCAGAAGTCAACAAAGATTACAGTGAGGAGTGTTTTTTTTGAGACTTCTATGAGCTGTGTCTTGTGCTTATGGCCTGGGGATGCTTTGTCTTTGTTTTCATGGTTAACAACTAGATCATTCTGAAACCGCTTCTCTATACCGAGGAGTCTGATGTTCTTTCTGCCCTTTTCCCCATGGGAATTTATGTCAGCCACTGTAGCACATACTGACCATATGACCATGTCAAGTATAGAACCTGCTTGCAAACTAGCCAGTGAAAAAATAATTCACACATACTCAAATGTACCCATATTTGTTTGATGTTGAGGTGTACAAGTAAATTATAGAGTGAACTTTATTCTACAGACTGTGGCAGGGCAGCCATTGATCTTGAACTTACTAATCCTTCTGTTTAGATCATAATTCTTTCAGCTCTCCTTTAGTGCCAACTTGTAAAGCTCTGGGGCCTCATTTATGAAACACGCGTATGATCATCCTGAAATGTGAAAGCATGGTCATTACCCATGATTAAAAAAAACGATGATAAATTGATGAACTGGTTTTTGCCGCCATTCAGTGCAACAAAATTTGAACAGTGCTATTTTGTGTAAAACATGACAATTTATTTATTCATTTAGTCTATTGTTCACTTTGCAATTGTATCAACAAGTCAGCAAAAAGGTCATTATGCTTTTCACTTGTACATACAAGAATATTACCATGATAATTTCAGCCTTGCTTGGTCCTAATTTGTTTCTACACAGGATCAAATCCATGGACTTTAGGATTAAATCTGAATTTAGGATTAAATCTGGTTTTATAAATGAGCCCTCTGATCTTTGCAACTTTGGTGCCAAAATTTGTTGCAAAAGGAGTTAGTTTTATGCAAGCAGAATAGCACTTGATGCAATTGTTATTTTTACATAAATTGTATCTCTAATACACAATTAGTGTGATGTAACCATCAGTTGCAGTCTAATGTCACTTTAATGCTATACATTGTCATGCTTGTAGCAGTTTATGTGTGGGTGCTGTGGTGACAGGGCTTGATGATGATGATGATGATGATGATGATGATGGGGGCTAATGGTTGTCATTCTGCCTCCTCCACCGCCTTATACATTTCTGACCAATCACAACTGCCTTTTCAGCTGCCACAGATTAACCAATCTCTAATATTACAGTATCACCAAATATTGTTCTCTTGTTCCCTTTCAATCTTTTTTTCTCATTCTGTTACCTAGTATCTTGATGAAGAGGTGTTTAAAAAAATGTTCACTTTATAGTTTTTGTATTTTAGTTATGTCCTCTCCACCTCTGCATATTTTCTTGGACTGTTGTTTTATTCTTTGCATAACCTGTTTATTGTTACAGCCAATGCCCTTGTAGATGTCACTCTTGGTGCTTTGTGAATGCTTCATTGTCTTAATAATATTAATAAAATATTGAACGTATTCCATGCAGTAAATAGATATGATCACAAATTGGTTTCTCTCATTTGGTCATTATTTGGATTGTAAGTATGGACTTAATATGCGTGCATCTTTTATTAGCTTTATTTGTCACTTTGGGACATTGTCCCAGGTACACTCTTAGAAAAGGGTTCATTGGGGTTCTATATATGAAGCATAGGGTTCTTTACTCAACGTATGCTATGACATTCTATAATGACAAAGAACTCTTTTGGCACAAAGGTTCTATATATGCTATTATTCATTTCTAAATTGCATTATTCTGCAACATTTTGAATTAAATTATTGTTTATTAAACTGTTGTAGTAACTTAATATCACTTTTTAATCATGCTGAGTTTTGGAGGAGAAAAACTGAAGTGGCACTCTTCATGTGTTATTGATTAACTACATAACATTATATAAATACACTCACCGGCCACTTTTTTAGGTACACCTGTCCAACTGCTCGTTAACACTTAATTTCTAAGCAGCCAATCACATGGCGGCAACTTCAGTGCATTTAGGCATGTAGACATGGTCAAGACAATCTCCTGCAGTTCAAACCGAGCATCAGTATGGGGAAGAAAGGTGATTTGAGTGACTTTGAACGTGGCATGATTGTTGGTGCCAGAAGGGCTGGTCTGAGTATTTCAGAAACTGCTAATCTACTGGGATTTTCACGCACAACCATCTCTAGGGTTTACAGAGAATGGTCCGAAAAAGAAAACATCCAGTGAGCGGCAGTTCTGTGGGCGGAAATGCCTTGTTGATGCCAGAGGTCAGAGGAGAATGGCCAGACTGGTTCGAGCTGATAGAAGGGCAACAGTGACTCAAATAACCACCCGTTACAACCAAGGTGGGCAGAAGAGCATCTCTGAACGCACAGTACGTTGAACTTTGAGGCAGATGGGCTACAGCAGCAGAAGACCACACCGGGTGCCACTCCTTTCAGCTAAGAACAGGAAACTGAGGCTACAATTTGCACAAGCTCATCGAAATTGGACAATAGAAGATTGGAAAAACGTTGCCTGGTCTGATGAGTCTCGATTTCTGCTGCGACATTCGGATGGTAGGGTCAGAATTTGGCGTCTACAACATGAAAGCATGGATCCATCCTGCCTTGTATCAATGGTTCAGGCTGGTGGTGGTGGTGTCATGGTGTGGGGAATATTTTCTTGGCACTCTTTGGGCCCCTTGGTACCAATTGAGCATCGTTGCAACGCCACAGCCTACCTGAGTATTGTTGCTGACCATGTCCATCCCTTTATGACCACAATGTACCCAACTTCTGATGGCTACTTTCAGCAGAGATAATGCGCCATGTCATAAAGCTGGAATCATCTCAGACTGGTTTCTTGAACATGACAATGAGTTCGCTGTACTCAAATGGCCTCCACAGTCACCAGATCTCAATCCAATAGAGCATCTTTGGGATGTGGTGGAACGGGAGATCGCATCATGGATGTGCAGCCGACAAATCTGCGGCAACTGTGTGATGCCATCATGTCAATATGGACCAAACTCCCTGAGGAATGCTTCCAGCACCTTGTTGAATCTATGCCACGAAGAATTGAGGCAGTTCTGAAGGCAAAAGGGGGTCCAACCCGTTACTAGCATGGGGTACCTAATAAAGTGGCCGGTGAGTGTATATCCCCCATATCTTGAATTTTGTGATCATTCACATGCATTCATAAATATATTTTAGGGTCTTGATGTTTGTCCATAATATGAAATATTTAATCTGGAAAGGACAAAACAAATGATAATGAATGAACCCAAAAGGTTCCATATAGAAACTTTTTCCTGGTTACAAAGAACCACCCTAAAGGGTTCTTATTACTGAACGTTTTTACTTATTACTGAATTACTTATTACTTAAAAAGGGTTCTGTATAAAACTTTTTAGGGGTTCCAAGTACGTAGCACTAACTAGAACCTTTTAAGGTTCTGTGCTAGAACCTTTTATTCTTTAAAATCAGTGTGAAAACCAAAACAGTGTGGGAAAAATTGTGTGCTATGGAAGTCAGTAATGCCCCACAACTGTTTAGTATGGAAGCTTGTTTCTGCCTCAGAATGAAAAATAAAAAGATAATTGCTACTTTTTATCTGACATATTGCGAGTTTACATTCAGAATTGCAAGCCCGTTCTCATCCTTATATCGTCATATAGAATGCTATATGCAAAAACGGCGCTATACTACGCACATGGCACACCTTTATCTATATAACACGCAGACCCAAGGCGTAATAAATCCAATAATTCATTTAGCATAATATGAGAGCTACCCTACCCTACCCCACACCTAAACCTAACCATCACAGCGCATGTTATTTAACGATAACGGATGTCTATGTGCGTAGTATAGCGCCGTTTTGTCATATAGCGTTCTATATGACGATAAAGGATGAGAAATGCGTTGAAATTGCATGATATAAAGTTGCATTTGCTAGATATAAAGTTAGAATTTCAGTAACATAAAATAGCAATTGCGTATGGAAAAAAGACAAAAAGTAATTTTTTTCTTAGAATTCGACTTTGTGTGTTCATATCTCAATTCTGACTATTTCTCACAATTATGCTTTTACATCTCGCAATTCTGACTTTATCTCAGAATTATGAGAAAAAAGTGAAATCTCGTAACACTGCAAGATGTAAACTTACGATATGTGAAAAAATCACAATTACCCATTTTTATTTCAACAAGCTTCCATGTGAGGGTGACTAAATGATGACAGAATTTTCATTTTTGGATGAGTTTATCCCTTTAACCTAATGTACATTACTGACACTTTTGTGCACAGTTCATCAGCGCATGCCATTGCAATGGAAAATAAAATATTTTGAAAAACTTTTTTATCAGCCTCCACCTTTAAAACGACACTCATAGTTGGTTGACCTCCAATCAACATTTTATCTATCCAATCCGTTGGATAAAATCCCAGCCTGACATTTTTTTAATGATTGCTGGAAGCAATTGTGTATTCATATTGACTTCAATAACAAAAAGCATCTAAATCTTGTTCCATAATAATCCATCATAGAATTTCACATGATCTGGAGGTCAGCGGTATTATTTGTCCTTTTGAAATGAAATATAAATAGCATGCAGGTTATCAATTACACATTACCCACCCAAAGCTTGTGAATAATTGAATGTATCCTTTGGACAAGAGGGCTGAGCAGAAGAAAGAGGCCATTTATGTTTTCTTTATTAAAAAAAATTGCATTATTCAAATTCGCAAACACGGCTGGGGCCATCAGTGAAAACAACAGTCTCGTTTTCTGCTCTTTATAGCACGCTGCGTGTGAAGATCGAGTTCTATCCGTTGGATTTGGTTATTCATATTTGTTTTCCTCTTTGATGACCATGATCTGGTCAATGGGGTGAATAAAAAAAACTGTCCTAGTTACGAGTCTCTCATTTAGATCACATTCCCATCTCTGCTCATGCTTTCCATAGCCAGCATACCTCCTGAGCTCTCGCTCAAAACACGCGTGTGCGCTTTCCTCATGCCTCGTATCTCCACACATCATCCCTAAGCAGAGCAGAATGGAGGGGGAGAAAAAGCCGCTGTCTCTTTTGCGCTGGATGGCCTCCAAGTCTGTGGCGGCAAAGTGAACAGTGACCTCTCTCTCACCTCTCCCTGCCTAAATGCACATGCACAGGCTCCCATCCATATTTCATACCAGAAATACATCCCCAGACAGTATTTTACACCCAGTGTGAAAGGCAGCCGTCAAGTCCAGGAGGAGAGAGGGCAGGGCCTAAATCAGCTTTGTACACGCCAGCCTGGCCACCAGAGCCAAGGAAAACAGCCATCACTATCATACTGTCATCTGGAGTAGCAAGCCTCACTGTTCTGTTCGCGTAAGCCACAAGCTTGTGAAAATATGACGACTCTGCCATGTACCAGTGAGATTAAACTGCTTGAAATGGGAGGTGTTCTTAAGTCCTTTTGGCATGGTTTTAGTCCTCACTAAACATGTCATATGCACGACTGGAGCAGTGCCTGTGTCAACTCAATGTGGAAAAACATGACAGAGAACCACATGGAGTATACAGGGTACAAATATTCATTAACATACTCTCGTCATACATAATAGGAAAAGCGGTCACACCAGCTGCAACATTTCCCAACGGTTTAGCCAGGGTATGAATCAGAATATGGTGGGGTTCTGTCCAACTTAATTAAGGAACCTCCCCACAAAGGAAGTGAAAAGAAAAGTTGGGGGGTCTTAAGTAGGGGATGGTGTACATCCAGCCGGTTGTTATCTCAGAATAAACCACAGACAGGGTGATCAGGTCTTGCATCAGCCTGAAGGGATTTATTCTGAGATAACAACTGGCTAGATGTACATTCTCCCACTTATTACAGGGCTACTTGGCACATAAGTAAATAAAACACGAAAATATTGAGTCTTAATATTTTTTAGCTCTTTAAACGTAAAGCTTCCGCAAGAGAGCAGTTGCTTTAGCGGGGCAAGTTCAAACTAGATTGACATTTAAAGGGATAGTTCACTTTGAAATTAATTTTTTATATGATTTAGCTTACCTCAAGGGCATCCAAGATGTAGGTGTCTTTGTTTCCACAGTATTTTCAATTTTGATATTTTTAGGTCAAACCATTTGTGTCTGTCAGTCATATAATGGAGGTCTTCCTCAAAGAGCATGCACAGAGAATTCCATATAAAACATGATTTAATGACTCATAAATGTAAGTACACATTGATGGCCTAGGACACGAAACGAGCGGTTTGTGTGAGAAAACAACAGTATTTAAATCGTTTTTACCTCTTGTAATCACAGTTACGTCCAAGTACTCTGAGGGCAAGGGCGCTTCTGTCTGCGCAGCGCCGGAAAGCCCTGGAAGTGATCTCTCGCACGTGTACGTCACTCATTGTTTACACTGAGATTTCAGAAGTGTTGCCCTTCACTGTGAAGATCTAAACATATTTAGAAATACAGGAAATTGCAATGAAAGACAATTTTGATATATCAACAGACGACATTGTTTTTTAGTTTGTTTTCGCAACCATGCAAGAGATCACTTCCGGCGCTTTCCGGCACTTGTGCAGACCAAAGCGCTCATGCCTCAGATCACTTGGATGTGGCTGTGGTTACAGAGAGGTAAAAACGATATAAATACTGTTCGTTTTCTCACACAAACCGCTCGTTTGGTGTCTTAGGCCATAAATGTGTACTTACATTTACAGAGTCATTAATTCATTTTTAATTTGGACTTCTCTGTGCATGCTCTTTGAGGTGAACCCCATAGACCTCCATTATATTACTGATTGACAAGAACAGTTTGACCTAAAAATTTAAAAATTGAAAATGCTGTGGAAACAAAGACACATTGGATGCCCTTGAGGTAATCTAAAACATACCAAAAATTCATTTCAAACTATCCCTTTAATGGATACGGTACAGTCTTGCCAATTACACGGCATTTCACCACGTAGGTAAAGATATTGATTTGAGATTAAACTGTTTTAATATCATACATTTTTGTTATCTTATAATCTAAAAGTGTACAAAACAATCACAAAATGTTAGCAGCTGTGTTACGAGAGAGCGAGTTCATGGATGACATAAATAACTGTACACAAAAAATGGATTTGTCTGAGTTTTAATATTTTATTAGCTCATCAACGCAAAACTTCCTCAAGGAAAAATTGTTTGTTCCTAGCAAGCGTATAGCACTGCTGACTAGTAACCTGGATGAGCCTGTGTTATCTGTTCCCTTTCGTAGTCACTCCGAGTTACGTCAAGAGTGACGGAGAATGGGGTTTCGCATAGAAAGCCAATCCTCTTCGAGAATTTAATAACGAGCCAATGGCGTGCAAATGCCATGGGTCTGCATAATTTGCATAGCGTATCTCCGCCTCCCCACGTAAGGAGGAAGCGGACGCAACCGCAGTATGTTTTCGCTTCGGAGCCAAGAGAACCTCTTCACTCCACAAGCCACTGAGTTTATTCTCTTCGAGACGAGCTTCCTCTCCAGTGTTGGTGTGACGGCGGTACCCAGCGAGATTCTGCATTGCCTGCGATCTGTGCAGTGGTTTGCCAGACTGTGCGCTTCTCCCTGGTCGCCTCAGCGCTGCAGAGTGATTTTCTCTCCTCTCTCTAAAAGAGCTGCACGTGGCACGTCTTTTTCAAGATGCCTCGCCCGTGTTCTTCTGGTTGTGGTCGCTATCTCTCCTCCTCTGATGGGCATGAGCATTGCTTTGTGTGCCTGGGCTTTGAGCAACCACAAGAGCAGCGCTTGTGGATGACTCATGTTCCCATTGTGGGAATTTGACCATCGCAGCATTGAGATCGAGACTCCGTGATCTCACTGTGAGAGTCCCCGACTCTGTTACTCGATCGACTGCCTCCTCGAGGGGCAGTTCTTCGACTCACGGATCAGGTGATTTGACGGTTACAGCGAATGACGTCAACACGTACTTGTCCGTTCAGACAATAGTGCTACGGTAGCGTACATCAACCATCAGGGGGTCTGCGCTCACCGCAGATGTCGCGACTCGCACGCCACCTCCTACTATGGAGTCAGAAGCACCTGAGGTCCCTTCGTGCTGTGTACATTCCAGGAGTTCGGAACCTGGCAGCCGACGAGCTGTCACGGATCCGCCCTACCTCCAGCGAATGGCGACTCCATCCCCAGTCGGTCCAGCTGATCTGGGACCAGTTCGGGGAGGCGCAGGTAGACCTGTTTGCCTCCCAGGACTCCTCCCACTGCGCCCTGTTCTATCTCTGACCGGGGGCTCCCTTGGCATAGACGCCCTGGCGCACAGCTGGCCGCGAGACCTACGCAAGTGTGCGTTTCCCCAGTGAGCCTTCTCGCACGTACTCTGTGCAAGATCAAGGAGGACGAGGAGCAGGTCTTGCTGGTAGCCCCTTATTGGCCCACCAAGACTTGGTTCTCCGAACTGGTGCTCCTCGCGACAGCACCTCCTTGGCCTATCCCTCTGAGGGAGGACCTTCTCTCTCAGAGACGGGGCACCCTCGTCCCGAGCTCTGGAAGCTGCATGTGTGGCTCCTGGATGGGACGAGGCAGGTTTGAGTAATAATAATAATAACTTTAATTTATATAGCGCCTTTCAAAGTACCCAAGGACGCTTAACAAACAACATGAGAGAGGGAAGGGGGAATTAAGATAAGGGCAATAGGCCAGGGGAGCTAGAGCCCAAAGGCCTCAGTGAAGAGGTGTGTTTTGAGCTGGCTTTTAAAGGTTGAAAGTGAGGGGGCAGAGCGGATTTCATGGGGGAGCTTGTTCCAAAGTGACGGAGCACCAACACAGAAAGCTCTATCCCCAAATGTCTTAAGTCTGGACTTAGGAACAGCAAGCAGGTCCTTGTCAGAGGAACGCAGGGACCGTGACTGAATGTAGGGATGGAGAAGATCAGTAATGTACTGGGGTGCAAGTCCATGAAGGGACTTGTATGTCAGGAGGAGGATTTTATATTTGATGCGGGACTTAATTGGCAGCCAGTGAAGTTTCATCAGGATGGGAGTAATGTGAAGACCAAGTTTTGTGTGTGTGAGCATCCTAGCCGCTGAGTTCTGCACATACTGAAGTCTGTCAGTGGCTTTGCTGGGTAGACCGAAAAGGATGCCATTACAATAGTCAAGTCTGGAGGTGATGAATGAGTGGATGAGGGCCTCAGCTACAGAGTTGGAGAGGCACTGTCGGAGTCTGGAGATGTTCTTGAGATGATAGAAAGCAATTTTAGTGACGTTTTTGATGTGTTGTTGGAAGGAGAGAGTGGAGTCCATGATGACACCCAGGTTGCGTACTTGGGGAGATGCAGAGATTAAACAGCCATCCACATCCAGTTTGATGTCATCAACTTTTTTAAGAAGTGACAGCGGGGCAAACACCATGAGTTCAGTTTTGTCTTTGTTCAGTTTGAGAAGGTTACTGTCCAGCCAGTGCTTTATGTCCTTCAGGCAGTTAATAAGTGGCACTGGTGGAAGAGAAGTAGAAGGCTTAGTACTGATGTAGAGCTGAGTGTCGTCAGCATAGCAGTGGAAGTGTAATCCATGCTTCCGGACAATCATCCCAAGTGGCAGCATGTAAATATTAAATAGCAGTGGGCCAAGTACCGATCCTTGTGGCACACCATGCAGGACCGGGGCCAATTTAGAGCAGATCCCCTTGAAGGTGACGTATTGTTGCCTGTCGGTGAGATAGGATTTAAACCAGGAATACACTGTACCAGTAAGGCCAATGAGTTCAGAGAGACGTGTGAGAAGAATGGAATGGGAGACTGTATCGAAGGCTGCAGAGAGGTCAAGAAGTATTAGGATGCTGACATGGCCAGAGTCAGCTGCCATGTGAAGGTCGTTCGTGATTTTGATGAGGGCAGTTTCTGTGCTGTGATGTGTCCTGAAACCAGATTGGAAAGGCTCATAGAGGTTGTGCAGTAGCATGTGATGGTTTAGTTGGGAAGCCACAGCCCTTTCCAATAACTTGCATATGAAAGGTAGGTTTGAGATAGGGCGATAATGGTTTAAATCATCTTGGTCCAGACCTGGTTTTTTAAGTGTAGGGATCACCACAGCAGTTTTAAAGCTGGTGGGGACCACCCCAGATGACAGCGAGGTGTTAATGATGTTGACCAGTGTAGGACCCAAAGTTGGAAGACATGCCTTAACCAAGGCTGTCGGCATAGGATCCTGTTTGCTGGTTGTGGCCTTTGCTTTTGATACAAGCTCAAGAACTTGAGCTGTGTTGAGCGGAGAGAAAGAGGAGAGGCAGTCCTGCGGCGCGAGAGCGGTTGGAGAGTTTGTGTCTGACAATGGTAGTGTCGTTGATTGCGATAAGCTGGACAGCTGCAGTTGTTGGTGGATGGTTTCAACCTTTTCCTGGAAATGAACCAGGAATCTAGAGCATAGGCCAGCAGCATCAGAAGGTTGAGGAGGGTCAAGTGGGCAGAGTAGGCGGTTAATAGTGGAAAAAAGCAGTTTAGGATGGTGTTGTTGGTTGGCAATGAGTGTAGAGTAGTAGTTATTTTTCGCCTTGGATAGAGCATCCTTGTAGCTCTTAACGTGGTTCTTGTAGGCTAGCTGGTGGACAGTAAGGTTAGATTTTTTATAGAACCTTTCCAGCCTCCGCCCTGTAGCCTTCATGGCGCGGAGTTCGGCAGTGAACCACGGAGCAGGAGAGGAGAATGAGACGGATCGAGTGATGAGGGGGGCAACAGAGTCAAGACTATGTGACAGGGCCAGGTTGTAGTGAGTAACCAAGTCATCAACTGTACAGGAAGGAGGACAGCTGATAAAATGGCCTGCAAGAGTGTATGATAATTGATCTATGCACACTTGTTTGATGTTTCGATATACAATGGTCCTTTTCACACACTTCCTGTGTGTGTGTACAGAAACAGAGAACATGACGGCAAGGTGATCAGAAATAGCTAGGTCGATAGCTTGTAAATGGGTTGGGGTTATACCAGACGAGCATACCAGATCCAGTGTATGACCTTTAGCATGGGTTGGGCCAGTGACATCTTGTGAAAAATTAAAACAGTCCAGTAGTGACAAAAATTCTGCAGTGTAAACATTACTGGAATCCACATGGATGTTAAAGTCACCAAGTAAGATGGTAGCTGGAAAGGTTGGACAGATTAGAGCAAGGAGGTCAGAGAGCTCCGGCAGGAAACTAGCAGATGCCTTAGGCGGACGATAGACAAGGACCACTTGTAGATGGAGTGGCCCAGTTAAAGCAAAATGAATGCATTCAAATGAAGAGGTGTGTACTGGAAATTCTTTTATATGGAAATCTGCATGATGTATGACAGCCAGTCCCCCACCACGCCCAGAACTACGTGGCTTTTGAATGTAACAATAGCCTTGGGGGGTAGCTTGGTTAAGCGCAAGAAAGTCCATTTGGTTCTGCCAAGTTTCAGTTAGACATAGAAAATCCAGTTTCCTGTCAGTTATAATGTCATGTATGAGTGGTGCTTTATTATTTAATGATCGAGTGTTAAGCAGCATGAATGAAACAGACTTCAGGGCAGATGAATTGGCATGAGAAGTGACGTCAGCAGCCTGTTCAACGTCAGCAGCCTGTTCAACGGGGCGCAGATTCAAAAGGTGTATGCGCGGCTCGTTCTGATGACGTCGTCGCTGGGTAGCGATAGACCGAACAACAGGAATAGCCTGGGATGTCACCATGTAAACAAGCTTATGCCGAACAGCCCTATGCACATAGGGGGGACGACGTAAGAGATGGAGAGATTTAATCATCTCAAGGCTACCGTTGCCCGGTACGATGCGCGAGTTGAGATTCTTGAGTTCTAGAGCGCAGTATCTTAGGAATGCCATGATGCCAGAGGAAAACGCTAGCTTGACCAGAACTAGCTGGCAGCTTACAAGCCGCAGATCATCACGACCAAGCTTCAACAGAGAATACTGTGGAGGATCAAGCCGTTGACAGAGGTAATTTAAATGTTAACAGTTTGGAAATCGTAAGATTGCAAGGAAGCGTAGCAGCTGGAAAAACCACAGGTTTAGCAGATCCTGTAGCATAACCAAAGCACACAGCGAAAAAGTTGCAGAAAGTGAGAAGGATATTCCAACTAGTAGCATGAAGTATAGTCCAGCTTTGATAAATGTAGTGATTTTGGCCAGACTGTATTTGCACAAGAACCGTACCTCCAAGGACTCGGACATCCTCCCCCCCCCCCACAGACACACACACAAACACACACACATACACCGCCACACACATTCTTCCACTCACTGGAGTGAGAATCAGTGTTACAAGACTGTGGAATGTGCTTTATGTCTCTGACCCAAGAGATGGACTTTTCTGTGTTAAAAGACATTTAACCAGATATATTCCATGTGTTCTATGTATGTGTGTTTTTCCCAGGTCACCGTGAAATATCTTTGTTGGTTGCAGCATAAAAAAGGAATTAGAAATAACTTCCTTAGGCATTGTAAACAGAAGTATATGTTCATTTAATGTAACATAATGCTCCTTGGTGTCTCTCAGAATACGTATCAGATGAACGACCCGAATATGCTACAGAGATGTAAAGTGAAGTGTGCTTTAATATGTCTTACTGCCAAGGATGATCTCGAACTGTTTCAATAGTAGCCCTTATGTGAACACACCCCCTCCCACGGAGAGGAGACGCGTGGTCTGAGAACAAAGCACCATAAAAGAAAAATGTTCCCGCGTGCAGCCTCCATCTCCCTGATTGGCTCAAGCCAACAGGAAAGGGATGGATGTCCCCAAGAGGATAAAGGCAATGCGCACAGCTCCGCCCCTTCTCTTCCCGAAAACGTCTCATGCCAAGAAGCCCGTAAAAAGGATCTCCTGCACGGAGATCGGACCCCCAGACCCGGGATCCTTTCTTTGATCGTCCAAAGTTTCGTCCTCTTCTCAAATGAACTACCCAGTTCGTTCCAGGGAGGGACTGGACTTTGCCGATCTATTTCCCTGCGGTAACGTCACCTCAAAGACCTTTAAGCCTTTCAAACATTCAGCGCCGAATGCCAACGAAACGCCACGTGACTCCCCACGAACAAAGAAGCCACGCGCACGCAACCAACCATGCACGCGCCAGGACGGGCAGTGCAAAAGCGCCGCGCTCCACGAGCAGCGGCTCCGCGCTCCACGAACGCGCGCACACAGGAGAGCCTCTCCATTCATCGTGCGGCCCAACCGGCCTGGCCACGAGTCCGTGACACACACAGACCAAACATGTTGTGCAGTATAACGTTACCTTCTTTTAGAGCTTCTCAGAAGCATAAAGAAAGTGTTTTCATGGTGTTCAGAAAGATTAATTGACTGTTTGGTGACTGTAACTCCCTCTCTCTCTCACCCTCACTCTCTCTCTCTCTCTCTCTCTCTCTCTCTCTCTCTCTCTCTCTCCAACTCACTTATCGTTCTAACGCCCTGCGTCGTCTTAGTTTGTGTTTAATGTTTGTATATACATGTATCATTGTAACGTCAGTAAATGCTTACTTAGTTGCCTTATTGACTTTAATAAATTCAATATGACCATCTGTGATTGAATTACGGTCCTGCTCATGACAAGTCTCTGAAGTGAAAGATCGGAACGCTGCATGCTCTATATAACTAAACATACCAAAAAGGTTATGTTTTGTGAGTTGGAATGCTGAATTCTTCTGGCCAGAGAATTAAGTTTTCCCTGCTCTATAAATTAATTGAGCTAATTAATTTTACTTGTCTTGTAAGACGTGGTCTGTGCAATCTGTTACAATTAATTTGTGGTTAATTGCAGAGATACACATGTATACATATAAGTAAAGTTAACAGAAAGCCCTCATTAGAAGGGATTTATTAACATGTAAGACCGGGCTGATCCAAATCTGTATGAATAATTATTAATTATGAATTATTAATTATGATATGCAAATTCCCCTCGATCAGACCCGCCAGAGTCTTTACAGAATGGTGGAGGATGAACGAGCACTTCAAACTTGTTTATGAGCAAATCAGTTTCAGTCCAAATGTGTATATTGTTATTTAATATTGTTATGTAATATTTATTATTACACGCGCACATCGAGAGTGAACGCTTTGCGAACTCAGCGATATGACTGAGCTGGGCCCGAAAGCCGCCTCAGCCAAGCATATTTAACAAGCTGCTAAATGTTCAAACGTTTTAGTCACTGTTAAATTGCTAAAAGTAAACTGCAGTTTCCTTAGTATTAAATTTGTTCTGACACAGATGGAAGAGAAACCTCTGTGCATAAACAACATTTTTAATAATTTTAACTCCTCTCTCAGGACGAAATTCTCCTGAGATTGTCGAAGACAAGAAATGTTAGAACGATGTTCTTCTAACATTCTTAAAAGGCCTTATATTATAATCGTTAGAAAAACGATGAGCTCCTGGTTGAAAAAAAACATTGACTTAGCTACTCAATGTATAAAAACCGCATATTATCATAAGTGCTATTGTGATATATGTCTATTGGAGCAGGAAACAGATGAGTAATTCCTGTTCCCCTTTTGCACAATGCAGCGAAGAATCCTGCTAACGTGTTTGTAAAAAAATATAGCACCAAAAAAAAAATCCAAGCTGAAAACATTCTAATCATTAATACTAGTTTTGATAAATGTTATTTGGAGTTTTTGAAACAGATGAGTAATTCCTGTTTCCCTTTTGCACAATGCAGCGAAGAATCCTGCTAACGTGTTTTAAATAAATATAAAAAAAAATCCAAAACTGAAAACATTCTAATCATTAATACTAGTTTTGATAGATGTTATTTGGAGTTTTTGAAACAGATGGATAATTCCTGTTTCCCTTCTGCACAGCGCAGCAGAAAAAAAGAAAATCCTGCCAAACGCGTTTGTAAAATATAGTACCGAAAAGAAATCCGTCGAGATTTAATTCCGCACTATTCGTGATTATGCAGAAAATAGGTGTGTAATTCGCTACACGTCCTCTGAAACAATCACATTTGAAAGCGGGCTGGCTGTAATACTACTGCCAAACACTAGGGTGCACCCCTGAGTGTTTTCCAGTATCAGATGACCCCAGCCCCGACTCAACCCTCCACGAACGCAATAGCGCCCTCGTGTGGACACTAACAGCTAGGTCATTTCTTTCCTCAAAATTCTGTCAGGAACACCCTGCTTCCTTACTGAATTTAGAACTAGTTTCCCTAATTTTCAATGCATGTGCAATCTACAGCCTGTTTCATTAACATGATTTTCCTTGCCTTGACTGTGTGCACTTGTTTTGAATTTGGTTCAAACCACATTTGAACTTGAAATTCAGAATTAAGTCTTAACAGTTTCTGATGACCACTTGGGAGGAAAGCGCCCCCTTGTGGCCATCACCTAACCTCACTGTCCTGAATGGCTTTCTCTCTCCCAGTCGGTTTTGTTTTGGTTACAGTCACTGATCCCTCACCGTAATCGTGATTGTCATCAAATATAACACCAACCTGTAATTTTACTACACTTATTTAAATTTGGTTTGAAACAAACAAATTTCAAAGTTAATTTGAATTAAGTCTCTCATTTCCCATTGGGAAATTGCTTTATGGCTTTATTTCTATATTTCCATTTCAAATTATTTTTAATAATTTTGATCTGGTTTTATTACAACTGTATCCTTACTAATCTAAAGGTTACTTAACCCCTATGCATTTGCTCAATTTGAATTGTATTTAAATCAGTTTGAATGCACTTCAAATCAAGCTCTCTGTCAGCCAAATTGACCACTAGGAGGAAGGGACACACACCCTTAGTGGCCAAAACTCGCCACTACAGATTGCTTCCTCCTGTGCTCCTCCCGCTGCACTTAATGCTATCTCTTCCCTGTATGGAGGTTGGGTTATTCTGATAATAGACATTGTCACAATTCCCTTTGTGTTTATACCATAGACTTTAGTAAAGCCGTTGCCTTTGATTTTTCAACAAAAATAGACACTCAACTTGATGTAGATAGAGGAGCTTTAATTCAAATTGAGGCACACTTGTTCTTCATCCTGTTTTGTGTTTGTAGGTAGAAATCTCTCAAGTGCTGTGGTGATGTGACAGTCACCTTCGCTTGGGGTCCGGCTGGCTGGTTCGTCTGATCTGCGCCACCATCGCTGACTGAGCGCAGGTCTCGTACTTTCCTGTATCTTTCTGTTGATGCGGCCCGCAACACGACACCACCAATCTGGCACCGCCGGTTGTGTTCAAGGTCAAGTTGCTTGAAAGGGCGCACCTCGGTACAGATGCACGAAATGCCCGGGACACTGCTGTCAGGTGTTGGGGGGTGACAGAGGGACCAGCCACGAGGCTGACTCCAACCGGGATGACCTCATTTCACCCCAGGCAAACTAGAAAAAGGTATTAAAACCCATCCACTTAATATTGGCCACCGAATCTAGAGATTCCCCTGATATTTGAAGTGGTTGGCTTCCTCCGTCTCTCCAAGCCACAAACTGCAGGCTTTAGCCTCACAAACTGCCTCTTTCACTTTTAACACTTCTTGTGTACTATTAATGCCATTTCATTACAGACCTCCCCATCTTTGATGGTTGCATGTTACTTCAAACTTTGCTAGCTTGCCATTGCTCTGTTCTGTTGTGCTCTGTTCCTTTCAGTTCACCTAGAGACAGAACCTCTCTGACACACCAAGGAAAGCTGAAGAATAGTTTGACAACCAAGTCGTTAGCATAAACAGGTGACCCCTAAGCTCACGCCCTGCCAAATCTTCATTCAGACCCATGATGACCTACCCAAATTGTCCCACCTAACGGTTTAACTGTCTGCATCAGTTAACCAAAATTTTCATACACGGCCTAGCCGGTATTATAGCTCGTTAGACGTAGTCGAACTTGCATTGGTCTCTCTGTGTGTGTTGTGTTCATCTCGCCCACAGTGAAGCCAGTATGTTCCAGTCCCACAACCCGCGGGACAACCTGGAGACATGGCCGAGATTCATGACATCTCCATCCCTGCCCAAAGCCACCGGTTACTCAGAGCCCCGAGCCAAGAGCAACTGGACGCAGACGTGTACAAGCTGATGGCACACAAACCAAGCCAAAGCTCCCACGACAAAGACTGGGCCAGACACGTCAACCTCGCCTACCAGCTCAGCGCACACGCACGCCTCCGCAAAAGGAGCCGCATCGCCCTGGAGCACAAGGTTGCAGCGCCGAGGATGACAACGACCCCCGAGCTACAGAAGGAAGTAAAAGACTTCAAACTGCCCTGTCTAAATCTTCTACACAGACTGAAGAGAATAGTCAGAGAAAAGAACCAAAGAGGAATTCAACGAGAAACTCGACAAAGTGAAGCCCCTTTGCAAAGAGCAGAGGCTGAACTTAAAGAGATTCGAAAGCCACGGCCTACGAAAGAAACTCTCAAGAGGCCCGTGTGACCATACCACAAGCTCGTTCAGCAGAGACAAGATCTCGAACATGAACTTGATCCACAGAGTTGCAATACTCTTATAGACTTCAGCATGACCGGAAAAGGGGAAACACACACCACAAGTCTCCCCTAACCAGTCTGCACATTTCAGCCAAGAACACAAGAGCTGAAAAAGGGGGAGGTGGGAAAGCCCGCCTTCCACCACATCTCTGACAATCTACAAGACATCGACTTTCCACCTGCTGTCTCCAACCGGTGTCTGACACGACACCGACACCCAGCAGAACAGACCCAGGAGGGCCTGTGCTACCACCACCGGCTCCGAACGAGTTTGCTGTGGAACTTGCAGCGAACCTATAACTGAGGAGGACACCAGTTTTCAAGAAACCTCTCCTCCTATCCCGTCAGTCACCATAGTTCTCCTGCCCCACGCAAGGCCCACTCAACGATGCGTGAAGGCCCACTCAGTAAGAATTCCTAAAACCCCAAATTATTTTGAACTGCAACCCAGAAGACACTGCACGAACGCCAGTGCGAGACTCTGCTAAAAGGTCCTTGATCAACATCGGACGTAGAACTTTTGAAAAGTAGATGAAAATGGGTGTTCAAAGAGTTGCAAGACTCTGCGTTTGTAGAATTAGAATTTTACTAAGTTAAAGGAATCTTACATAGACATGTACGCCTCAACGGCCGACAGACTATGCACGACTCTTTTGAAACAAACAGTTTTTAGATGTTGTTTAGAACGGCACCGTTAAACATTTCACGACAGTGAAGAGTCACAGAAAACACCCACTCCATACTTTGCCTTGACGACAGAGTGTAGTAAAATCACCCGAGTTTAAATTACTGTTAATCAACAGGCGTGCACTTGACCATCGCGGTCCAACTAAAACACTACGTGCAAATACGCATCTTGATAGCTGGCTTGCCTAAATGCAGATAAAACAAATAGCGGGAATTGACATCTCTACTTTAAAAAAAAAAAAAAAAAATTTTTAGGCCTTAGACTCCCAACTGGTATCAGGAACTTCAGCATTAAAGCGTAAGTCTGTGTAACAGAAGAATCATCTCAGCAGCTTGTAATCTGTACCGATATCTTTTCCGCTTTGGAAATAAACAAAAAAAAAAGAAATCCAAAATCGCGGTATAAGTAAACCTGTTTCTGACGAAGACAGCTCAGGACAGAGTTATATGTATGTAAACCTGGGCGACGCTTCCCCTTCTACAAAGTAAAGGCCTTAATTTTATTGTTAGATTGATGCAATTCACCTAAATTTTAGCTGCTTCTACAAGCAGAAAGCTACTAAACGATCAAAAGAAGTAACTCGCGGAAAAGTCAGCATTCATGCATGAGAGAGACGTAACTATATATGCTTAGGAAAGCTAATCTATTTCCTTACTCTGTAAGCAAATAGAACAAGACAAGCTTTGACTTGCAGCAAATCTATTTCCTTACTCTGTAAACAAATAGAAGACTGAAGTAAAGAGTAGAGTTCCATGAGAAAATTAGCAAATGCCAAAACACATTTGCGTTTTACTTAATGCAACCAAGTTCTTGAAAATCATAAAGTATAGGTGCCTCCCATTTAACCCGTTAAAACATGCATGATTCATGTAAAATACACAGACATTCTTCAGGTACTGTTGAATTGCTCTGACACCCTCTGGCTCCCATGACAACTTGTCACAGGAAGTGCTAACCCTTAATGTCACTTTTGTAAACAAACCAGCCTGGGTGGCTAAGCTAACCTAGCCTAGCATCAAGCTAACTTAGGCTAAGCTAAACTGACCCATCACTAAGCTAACTTAGGCTAACCTAACCTAGCTTAGCATCAAGCTAACTTGGGCTAAGCTAACCTAACCTAGCTCCAATCCAATGCAGGCTAAGCTGAATAACCTCAACAGTTAGCAGTTAGCATTATTTTCTTGAACCCCTAATCACCGCTGTGTTCCACAGTGCAAAGTATTCTAGAATACTTTCCTCAACACCACTTAGGGTTTCTAATTATTCACTTTCCGTGTTTGCAATTCTTATTAGCCAAGGTTTACCCTCACAGGGTTAGGAATACTCCTTGCTAACCATTGAAGACTAACTTCACAGATGCCCTGTTAATTAAACTCAAGTTTAACTGCAGGTAAACTGCGTAACTAACTACAGAAGAATTTGTATAACCATAGGAATTTTTCTTGTCGGCATGTTGACTAAACCTTTGGAGGAACACACCCAATGTGGTCTTGAACACGCAACCGCTACAACCCACTATAGAGTGTTGATCAAAGCAAATCCAAAGTTTAGCCACTAATGCCACTGATTATTCTCGACTTCAGATCATTCCCATGTTTTGATCATTTTATTTCCTTTTGCTTTAATTTTGATTTTATTTTTCCTCGTTAATTATTTCATTCCTTTGACCTTGATAATAATAGCAAGCAGCTATTCCCTTGTCCATTAGGTCCTCTATATGATTTAATTCCTTTGCCTCTCTTGTCCGAGTGTGGTTCCATTTCCCATAGGGCCCAGAAAGGAAGCAGACACCCTTATTTGTTATTTTGGCTTAGTTCCAGCCAGTGCACTCGTTTTGTGACCCTCTAACACAAGTAATCTCAACAATTTACTAAAGGCACTACTAGAGTCCTGAGGATCGACAATAAGCAGAATTTAAATAAGAAAGCTGTCCTTTCCCCTATTATCGTTCACACCATCGAGCTATAGTGAACCACCAGCTAAGTCCAGAGAAATAATTTAGTCATAAGAACCACCTTACGTCATTTATTTCATCTCGGCTATGTCCTTCCCAGGAAATACCCTCGGAACCACACAAAACTTAGCCCCCTAACATTCACAGCTAAGATTAGGACAAAAGAGACACTTAGCTTTATGCTTAAATACCTAACGAACCTATTAAGCAGTAGTTCTGAACTTTTAGGGCCACGCATTAATCACTCACAACCAGTGTGCCAGAATGCCACAGAGCCCCTGCGTAACCTGACCTCAACCTCCCAAGGAACCACTGCCACAAACCACGGCATGGCTCCAAAAGGATTTGACCAAGCTAACCAGAAAAGCCACGACATGCAGACCAGACTGTCACTTGCAAACTGTCTAACCAACCTGACTGCATGAAACAGATTCTGCTCGATATGGATTACGTCCAGTCGTGAGGTGCACAGCTTCCTAGCTCGTCAAACAGAGACTGCCAAAATGGACTATTAGCTGTTGCAATAAGCTTCGATCGCTTAACTCCCTGATCCAGAATCATACCAAAGGTTCTCACCGCCGTGGACATCAAGCAAGACCGACTTGAAACTCCACCGACTCCGACAAACCACCAGGTATGGAAAGGATGCCAATCTCAGAACTTTGTTTCTTTGAAGCTTGCATCCCACAGTGAGTTATTCCGTAAGCACCCTGGCCTGTCCCTGTAGCATATCTACCATAGCTCCGAGACCACAAGCTCACATTACGCAAAGACTTTGTCCGAAAAGACTGGGTAAACACCCTCAAACTAACCTGTCTCTGAGCACGAACTCAGAGCTGCCTCTAGGAGGCACCCCACACTTTCACTGAGAGTAAACCGTTCCAAGCCAACAGAGGGCAACACAACAGTCCTGGTGCTCATCGACCGCACCAGAGCAAGAGCTCTGAGCCGCACCTCATCACCAAGAGACTCAAGCCCAACCAGCCCAGAGCGGTACCCCTCTCAACACGCCACTGGTAAGCACAAATCTGAGCACACATCAGATAACAACAGTGCAGCCATGTCACTGACAGCAAAAATCCTGAAGGTGCTGAAAGAGTTTCTGCACAAGATCTCACAAGAAAGACAAGCCAGACATGCTATGTCTCAGCGCAAGACCCAAACAGACACCCAGAACACTGCTCGTCAGCATCACACCACAGAGCTCACTGCCACTTCACAAAGTGACAGCACCAAGCAGCCACCACAACTGACAGCTGCACAGCCTGAGCATGACAACACCGTGTCCCACACAACATCAGCCCAGACGCCAGGACTTCTGGGAAACCTAATCAAAAAGGGGGTGGCACAAACTCTGCCTAGCCACCTAGAGACAATGATTTGAGCCTTGAAGCCATGCTAGACACTAGCTCAAACATCAGCGCTACTGCCAGCCCAACTCTTTAAA
This sequence comes from Hybognathus amarus, assembly GCA_030378365.1. Lineage (NCBI taxonomy): Eukaryota > Metazoa > Chordata > Actinopteri > Cypriniformes > Leuciscidae > Hybognathus > Hybognathus amarus. Next base: position 168,034 of record JAQIUQ010000163.1, read on the forward strand.
AGACTCAAACAATCAGAGTGAACTCTCAAATCCCAAACAGGTAAGCTGAAGGTGCAATCCTACAGCCAAAACGACATCTGGCTCAACACAGGTAGCTCTCATTCACCCAACAATTGGTCCCTATGTGCCGGATTTACCCAGTGTACCGATCACGAACGATCACGTACGCACGTCTGATTGGCCAAGATCTGTTAGATCGTTATGAGCCTTTAATAGACTTTAAACAACTGAATGTCTGAGCTCAAGTTCAAGTACCCCTCCCCCTCCAGTCACACAGGTCAAAAGAACCTAACTGGCAGGTCACAGAGGTCACAAGAACTCCTGCAACCAGCCATAAAGGCACAGCCTCAGCACCAAATGTAAACGTGAACTTGCTACCCTGCACCTTTCAGCTTACCAAAAACTGAGACTAACCAAATGAACTTTGAGACAACCACCTCTCAACCCCTCCAACCGCCCAAACCGGCCGTACAACCACGACAACGGCAGCTCACCAAGCACATGCTGCTAAACGGCCCAACACTTGAAATTTATGTACCTCGTGACATCACTTCGCCACAGCTTGTGCTGCCACAGTACAAAAAGGGGGATATACCAGCCAGTGTATGCCTGTCACGCACCATGTGGGCTGCACACCGCAGCACCAGGACATCTCGGCATCCTCAAAGGCATCAGGCTGTCCCAGCCGACAGCCGCTGAAACCTTTTCCCCCTTTCTCTCTCTCTCTCCCCTGTCTCTGTTACAGGATGCTGCTGTTGTGGTCGTCTCCCTGTGCCTCCAGCCAACCAGAGGACAACTGCAGTCATCACCAGGTCCGACATCACACGGCATAGGGTCGACTACCACGCAAGCAGAGCTAAATGGACACCCACGCCGCTGCTGTCAGAACGCAGTCAAACACCGGCATGTCCAGCAACAAAACGAACTGAAATCCTTCAGCCAAAAGGTAACTCACAACAGAGTGCCTCCTCACAGACCATCAAGAAATTGAAAGGAGCTGTGACGGATCCACAACGCTCACGGCATTCTGCTGAACCAGACAAGTGAACTCCAGCGGGACAACGGTTTACTGTCTGCCAGAATGACTTTGCTCAAAACTCAGCATCAGAGCAGCCTTTGCTCCGAGACTCGGAGCTACCCTGCTGCGACTGAGCCTGAGTCAAGTCCCATCCTTTACGAAACCCATGATTTCACCCTGATTCCAGAACTGGAATTATGAACTGTGAAAAACGGGGGTGCCCAGCCGAACTGAACTTGTTCTCAGCAACATAGCTCTCCTAGCTGTGTTTCAACTGAACACCTGCACCACTGCACCACTGCATCACCTGTTGTCCAATCCTGGACCGCAGCTGATTCTGCGCTGGGTACCTCTACGGTAATCAACCACGTCTTGACACTGGACTTTCACACTCCACAAGAGACTCAACAAACGCAAACCTCCACAGCCACCACTGGACCCTCAGGAAGAGGGTACCACACTGGAGACTGCGTCCAACCTCATCAAGCTGAGCCCGAACCTCAGCCTCAGCCACCACCTGCTACCTGACTTTCATGATTCACCTGCCCTCCATCCATTGCGATGGGTGTCGGTTCGATGGAAGTCCACGTAAGGACTTCATCTAACGAAAGGGGGAGATGTAGTGATTTTGGCCAGACTGAATCAACCGTCCTCCAAGGACTCGGACCCCCCCCCCCCCACAGACACACACACACAAACACACACACATACACCGCCACACACATTCTTCCACTCACTGGAGTGAGATCATGTTACAAGACTGTGGAATGTGCTTTATGTCTCTGACCCAAGAGATGGACTTTTCTGTGTTAAAAGACATTTAACCAGATATATTCCATGTGTTCTATGTATGTGTGTTTTTCCCCAGGTCACCGTGAAATATCTTTGTTGGTTGCAGCATAAAACAGGAATTAGAAATAACTTCCTTAGGCATTGTAAACAGAAGTATATGTTCATTTAATGTAACATAATGCTCCTTGGTGTCTCTAGAATACGATATCAGATGAACGACCCGAATATGTACAGAGATGTAAAGTAAAGTGTGTTTTTAATATGTCTTACTGCCAAGGATGATCGAACTGTTTCAATAGTAGCCCTTATGTGAACACACCCCTCCCACGGAGGAGCGCGTGATCTGAGAACAAAGCACCATAAAAGAATGTTTCCCGCGTGCAGCCTCCATCTCCCTGATTGGCTCAAGCCAACAGGAAAGGGATGGATGTCCCCAAGGATAAAGGCAGTGCGCCAGCTCCGCCCTTTCTCTTCCGAAAACGTCTCATGCCAAGAAGCACGTAAAGGATCTCCTCACGGAAATCCGAACCCAACCGGGATCTTCTTTGATCGTCCAAAGTTTCGTCCTCTTCTCAAATGAACTACCAAGTTCGTTTCCCAGAAAGGAAGTGGACTTTGCCGATCTATCTTCCTGAGGTAACGTCACCTCAAAGACTTTTAAGCCTTTCAAACATTCGCGCCGAATGCCAACGAACGCCACGTGACTCCCACGGAACACAAGAAGCCACGCGCACGCAACCAACCATGCACGCGCCAGGACGGGCAGTGCAAAGGCGCCGCACTCCACGGAACAGCGCTCACGCGCTCCACGAGACGCGCGCACACAGGAGAGCCTCTCCATTCATCGGTGCGGCCCAACCGGGCCTGGCCACGAGTCCGTGACACACACAGACCAAACATGTTGTGCAAGTATAACGTTACCTTCTTTTAGAGCTTCTCAGAAGCATAAAGAAAGTGTTTTCATGGTGTTCAGAAAGATTAATTGACTGTTTGGTGACTGTAACTCCCTCTCTCTCTCACCCTCACCTCTCTCTCTCTCTCTCTCTCTCTCTCCAACTCACTTATCGTCTAACGCCCTGCGTCGTCTTCAGTTTGTGTTTAATGTTTGTATATACATGTATCATTGTAACGTGAGTTAAATGCTTACTTCATTGCCCTATTGACTTTAATAAATTCAATATGACCATCTGTGATTGAATTACGGTCCTGCTCATGACAAGTCTCTGAAGTGAAAGATCGAACGCTGCATGCTCTATATAACTAAACATACCAAAAAGGTTATGTTTTGTGGAGTTGGAATGCTGAATTCTTTCTGGCCAGAGAATTAAGTTTTCCCTGCTCTATAAATTAATTGAGCTAATTAATTTTACTTGTCTTGTAAGACGTGGTCTGTGCAATCTGTTACAATTAATTTGTGGTTAATTGCAGAGATACACATGTATACATATAAGTAAAGTTAACAGAAAGCCCTCATCGAGGGATTTATTAACATGTAAGCCACGGGCTGATCCAAATCTGTATGAATAAGTACTAATTATGAATTATTAATTATGATATGCGGATTCCCTGATCAGACCCGACCAGAGTCTTTACATAAAGTAACAGGAGAAGAGAGTGGCAGAGTAGCTGAGAGTCAGTGCAGTTTGTTTTGCCCTTTGAGCATGGGAGGCAGCGGAGCAGACACGCCAGCGTCCTCTCACAGCTCCTGCGGTGGCAGCTGCCCATCACTTCCGCTAGCGCGCGCGTGCCACTAGACCCGGCCTATGCATGGAAGTGGAACCTCTTCGTCAAGTGTAGTGTTCTTTCTCGCAGCGAGACTCCCAGATGTTCCCGAAGTGTCAGTTTTGTGCTTTCCTTCCTTCAGGAAGGGTTGGAGCGAAGGCTGTCTCCCTCCACCCTGAAAGTCTATGTGGCTGCTATCGCCGGCTTTCATGAAGCAATTGAAGGTAAGTCCCTCAGGAAAGCACGAACCTGGTCATCAGGTTCCTGAGGAGGAGGAGACTGAATCCTCCTCGCCCCCCTCTCGTACAGTCTGGGACCTCTCAGTGGTTTTGAATGCCCTGCAAGGCCTCCCTTTGAGCCTCTGCAGATCAGTAAAGTTAAAGTTTCTGTCGATTGAGGGCGGCGCTGCCTGGTTGCACTGGCCGCAGCCATGGGGGTAGGGGACTTGCAAGCATTCTCGTCGGCAGAAGCGTGCTGGAATTCGGCCGGCCTTTTCTCACGTGATCTTGAGACCCGGCCTGGATATGTGCCCGCAGTTCCTGCCACTCCCTTCGCGGACCAGGTGGTGAACCTGCAAGCGCTGCCCCTGGAGGAGGCAGACCCAGCCTCTGGCACTGCTCTGCCGAGTGCATGCCCTTCGGGTTTCAAGTGGACAGAATCCCAGTTTCAGGACCTAGACCAGCTCTTTGTCTGTTATGGTGGGAGCCAGAAGGGAAGGGCTCTCTCAAAGCAACGGCTGTCTCACTGGATAGTGAGTACTCTGCTTTGGCTTCCACGCAGCAAGGTCGTCCGTGCCCCCTTGGTGTGAAGGCCCACTGCACCCAGAGTGTGGCATCCTCTTGGGCTCTCACAATCGCAGCGCCTCGGTTCACAGACGTCTGCAAGCTCGCAGGCTGGGCGACACCTAACACATTCGCTGAGATTTTACAGTCTCCGAAGTGGAGCCCGTGTCCTCTCTTGTACTCGCTCAACCGCCTGTACTGGACCAGGCTCAGGTGTCTCGGCTCTCGCCATTCCACTCCCACCAGACTGATGAGGCGAAAATTCATCAGCTGAGCCTCACTGAGGCCCTGAGTCCTCCAGCGCCGATGACGCTCACGGTCAGTGTCGTCACTGAACGTCGGCAAGGTGCCTCCGTGTGTCTCAGGTTCCTGCGGTAACCTCCACATGTGTATTATCCACTGTAAGCCTCTCTTGAGCATGTGTCTTCCCTCGGCAAGCCACCTTGCCAAGCCTGGAGTTCAAGGTCAGCCACCGCCTCGGTTGGTCACTCCAGTGTTCCTCCATGTGTGCAAGCCCCTCCGGCGTCAGTGTGTACTCTTTAAGTCCTCCCTACGGGTAGGCATTCTGTGGGCATATTCCTCAAAAAAAAGGGGGGGGGATGTGCTCCCAGCTTACCTTGGTATTCTGTCCCTCCAGCGGGACTCCTGTCGGTTACTCACTGGTCTACTTTCGACAAGGCACTGGAGGACAGCTGTGAAGGTGGCAGTGGCATTCACGGGACCCCGTTCTCCGTCACTCTTGACGCAACTGGAGTGAGCTGACGGAAGGGAACGTGTTCAGGCTACGGGATGTAACCCTCGTTTCCCTGGTCGGGACGAAGACGTTACATACTCCCTGCCACTCGCTAGTACCGACTGGGTAGATGCCTGAGTTCAGTCTCGGCTCCTAGGCGAAGATCATACTGCGGTTGCGTGCGCTGCCTCCTTTTGTACCCACGTGGGGAGGCAGAGATATGCTATGCAAATTCTGCAGACCCATGGCATTTGCACGCCGTTGGCTCGTTCTTAAATTCTCGAAGAGGATTCGGCTTTATGCAAAGTACCATCATCCATCCAGCTCTTGGCAATAACGTCTCCGTTGCCTGCTCAGGGAACGGAGGGTAACATGGGTAACCCAGAGGTTTCAGCACATTGTTCTTATCGGGAATAATGTTCCACTTAATTGATGCGATTGACCAATCAGGACTTAAGTGTTCCACAGAGCCTTGTAATGAAGCTGTGTATTCTGTTTACATGTAAGAAAAAAACATTCAGTAACCCGCAATACATTAGATTTAGAAAGAAGCAATGATGTTGCTAAACGGACAATCTCGAACAGAAGTTGCATTTGCTGCTCGATCACTGTCTGGTCACGTCAGTGTGAAATGGAAATACTCCCTATTTTCTTAATATGCATCTAATTGATCTTTGGCCGTTATTACCGATTTTACCAATGCATGTTCGATTTTTCAAAAAAATGACTTTGCCACTATTTTCAGAATGTTTGTAGTTCTTTTCAAATTTCTCTCTGATTACATTGCATTATTTTTCCAATTATCATATCTGCTTAAACCCACCCCTTTATTATAAGAGTGTCTGCACGAGCTTACATTCAGATCTGCCTTCCATCCAATCAACAAATGTAAATGTAGCAAAAAAAAAAAAAAATCTGTTTTACTGTAGATATGTCACAGAATGAAAGAAGGTATCTGTGGCTACTTTCATTGCAGACAAAATGTCCACAGCCACAAGTTTTATCGGTGGCTGTCGTTTAGAAGTGCCTACCCTTATAATGCGATTGTAAGTGAGATTACGGCAAATCTTTACCTCATGTTAACACAATACTTCGATCAAATTGTTGTGATTCTAAGCTTTATAATCGGTAGCAGCCATAATCTTAATGAAATACGAGGCATATACCAATTTTATTACATAATAAACAGCATGTGACAACAATCTCATACCAAAGGCATCTTAAATTTTCAGGTACCCTTTAACGTCAGTTAGATGACGCTATATAATCTAACCTTTACTCCAGACCTAAACCTATAACATATTAACTGAACGCTAAAGGAAAAGTGTCAGTTAAATAACCCTAGATCGTCATCTAACTAGGTAAAGGGTACCCTGAAAATGTTAGATGTTGACGCATGAGTCAGAAGCCTCATTTAGAATAGTTGTGTAAACAGTTTATTTACATCTGTTCCACTGGACCATGAAGTGCCAATGTGCTTGTGAATGTGCTCATCACTTTGTGACGTACACGGTTGCATTTCATGCTCCTGTATGCTCCACTAAATAAATGAGGATGATTAATAAAAATTGCTGTGTAAATCGGGACTGAAGAAGTTTGCTTTTTGTCATGTAAGCATCTTACTGCTATTTAGCCCTTACTTCGGATTATTGGAAATAATCACATCATTGAGTACCCATGTAAACGTAGTCACTGAAACATCTTGCATCAGATAAGATGGGTTTTGGAAGCAGCATTTAATGATGACTTTAACCTTTAGTTGAATTTATTTGCCTTGGCAGAGACTTCCGCATCTGTTGCTTTTCAGTACTTATTCAATACCTGCTTCTTTTCCAATCCAGTATTTCATCTTTTTCCAATTGTTCAACATTTTGTCATTTTACACTCTTACCTGGCAAGTGAACGTAATCTGCTATTTTTGTGTTTTTTCCATTATACTCATTCTGTCATAATTCATACTGGGTATGTCCTACCAAGGGTCTGTGTTTAATTTAGCTGAAGTCATGCTAAAGTTTCCTCAAGCTGAATGTAATGTATAAAAAAAAACAGTTTCATCTTATCATCAAGATCAGCATCTGCTTTGGATCTTCAAAATGTATTTCCATAAGCATTATTTTGTGATATTTGTCTCTCTATATATTCTTTTTCACCCCTATAGTTGTATCCACCTTTCTCACCATAGTGTGTCATTGTTGTTTGGCTGGCCTTACTGTAAACCTAATGACTGGGGGCTCTGGTCTCACTCTCTCTCTCTCTTGCTTGCTTGCATGCAAGACTCAAACCAGCTCTGGAAAGTTTTCCTCAGTCTTAATCCTGGCATAGTTATTCCACTCTATGTATGTGTTTATGAAGTCCTGACAAATCCTTCCTCTTCAGCCTCTCCCTCTCTCCTTCACTTCCCCTCTTCCCCTCTGGGGCTCCACTCTCAGAGATTTCAATTCCAGCTCTCCTGTCTAAGAAGAAAGATTCTACTTTGTAAGGACAGAAATGAAGCTGTTTTTAAACTTAAATGTGTGTTTTAGGTTTAAATGAATATGTTGAATTAAATAAAAGTTATAGACATCATACGCACCCTGAAATGGAAACACCATACTAATACTTTGTTTGACCCCCTTTCGCCTTCAGAACTGCCATAATTCTATGTGGCATTGATTCAACAAGGTGATGAAAGCATTCTTTAGAAATGTTGGCCCATCCCAAAGATGCTCATTGGGAGATCTGGTGACTGTGGGGGCCATTTTAGGACAGTGAACTCATTGCCATGTTCAAGAAACCAATTTGAAATGATTTAAGCTTTGTGACATGGTGCATTATCTGCTGGAAGTAGCCATCAGAGGATGGGTATAGTGGCCATAAAGGGATGGACATGGTCAGAAACAATGCTCAGGTAGGCCGTGGCATTTAAACCATGCCCAATTGGCACTAAGGGGCCTAAAGTATGCCAAGAAACATCCCCCACACCATTACACCACCACCACAGCAGCCTGCACAGTGGTAACAAGGCATGATGGATCCATCGTTCTCATTCTGTTTACGCCAAATTCTGACTCTACTATCTGAATGTCTCAACAGAAATCGAGACTCATTAGACCAGGCAACATTTTTCCAGTCTTCAACTGTCCAATTTTGGTGAGCTCTTGCAAATTGTAGCCGTTTCCTATTTGTAGTGGAGGTAAGTGGCACGTGAGGTCTTCTGCTGCTGTAGCCTCAAGGTTGTGCGTGTTGTGGCTTCAGCAAATGCTTTGCTGCAAAACCTCAGTTGTAACGAGTGGTTATTTCAGTCAAAGTTGCTCTTCTATCAGCTTGAATCAGTCGGCCCATTCTCCTCTGAGCTCTAGCATCAACAAGGCAAGGCAAGGCAAGTTTATTTATATAGCAAATTTCATACATAATGGTAATTCAAAGTGCTTTACATAGAAGAAATTAAAATAATCAAAAGAAATTCGAATAACTAAGAAAGTTTAGAATAAAATAAAATAACAATACAGTACGGCTTAAGAATAAAAAAAAGTACAGTTACAGTTGGACTGACAAGGCATTTTCACCCACAGGACTGCCATTACCATTCTTTGTAAACCCTAGAAATTAGAACATGTACACATTCAAAATACTCTCTACTGGGATAGCATGGTCCAAAAATATTTTCAAGACTTCATCTTGCACTGGGGGTGTCCAGACTATTTACCAATCAGATGCTTTCTAGAATGGGAATGTCCCTCCCCCTAATATCATTTGCCTATCAATAACAACTTCAAATCTTTGTTAATGGCTGTGATAAACTCAAGACAAACCTATTGGCTATCTAAACAGGCATATGTCCTTCGATGTTCCTGCCCCAACTTCCCTTTTCAATATGAAATACAGGAGACAGAAAACAGTGTCCGATCAAACGCGCCCTGATGGTATACAATTATTTGGCTACCTCGATCGTTTGAAGGTATGCTTTATGTCTACATAAATGAGTCGGAGATCATTAATCAGGCTTAAGCTGCATGTAACAGAATTTATCTTTGTTTGTTTGATCAATAGAGTTCATGGGAAGCTTTGGTATGAATTTAACTGCCACAGAGCAGAGCTGTGAAATATATTTTGAGGAGAGTTTTGAGAAGGTTAGTAGGCTCTCGACCAAATGTGTTCATGAAATACAGTTTAGTTGCTCTTGTGGCATTATATATATATATATATATATATATATATATATATATATATATATATATATATATATATATAAAGGTATATGATAAGGATGGATTATTGTAAATCTTAAAATGAAAACGTGGTTATGAGATGAAGCTCTCATGGCCACAGTTTAGACCACTGTTAACCATGTTGGAGATGACTTGGCCTCAACTTGGCAGAAGATATTTTACACCCTCATTAATTAGACAAAGATACTCAGAATCCACTGTGCCAAGTATTAGTGTTTAGAAAGCGATTCTGATCAAATATTACATGGCCACAGCTGAAATAATGAATTCATAAACCCCTGGTAGTTTATTTTACTGCTTTCATTAACATGTAAATCACACTGTAAATCACACTTTTTTTTTTTTTTAACTTTACGTTTGTTTAGCATTTCATTTCCCCATTGGCTGCATGTCATAATATCTGAAATCATGTGGAACAGCTCCACGAGCCGCAGTGGATTGGATGCAGGGTGGGACTTCCACAAAAGACTTCTGGACTGCATCTCATTTTTTAAAAGGCACACTTGAGCAATGAACGGTTAAAGCACTTTCAAACTGCAGCTTTTTGTAAGTCTGTTTAGTGCCAGAGCTTGGCTTGTTTGATGTGTCAAAGCATTTTTTCTGAACTTGGGTGTGCACCAACGAAACACACCAGTTTACAGGTTTGATTAATGTAAACTATGGTACAGTTTGCTATTACAGAAAGCAATTGTCCTAAATTGCAATTGTGAAACCCCTATTATCATTTGCGTCCTTGATTGATTCCATTCACTCTCTGCAAGGGTCAATAATTACCTTTCCATCCACACATTTTTATGCAAATTTTGAAGGTATTGCATAAAGGAATGCTGGATGGAAATGCTTTGCCTTCAACAGATCAGGTGATTGGATAACTGGACTAACCAGTGAACTAATCCCATTGCACACCATCTAAAATATTGTTTTAGTCATTCTAAAAATGCCTAAGCCAACTATACAATATATCCACAAACAAATATACATAATTGCCATTTGTAACCCTTGGTTACTCTGTGTTAAAATGTAACAATGAATCATAAGTAGAAGTTTATATCAGCTCAAGTTCCAGTGTGTGAATGTATTGTTCTGTCCTAGTGATTGTCTGTAACTCAACCTTGAAGAGAAGGATACCTCCAATGTTTGTCTTTGCATGGGTTGTTTAGGAATGTGGTAGGCAAGTGACAATACCAAAGAAACAGTCTCCAGGAAAGTCTTCCAGATGAAGTGTCATTCTTGACTTCTGGTCTTTAATAAACATATTGATCTCTCTTTATGGTGTCAAACACCAAACTAACACATGGGGTGGGAACAAATCCCATGGAGTTAAAAGATCTTGCTGTCTTTCTTTGTAGGTTAGAAATTATTAGAACATACCTGATGTGCTAATTGCAACCAATGTCCCTTTAGACAAGTCATTTCACTTGGCGGCCAAGTGCAGCTCCTATCTGTTTGAATGTGAAAATTGTTCGCAAACATTTGGTGTGCACGTGACACAATCACAGGAAGCGCATGCCAAGCAGCTCCGCACCAGCCTCGACAACAACAACGAGAAATAAAAGTGAAGATGGAAGGACGGGGTGCGGGAGAAATTGAGGTTGGGATTATACATGATTGAAAAGAAAAAAAGTCAGGCTGCTAAATCTAATGTTTGGGAGCGGTTCTCAGAAGTCGTTCTAAGCAAGACAACTAAATATACAAACAGTAGCGCCACAAAATGGGCACTTTCAGCATGTCAAGAACATATTTGTGGGGGTCTAAGAAATAAAAAATGGTTTAGCCTATTAGATGAATACAAATGCTGCTTTGCAAATGTTGAAAATATTTATTAATATGACCTGATTTATGGTTCATATTCATAATCGTCTCTGTTGTTGCCACAGGGCGATGTTTCCAAGCACTTTCAGGCTGAAATAAAGGCTGTTTTCATTTACATTACAATGCCTAGTAGCTAATTTGTCTATTTAACTATAGGGGGTGTGGGGCGGGTTGTAAAAATAGAGACAGCGATACGGGCCAAATAATTTCATAAAAGCGGAACCGACGGTTGGAAAGAGCCGACCCGCGCATCACTAGTCTGTACTAATCGGTCACATCAGGAAAAAAAATTTCCCGAGTTCTATAGACCCACCAAAACATCTAAGAGTAGAGTGCAAAAAATTGATGAAATGATTTGTGGTTTTGGGGGGACAGCATCAGCTCACATGTGTAAATGAAGGGATTGACCATGGCTAAAATGTTGATGTATAGGTAATTATGGCCTACATGCACACTGTCAGGTGCAAATGCAGATTATCTTTGTATCTCGAATTGGAATCTGATCTAAAATGATGTCCACACTGTGTATCGCAACTCGTCAGATTTGTGTGTCCATGCAGCTCTTGGACAATATGGCACTGACATTGCGTTGATGGAGGGGATGGTAGAGATGTTGTCTTATTTTCAATTTCTGACGACACTGGACTACTGTGAGTACTGAGGTTGAAGAGACTGTCGGAGGCTGATATGTAGCGTTACAGCTTTTTTTCACGCTCTTTGTCTGCGCCGGTTTCAAAATGTTTCATGAATAACAATTTTTGGCACTTTGCAACAACACAGCATTGTTTCGGCATGTTTTGTCTAACAACGTCTGACAGTTTTTGCATTTTTACATGGCATAAGAGTCACATGCCACCAGAAACATCCGATCGTTCGCTCAGACTGAAGCCGATGTCCTGATATGTGAATGAGGATTTCAGACCACATATGGATGTAGCTTGAAACGAATTTCATGTGCTTTTTTGGACTGACAATCTGAACGTAGCCTATGTCGGATAAGAAAAAGAAGGAAGATTTGCAGTACGAGCTAGAGAAGCTACGGCTTGTTGGACCTTTACCACATATTAACTTTAGTTTGTCAAAATTGTGCGCTCTCTCCTGCTTACTAAGTCCTTTTCTATATGATTTCGCACCTACCACAGTGTTTTCCGTGTTTTTTTTTGTGTGAAAATGTGTTCAGTTGTACATAAACAGATGCAATCCATGCTGTTGTTTGCATCCGAGAGCCTCCATAATGGCCGCGCATTGCTGGTGAAAATGCTCTATTGAGCGATGCACTTTCCCCATTCAAAACATTATGAATGACGCATTTTGTGATATTATATAGTCTTTGTTACAAACTTCTCAACTTAAGCCCTTTCACACAGCGTGTCTGATCCCGGGAAATTGCCAGAATGCCTTCTGTGTGAATGCAAACACGACCCAGGATTGATACCGGCATCGATGCCGGGTTGGGACCTAGTAACATTGCCGCAATCAGTCCCGGAATGCGCACTGTGTGAACAAAAGCCAGGACCAATGCCGTAAGGGGTGTGTCATAGTGATGACACTTGTGCCATCGCGCGTCTCTGTTGCTCTTAGAAGAAAGTTTGTGTTGTCATCAACAAAGAAAGAACAAACAAATGTCTGCGAACTGGAACGAAGCAGAAACCAGGAGCTCACTTACTATCCGCGCTGAAGTTGAGATCGTTCACCAGCTTTGTGGAACGCTGTGCGCGTGTACATGTTTGGGTCGCAGTTACTTCGCCTCATCCTGACGTCATGTGTCTTTCCAGGATCTTTACGAGTTGTGTGTGAACACACTCACAGATACCGGCAAATCACTGGCAGTGTGAATGAACTGAAATCAAACAATCCCCGGGACAAATGCCTGGTGGCATTTTGCCATCCCTATTTTTCCGAATACTCTGTGGGAAAGGGGCCTTATAAAATACCAGAGGACATGAACACACTCAACTTAACATATTCACTGCATTTGTGGAAAACTGTTGCCATAAGTTGCTGACCTAAAAGGAAAAAAATCTGACCATAAAAGAAAACTATCGAGCATTTATGCCCACCATAGCACCCCTTGTGGGAATGAATGGTACACCGTGTGTTATATTTTGAATTGTTGTCTGAACACATTTCTGAAATATTCACAAAATCAAAACTCCAGCTAGAATGATTGTTGTCTCACGTCTTGCCCTGAGCATTTTTTCATCCTCCGTCCATCTATCTCTCTGTTGTCGTGATTGGCCTGTCAGTGAGATTGCTAGCTCTGAGAGGAGGAGGGAGCCTTCTGTGGTTTTCTCTCTCTCTGCTCTTCCCAGAAAGATGAATCAGAGAGTGTGCATGACCGCTGAGTGGCACCGGGCTTCTACTCATCCTGGTCTTCAGATCTCCCAATGCACTGAAGGGGGTCCAAGACTGCACCATCTCAACACCCCCACCCCCCTTTCCCAGAGGGATCAGCTGTTTGAGAATCACTGGCCTCTTGAGATCTTAAATCATTACCAGAGTATGAGAATTCTAGACTCTGCACTGTGATCATACCAGTAATGTATTTGTGAGCTTGATGAAATGTTTTGTTTTCCCCTTCATGTCTTGTTTAAAGAGACAAAAAAAAAAATTACTTTCATTAGTGTTGGAGCTGTGGTCTAGCGGCTTCTCAAACATTGCACTGTAGCTTTTATGCGGGTTATGCAAGTTTGTATTTGGCCAAAAGACATATAACAATGAATTACATTACAACAAAAAAATAACAAAACATCCAACAGAGAAAAATCAAATAAATTTGACAACCCCAAGGTCTATAGGACGTGGATGGTGAATGCACAAATTCAAAGGGACAATTCACTCAGTAAATGAATAATTGACTCAATATCATGTTTTTTTAAACCCATTTGGCTTTCTTTTTTAATGGAGAAAATTGAGAAGAATTTCCACAATTTCTTCAGCTGAACAGTTTATGTCAAGTTCAAATAAGGACAAAACCAGACATGATAAAACTAGTCCTGACTTTGACATTATTTTATAAATCTTCTGAAGCAATGTCACATTAAAGGGACAGGGATACGCAACAGCACACTATGGTGAATATGGTCAGAATCCAGCTTATCCTGTAGATGGTCTGCTTGCACGCTTTAACCTCACACATGAGCTGATCGGTTACCTTGCTAGAGAACGTTCAGTCTGTGTCAACGCAGCTGGCTTTTAAAGCGAATTGGAGATTTGGTGGGAGTTACCTGCCCAAACACCCAATTACTCATTAAAAGGGTGATGAACTGAGAAATCAAATTCTCCTTGAGCTTTTGACATCTAAGAGGTCATCATATTATAAGAATATCCTGTAAGTTTTAGAACTGAAAACGACCCTGTTAGTCTAATAAAAGCTTTTATTGACACCAGCCTCAACAAACGTCTCGTTTTTGAAAGTGTGGAAGTATGACATCAATGACGCATAAACCCCACCCGCTCTATTAACGCCTACTTCAACACGGCCGGTTTAGCCCTACGCCCACTGATCTTCGCGCATTTACGCATAGATAAACAATAGCATACCTCGTGATGACAAACGGAGCGAGCTACTAGCAATAAACATTCCGTCGACAAAATGTTGTGCCGTGCCTGGCTGTGGAAGAAGACAGTTGCTGCATAAGCTTCCTCTGGATTCCAATATTAGGAATGCCTGGTTAAAATTTGTTTTTAATGACGTTCCTGCAGATGAGTGTAAAACATTATCCGTATGTTCGCTTCATTTCACCGAGGATTGTTTTGTGAACAAGACACGTTCGAGGCTGGATTTGCAGACCGATTAAGAGAAAAGAACGGTGATGTGCCGTCTATATTGGATCTGACAGGAATTGTGCAACACACGGACTCTTGGGTCGAACATGTATGGGCGAATCCGGTTGCCATTTGACAACATTGGACGTTTTCCCTCACGTGCACCGACGGGTGAGTTAAACTCATTATAATATAAGAGGGAGAAATGAAGACGACACAGATATGCATTTTGTGTATGACCTAGAAGTATTTATTCAGCGATCGGCAGTTAAAGTTAATCTGTACGGAACATCGTTGTTGTACGGAACATGATTAGTCTACGTTACCTTCTATATTGGATCCAACAGGAGTGGTGCAACACACTTATGTGAGTAATATTTTTATTTTAGAAATAATAATCTACTCGGCTAGCATTGCATTGTTACAGATCGTTTGATATCTAATAATTATGTGTATGTGTCTACAAGTATCCGTTGTATTCGAGGTGCTGTTGGTTCATTGTCCTGTGATTCGGGATCGGACTCTGGGTCAAACATGTATGGGCGAATCATTCCGGTTGCCATTTTACAACAGTGGTTTTCAAAACAATCCCCCACGTGCACCACTGAAACCAACGACAGAGTTGAAGCTCATTATAATATGCAAAACTGTTATCCACTCACAGCAGTGGGCGTTTACTTCCTAGTTTTCAATGCGATACGCCCATAAAATCCAGCATTTTTCAAGTAGACTGAAAACTAGGGAAGAAAATAGCCCATAACTTATTCATTTTTATGTTTTTGAATGTAAAAACCAAGCGAACGTCATAAGTTGACCTCAGACAACAAAACAAAAATATTTAAAAAGCCAGTTCATGACCCCTTTAAGATAATGGGGACAACCCTTTCAGACTATGCGCCTGATGCGCCGACCATTTTTCCCGTCGTTTAACGCCGTTTTCCCACTGTGCGCTTTAGACCATGCGCTTAGATCACTGAAAAAGGGGCCCTGTTAATTATTGAGTCTGGCACAAACTCTTTATCACTGTCACCCTTGAAATACCAACACCCTCAAGGGTATTTACTATTTACCATCAATCAGTCTCTGTCCAATGTATAGGTCTGCATTAAATCATTCACATATGATTTAATGTGGTGTATTTTAAAACTAACTCAAAAAGGATACTACTCTACACAGATCTGATATGTATCAGTGGGAAAGTGTTGCTCCCCTCTTCCTCCTCTGGAGTAATGGGTGGATGTTTCCTGGTAATGGTGATTAATACGTTTTACTCTCTATTACATCCAGATCTGCCTGCAGTCACAATCTCCAGACACGAAGAATAGCATGTAACACAGGCCTTGCCAATCAACAACTGTTCTAAGACAAATGACCACCAGTCACAGATCACATAATTTGGACAAGCACCATCTCCGTTGAACACCTCAATTTAAGTCCCAAACTGCAAATGTCAGACGACACCAGCCGCAGGAAATGACCAAACCCTGCATGTGGCTAGAAATAAGCCTCGTAGTTAGAAGAGAATAGGACCAGGAGGCGGCAAAGTACAGCAAATATTATTCCTATTCAACCACTGCTCGACCACAGCACTGTTTTGGAGTGGAATGGGGGGGGGGTGAAAAGGAAAGGGGGCTGCATGATGGGATAGAGAAGGGTGAAAAGAAAGGCCTCAATAGAGAGCTGGAAATCTGACAAAAACAAACTATGAGAAATAAGAAAGGGGAGTGGAAGGAAGAGGGCGGAAACGAGCAAAAGGAAGAAAAAAAAAACACCTCGCTCACATTGACACAGCTGAAAACGCTGTAAAACCTCAAAACCTGAAGAGCAGCAGCGCGAATAAAAGCAACTTTACATTAGAGAGCTGAGAAAAGTGTCTGCTCGCTCCTGCTGTTCTGTCGTTTTTCTTTTTCTCAGTGCCTTGGTCACACTCGCTATTGTCAGAGATGAAAAAAAAACTGCAGAGCTGTAATGCTGGCACAGGACCCACACCACAATCCCGCTCCCCCTCCCCCTCACCTCCCTTCCTCCCTGGCAAGCGTGATGCAGCCTGGCACGCTGCTCAGCCCGGCCAAGAACTGGAGCTCTTCTCGCCTCACGCTATGTGGTGTGCTGAAATTTCCTGCAGTAAAAGCCTGATTGGAAGACACCCATTAGAAACGTGTTAAAAAGAGAGAGTGCCGGGCCACGGCAGCACGCAATGACGGGGGTAAACACTGAGGAGAAACCAAAAAACAAGAACGATTCAAGACTGGTTACCCTGCCGCTGCTCTTTCACCTTTCTATTTCGCATTATTTCCTCCCTGCTTTTTCGAACCCTGTTTCAATTTAAATCGTGGCAAAGTCTCCCTCTTGCTCTGTGTTTCCCAAACCGAGAGCTATTTCCTGATTCACTCCTCTTTATATAATTATTCCACAGTCTTGCGTTCTCTTTTTTTTTTAGTTAGCTTCTGCTGTTCCACGTTCTCATTTCAAAATGACATCATGGCCTCCAGGTCCGTTGTGGTCTGGCATGAGTCTGAAAAGGGCAAAGTTCAGCAGAGATTTGGGAGAATGTGGCAGAAAGGGAGGGAGAGAGATGAAGGGAGGGAGTGAGAAAGCTAGAGAGAAAGAGAAGCTGCCAAGTCAGTTCTGGTTCATTGAGAATAGCATGCATGGTTGTTCTCTCGGCACAAGCACCCACAATCATGTCCTCAAACAGCTACCAAGTAACTGTTGCTACTAAAATCTAATACATCATTCCAAATACAGAAAGATCATTTTAGCTGTTATGTTATTTTAATAATTACAGCTATGGATTTAATAAATTAAATGATTAAGTCGTTTATTATTTTTGCACTATGTTAGACGTGTTTTTAATGTAAGCTGGGTTCTGCCTTAATGAAAGCTGGGCTTCTGCAAATTTTGGCTTTATATCTCAAATTTGCAACTACATAGAACTGATACTTTTTATTTCACAAAGTCACTATCACTCACAATTTCCTCAAAATGTGTGACTATGTCACAATGTGACTATATCACGCAAATGCGTCTTTCTCTCAGAAGTGAAATAAAGCTTTTCAAAAAAAGCAGCCCGTTCTCATCCAAAGATGTCATCTAACTGACGCTTTTGACCATATGTCAACATCCAACATTTTAGGGTACCCTTTAACGTCAGTCAGATGACGCTATCTAATCCTAACTCTGCCCCAGACCTAAACCTACCCGCGTCATTTACTTCTTAAAATTGAGTCTAGGGGCCCTATTTTAACAATCTAAGCGTATGGTCTAAAGTGTGGGGGCGCAATTGCACTTAGGGCATGTCCGAATCCCCTTTTGCTAGTTTACCGACGGGAATAATGGTCGGCGTGCCCCAGACAGCAAACGGATCTGCTCATGCGTGAGGTTAAAGTCTGCAAGCAGGCCATCTACAAGACAAGCCGGAATCAATCATATCTTTATTTAATCTTTAATCTTTATAAAATTTGTATATGTACTCATTTCGTAACTGTATTTTTCATGTATATATATATATATATATATATATATATATATATATATATATATATATATATATATATATATATATATATATATGTATATATACTTTAAGGTTAAGTATATTTGTTTAAAAGATGTTATTTTTCTATTTCATATCAAGAACGTAAACCAATGCCAACACTGTTTGTGTATATAGTAGCCAGTCAGTTCGATGCTATTGTGTAAACCAAACGTGTATAAATTAAAAAAATAGATAGGCAAATTACCATTCAGAAACGTTTTGTAAGAGCCGTGTGTGGTGAGGTTCTGCTTGACTCTCTTCATTCGCTGCTTTCCGGGTCTGAGCTGGCTCAAACTGATACTGCAGTATTGATACCATTATACATTTGACAGGAACACACATGCAACTTTCGTCCGTAAAGGTAATGGCCGTGAAGTATCCGGACAACGTGCACTACAGTTTAGCCAATCACAACACACCGGCCCAAACTAACCAATCTGAGCCCATTGCCTGTTTCTGAGGGAGTGTTTTCATAGACTCAGGAAGTCAACCGCTCGTTCAAATGACAGAAGAGATAGCAGCTTACAATAAAGGTGAAATTTATGAAAAATAAGAATTTTTAAAAAAGAAAAACCACAAATGTCACATTGCACTCATAACTGCACCCCATAAACACAATCATGCAAAGAAAAAAAAACAGTAAACCATCCCTTTAAGTACGTTTTTAATGCTTCTTGCTTTAGCTGTGATGGGGGTTTTGGTGATTGACATGATGATGATGAGAGATTTGCACAAAAATGAAGACGTTGTTCTAATTAATACTGCAAACAATGAGCAACCACAATGACACATTCTTAGTCACTTTATTATACACTAACATCACACATGCTTACTCACCACAGAGAGGGCTGTGCTGTGGCTGCAGTTTAAAATGGCTGACTGTCACGCCATACCCTCATCCTCTGGGCTGATTTCACTCTAATGTCGAAGTGCTTTTTAAGGTGGAAGAAATTATGGCTTATGTTCTTTAAATGAACTTTCTGTACTGGGAATGTTTTCACTGAGAAATAAACATAGTTGTACACGCATTCAGAGATCTGTGTGTCTATGTGTGAACAAATGTAAAACATGCAACGTGCGATTTTATTGGCCTGTCTTCATGTGTTCGACTTCTTGCAAGCCATTTCCAACAGTGTTTGATACCGTTTGATATGTTTATGCATGTGCATATTTTTGTGTGTGGTCTTGTTTTTGCATGCTTCGGGCCATGATCTGAGTCATAGCATGAAAAATAAAAAATGTCTAAATAAGCAGCCCCTGCTGGAGTGATTAAACAAACCTGCGATGACCCACAGAGCAAGGACAAATGCCATGACATGTGGCACAAGGACTTGCACAACTACTACTAGCTATATTTGACTATTGCCCAGAAAATGGTCAACTAGTTGGCAAGCCTCTGAGTGACATTTCTGATGCATTAGCACATTACTTTACCTTTACAATTTACAAAATAAAACTAATATTAAACATCTACATTGAAAGCAAATGTGAGCAAATTGGGGATGAATTTGCTGGAATCATGTGATCTATGATTAAATCGTACAAACTCAACAAGCTGTGACAGAAACAGCACCAGCACAAAACACTACTTTTGTGAACATTTTGAAATGAAGAGAGATGATAACAACAGCACGCTTTTTTTAACGGTTGCCACGTAAGTTCCAAATCAAATGTTGCGTACAAACTGTCCTACATTTGATCTCACGATCATTTCTCAGATGTATGTGTGATTCAGAGAACGAAGCCTCTCTTCCAGATGTGAAACATAAATTGAAATTGTGCGCAGCTGACTGGTTTTTAGATCTCCCTCTTGTAATCGCTGCCTAATTAATGTCATTAGGATATAAAAGATTAGTCAACATCCAAATGCTTTATTTGAGAATGGCGAGCAGCAAGACTTGCTTATATTTTCAAATACAGGTCTGTAATACTCTCTGCCAAAAGTAAAAGTGTCAAATTTCCATGTCAAAGACCATTTTTTATAAATATGAATGTTGGCGTGGATTTTAGCGTACACAGACTCTGAGATCAAATCTGTGCATACGCATGTTTTATGGTGCTTGGTATTTGAGTGGGAGTGTTGATCAACTTGGATCCAGAAAATTCCCCACAGGAGCCCAATAATGTTAAGGTCGGGTGAATACTTGTTCACTGGAGGTTTTTCAAGTGCTTGACTCTTGTCAATACAAGATCATTCTTAACCAAAAATGTATTCACCTTTTGATGGAAATAACATCACAACATTTAATTCCATGCAAGATTCCAGCAATGTGTAAAGTCTACTACAGCACATACTTTCAATGAAGTTAAGTCTTGACTCCAGAGGAGCCAATTCATTTGTAAAAATGAAGAACTGAAGTAGGGTTAGAAGAACTGTTGCCAAATTTATAACAGGCCAGAAATGTAATAATCACTGCAATAATGATCCAGTCATAGACTCCTAAGCATTTGCTAATTTGAATCCAAACAGCAACTTTCTTTTTTTTTAAAGGGGTCATTAACTGGCTTTTTAAATTTTATTATATTGTTGTCTGAGGTGAACTTATGATGTTGGCTTGGTTTTTGCATACAAAAACATCAAAATTAATAACTAATAGGCTATTTTGTACCCTAGTTTTGAGCCTGACTTGAAAATGCTCTGCATTTATGGGCGTCTCGCACTGAAGACTTGGAAGTAAACGCCCACTGCTGTGAGTGGATAACAGTTTTGCATATTATAATGAGTTTCAACTCACCCGTCGGTGCACTTGGGGGAAATTGTTTTGAAAATGTCCAATGTTGTAAAATGGCAACCGGAATGATTCGACCCAGAGTCCTTGTGTTGCACAATTCCTGTCAGATCCAATAAAGACAGCACAGCATCATTCTTTACTCTTAATCGGTCTGCAAATCCAGTCTTGTTTACAACACAATCTTCAGTGAAATAAAGCTAACAGACTACGATGTTTTACCCTCATAAGCTGGAGTGGAATTGTAAAATGCGTGTAATGCGCGAATCAGGTGGGCGGGGCTAAACCGACCGTGTTGAAGTAGGCGTTGATCTTCTTCTGCAGGGGTGGTGTTTTATCCTCTTTGACGCCATAGTTCCCCACTTTTAAAAACGAGTCGTTTGCTGAGCCTGGTGTCAATAAAAGGTTTTATTGGACTAACAAGGACGTTTGCAGTTCTGAAATTTACAGGATATTCTTATAATATGATGACCTCTTAAATGTCAAAAGCTCAAGGAAATTTTGATTTTTCAGTTCATCACCCCTTTAATTTTTCGGCCATTTTCAGCCATTTAATTATTTTTTTTTTTTAAAGAACTGGGCTATTACTTTTCTAAGTGTTTAAATGTATGAATTTTGCATGCCATGCAATTAAAAGACCAAAAACTCCTATAGAATGAGATTCTCAGGAGATTTAAGATTGGCTAATTCAGGCCATAGCAACCAACAAGAAAAGTGAGAGTAGTGTTGTGGTGGTGGCTTACATGAGTAAAATAAATCACACTAGCTTGAAAATTAATAATAATCAGTATTATTTCCTCTCTGTCTTTTTTGTTTGAGTCCGAATATGAGCCAAAGCTGTGTGTGTGTGGTGTGCTTGCATGCGTGTGAATTGCTGGCAAGTTTGTCTGGCTGGGTAGATTTGCCGAGGTGTTGTCTGGATGCCTGTGAGCGATGGTGGTTTCCTGTTTCTTGCAGCCCGATCTGAGATCCCGTGGAAGCACCTGTGTCTCTTCTCGCTCTCCTTACAGCCACAGGAATATTCTGAGAGGTCAAGCCCTCTGGGACGGGTGAAAATTCCACCATCCCACTCACTTACAGCCTTTCGTGCCCCAGACACAAGAGTTTGCATATCACTAATGAACCTCAGAAGCCTATCCATCTGCTTTCCCTCTTGCTCCTGGAGAAGTGTGTACACTATGTGGAAGGGGGAATGCCAGACAGCTGTATAATTGCCTGTCTAGCTGCACTGGGAGCAGCTTTTATAGGCTAATAAAGTTCTCCTTTATAGATATAAACCTGTTTATTATTGCACGAGTCTCCATTGATAAAACTTTCTCTTTCACCTTGCACACAAGCTTGTGTTCTCATACACAAACAAATGGGAAAGTCACCAAAGAGATACATATTGGCAAGAGTCTAATCTGTCCAGTACGGTTCAAAGAAATCCGTCTGATGTGAGAGCACTGACGTCTTTCATGAAGACCATGTGTGTGAGACTGCACGAAAATGACATTTTCACAAACCACAAAAACAACTGTAACCAGTTAAGAACATTCAGTTTCCATTGCACTAACAAGTCATTTTTTTTTGTTTATTTTTTGCTGGCCAGTATTAGTTTTCAAATACCATTGTAGAAATACAATATTCTCACAGGCACATTTGTCTATTACCCAACCGAAAGTGTCCAATAATGGAGGGTTACAGAGATAAAGTCAGCTGGTCATGTAGTCTCAACAATGGCAGATAGCATGAGGGGCAACCGAGGGGTAAAAAGTTTGGCTGGCAGCATGGGTCCGTTTGCGTCTGGTAGAAGCTATAAAATTATCATCTGGGGACAAAAAAAACACCTATTTTCTGTTTCAGAAATTTGCTGTGTATTCTGAAAGAATATGATTCGTTATTTTGAAATGTATTTTACATCGTATATAGTATTTTAATTATATGATACATCATGAATAGCCTTACAAAAGGTTTATTCAAGTGTGTTATTACTATACTTAACTTTCAACTTAAAATAAGTATAGGCCTACTTTGTCTTCTTTTTGTGTACTTCTCAGAAATATAAAAAATTACAAATTATACTTGACTACTGGCAGAAAACTGGCCTATACTTGGATAATATTTTCATCGAGATATTTAAATGGATAATTCAGTAGCCTATTCTTAGTATATAGGCTTGTAGTTGTGTTTACTCTTTTGAATGAATAGCCTATTTATTCTGGGGTTTTTTTTTTCACATAGGCTAGTTTTACATACTGTTTTATAAACTTACCTTGTTTGAATTAAAAAATTTGGATTTTATAGAGAAATAAATATTTCTGAGTATGTGAATTTTTGTGTAGTCCACTGGTAGAATTCGAATACATAGGAATTTACTTCAAATTTGCAGTTCAAGTTATATTTCAATTATAAAAATAATACCTGAATATGAACATAGTAGTTTACTGCAAATAAAATAATGTATAAATCATACTGTAAGGATGATGTTAAATCTGCTTAAAGAAACCGTATACTTGCAGAATAAAACTCAACTATTTTACTGACTGCATACTTCAAAGTGTACTTTTATAAACTAAAATGTGCTACAAGTATTTAACTAGTAAACCATCAGGATACTTACATGTGAACTTGTAGTACAGTTGCAAAACAAACAAAAATTGTAGTTGTACAGTAAGTTTACAGTAGTCAACATTTGAAGTGGATCAAAAAAGTTAATCAAAGATAAGAATGGGTATTGTTCAAAATTCATGCATAACTTAAATTAATGGTTTTGAGCCACTTCAAAAAATGACTGTAGTTGTGTACAATATTGTGTTTATACTGTTTATACACTAAAATTCCCAAGGCTAATTTATTCCCAAGTATGTATTGAAAAAGTACACTTACAAATAGGCTACACAACTAGTTAATTAATATTAGTTTGGCTCCTATATAAGTATACTTAAAAATAAACTTGAAGTAAGTTTTTGCAAAGGTAGCTTTCTTCAGTTAGCCTTTTAGATTTAGTGGTAACAACAAGTATCAGGCTGAATCTGAAATCACCCCTATACCCTCAAATAGGGCCTTATTTGAGGGGACAGCCATTTGTAGTGATGTTTCGATATCATAGTGGACGTTATTGACTGAGCTTTTTTGTTTTTTCAATCTCACATTGCACTGCAATGTATAACCGATGTACGCTCAACAGCTGTCTGAATTCGCTCACTTCTTTCCATTCATTCCTTCAAGTGAACTGTATTAGTGGACTAACGTAAGGAATAGTGAATGAGGGTTTAGGTGTCGATTTCAGATTCAGTCTCAGTGTTTCCAATTTTGTCCCTTGTTCCTTGTCCACTGTAGGAGATGTTGATGCAATTATATCCTGATATGTGCAAATTAGTCTTCATAGATCCAGAGGCCCATTGATGATTCAATGACTTAAAGGTGCTGTATGCCATTTTTTAGCGGCCTCTAGTGGTGATGTTTCAGAATGCAACAAGAGCGCTCGTGCTTGTGTGCGTGATAGATCTCAAAAGCGAGCATTCACTACCAGCCACACAGAGACTTTCAACGCAAAGGCGAAAGCATCACACAACATGCTGGAAACTAATGTAAACTCCCACTGCAGGTACAATAATAGCCTACTTTTATCAGCTTGACGTTGAACTAATGCTCTGTGCTCGTCCATGATAATGTTACAGAAACTGCATTTAGCTGACATGTGATGTTATATAGCATAAGCCATTTCTCTATCTGTATTCGTGTATCTTTCACAATCAGCAATGTCAACACAGGTGAATGTATAATATGAGAATGGAAACGGTTAGTGAACTAGACTGAACAGTTTCAGTGTATCAGTAAGATCGTAGGAAGTGACATTACTGTACTGAACGTGTCTGGAAATGTGTATTATAAACAATATAATAGTAGTGGGATGAGTGACGTTAGTCAGTAGATCTAGTAAATAAAATAAGTTACATCCTAAAGCACCTACTTTTTGTTATCCTGGAACATTCTTTTGTATTCATGTCATGTTTCATGTAGTTTACCTTGCTATTTCACTGGAGTTTACTATGTTGAGTTTACTATGTCCACGTTTTCTGTCCGGAGTCGATCAGATTCAAGTTTTGCCTGACGACTGAGGGGCTAGAGCAGATAATACTTATATATATATATTGTGTTGGAGTCTGTGTTGTGCTGGAGGCCGGACGTTTTGGAGGTTATCAGACTCCATGTCATCAGCTGAAGTGCCGTTGGTCACATAGACTGTATATGAGGATAGAGAGGCTCGGGAGCGCGCATGCACGTCACATCTGATGGATTTCGCAGGAAATCCGACCCGGAGACCTCACTTATAAATATGAATATTGGCCTTCAGAGGTAATAGCAAAACCCGAAAAGTGGATCATTGCAATCTGTGATTACAACCCCTTCAAACACAGGCAATAAAAATAGGATTCATTTTATAAAAAAAGTTACATATAGAACCTTTAAGTTCAATAAATAAAAATAAAAATGAATTGCAACGTAACACAAACAACTTATATAACTTGCAAGAGTGTTAGACCATGCCATCTTGGCTCCATGTGCCCAGTCAAAAGAAGACTGTATACTCTTGCACCAGCGCCCCCCTCCTGTCAGGGGTGGCATACTCAGAAAAATAAACAACATAAACAAAATATATTAAACAAAATGGTATTTAAATGAACACATTTTCTACAAATTAAATAAGATTGTAAGTATGGCTCCTACAATAGGCGTTGATTGTGGGTGGAATAAAACAACATATTAGACCAACACTTATTTAGGAAAAACAAAATACTCATGCCCCTTTGAATTGTGTTCGTTTCCTTAGTAAATGGAAAAATGGTGAATTTGTGTCTCGATCACATACACACACACAAACACACGCACACAGACATGCAAGTCACCAAGTAGAACAGGGCAGAGAGTGTTGGGTTACATTCCTTCCATCGGGGCTGAGGGATGGCCAGCCAGGTCACTCTTAGTTCAGTCCCAGGAACTTGGGAGGAGAGAACGTCTTCTCAGAGCATCAATACATTTTTTTGCATGCGCATGTATATTTGTGTATGAACGCAAGTCTGTGCATGTGAGTGTATGATTGTGGTTAAACTGTGAGCCTCACAGGCAGAACCTCCTCCCAGTTCTGTACTGGGTCTTGTTAGAGTCAGAATTCCTCAGACTTTTGGAAATTCCCAAAGCTCTTAGGGATGGGAGCTGGCTGGTCACAGCGTTGTGGGGGTCTGCAGTGTTTGGCTAGTCCCTGTGATTCTCCAGCTCTGGGTACAGGCCCTTGGACTGACCCTGCCTACACACACCCATTTGCTTCCTTTTCATTTCAGCTGTGCTTTACATCATGAGATAGATAAATAATAGATATATATATAGATATAATAGATAGATAGTATAAATAGATAGATAGATAGATAGATAGATGAGATAGATAGATAGATAGATAGATAGATAGATAGATAGATAGATAGATAGATAGATAGATGATAGATACGATAGATAGATATAGATAGATAGATAGATAGATATAGATAGATAGATAGATAGATAGAATAGATAGATAAGATAGTAGATAGATAGATAGATAGATAGATAGAAAGATAGAAAGATAGATAGATAGATAGATAGATAGATAAGATAGATAGATAGATAGATAGATAGATAGATAGATAGATAGATAGATGATAGATAGATAGATAGATAGATAGATAGATAGATAGATAGATAGATAGATAGATAGATAGATAGATAGATAGATAGATAGATAGATAGATAGATAGATAGATAGATAGATAGATAGATAGAAAGATAGATAGATAGATAGATAGATAGATAGATAGATAGATAGATAGAATCTTCACCTCAGTTACCTCAGAGCAAACGCTATTCTGAGGTTTTTGTTGAAGTGAGTGAATAACGTGAACCCAACTCACTTTCCTTTATTTTTGAATAAATCCTTTTGAGACTGCAGAAAAGAACTGGCAGATCCTGGCAGTCTGGGTTTGGTCTGAATGTAAACTCCATCAGGAACACTAAGTCAACCACCTTGGCAAAGATGACGTTCATACTTGCCATGTCTCTGGCTAGAAGGCCTGAGTGACTTGTATCCTGTCTGTCAGTGCTCTTCAGTCTGGTATCGGAGAACCAATTCTTCCACAAATAGACAGATTAAATGTTTTTGTTCAAATCAAATCATATGGATTTATGCAAATTCACCACCAATTTGTCAAATGCGCGTAAAATACATTTGCTTGCAACCTTTTTCTTGATATTTTGATATAAATGATGCCAAAGGAGAAAAGTTGTCATATTCATATCAGTGGTTTGGCAGTTGTTGTAAAGTAGGTCACATGGCAAAACCAACATGGCGTACATCATACCCTGATAGGGGAGCGCGGGCACAACATAACGCGGGGTTAAATGTAACACGGACGTTTTACATAGTCAGTCAGGATCAAGCAGGTTGTCTTTCCGCTATTTTTCACTTGCTGCCAGAAGACGGTCTCCGCAAATTTGCGGAAAGTTTTGATTATATTTCGTGACGATACTGGACAAAGAGTGTTTTGCCACCATGAAAGTAATTTTTTTCATTGTAGGTTTTTTCGGTTTCTGAGTTGTGTGTATACGTTTCCAAATCTAACTTTATATTGCCTTAATCACTGTCTTGTTGGCTCAAACATAGCACCGTTTTGAAACATGTCAGCAATTCCTAGCAACTGTTAGCTAGGCTTAAAATATGTAATACACAGCGGGGTTGGTTGTAACAAGTGTTACAACTAAGCCGCCAAGTGTACAATAATAATCAAATGAAAACGGAGCCACACAACTTTTCAGGTTTGAGTATTTATTTATACATTTAACTTTGTTAGACTTTCACAAACAATGTTGGAATTTAAAATGTTTAAAATTTAGTGTACTATGAATGATAACTTGTTTATTTATTAAAAATATGGCCTGTTATTAATGCAATAAACCCTTTAAATTTTTATTTTAAGCTCATTTGTATTATTATTATTACTGTTATTATTATTAATAATAATATTTGTACATGCAGCTGCCACACACAAATCTAATTTAATTGCAATTACAATATTTATAATTGTATTTATTATTATTTATTGCAAAACTATGCTGCCCTTTCTATGTCTCTATCCATGATATTGATCCATAATAGAAGGATGATTGGATGAGGGATGGATGTATGGATATCTGTCTATACATATGCACAAACAATATCAAACTATACAAATAAAATAGTACTGAATTATGTGTGTTACACACAAGTGTTACAACTAACCCCTCTGTCTGTTACAATTAACCCCGTATATGGGGTAAGTTGTAATGTTTTCACTTCTATCACTTTCAGTGCAATTAGAATGATCCTAGAAAAAAACTTTAAGTGGTCATTTGTAGCAGAGATGTGTATGTTGCTTGTGTAAAAAAAACTATTAATCTAACCTAATAATTTTTTTAATTAATTGAGCCAAAACCAAAAAGCGTTAGGTTGTGCCCCGCTCTCCCCTATGCAAATTCTTACACATCTTATCATTAATGCATCAACTATATTATATAAATTGGAATGTAAAAACAAAATCGGGAGCTTGATTAGAATACGCTTCTAACAAAGTACACAACATTTTTATTTTGATAATCAAAAAATTCTGGCTATACAAGGTGATAGCATAACATAATGTTCAAAACATTTTTACATTAAGTAATCTAATCATGCCATGCTCCCAGATCCCAAATGTTATGGAATATTTATTGTGTAAATCAAACACTGGTTAGTTTGTTTTTCTTTTCCTCTTGCATCTTTTTCTTTTGTTTACTCTCCCCTGGTGGTAAAACTAGTCTATTGCAATTTCATCTCAGAATTCCAAGTCATTTTAATATCCAAAATGTCACTGCACCTATACGAGTCAGATTTAGGAACATTTTTACTCACACATGCTTGTCATTATTAAATCAACAGTACTTCATTAATTAGTTTTAGTTTACAATTGACACTGACAATAACAGGTCACTGTGGGCTTCATCGTGTAAGTGGCTATAGGTGAGAGGTGTGACTGTCCTGTGATGTCACATTAGATTGCAGTGAAAAGGCATGGTTTGTTTAGGACGGGGGTCAAACCTCAATCCTGCCTGCAGCCCAGAGAGAGTTTGAAATGGACACAGACAAACCTCAGCAACAGTTCTCTGAAAATTACTCTGAGGTCACGGTTAGCTCAAGCGCAGGTAAGAATATTACATTTATCAGATATACATGATTGAGATGTGAAAAATATTTACAATTTAGCCTTTTAGCAGATGTTTTTATATAAAGCAACTTACAAAGAAAGAACATAGCAAGCAATTTATCATACTGCAATATCAACTTTCGGAGCTAGAGCACATTTAAAAGTAAAAACAAGTCTTCAATAAGTTTTTATTTTATTTGATTGTAATAATAGTATTAAAATTAAAATAATTGTTTAGTCTTGAGGTTTTTATTTTAATTTATCTATTTTTTTTCACTCCCAAGGTGGGTGTACATTTAATAAAACCTAACATGAATATCCTAATCCATTTTTTGTCATATTGTCATTAAAGAAAACAGTGGGAGTCATTTGAACAATTGAAATTGAGATGCATTTTTTAATAATAATTCAATATTCTAAAAACTGTTGATGCTGAGAATATAAACTATTATTAAATTAGAAAATAGTAAAATAGAAGTATTTTCATCTGTCTTCTCAGATTCCAGATACCGTGTTTCAGTATTTTCATAATCCATTTGGTACAGACATCCTAGCAATTCCAAGCGTCCACACTAATGTGAATAGCTCCTGAAAACCAAGAGTCCCACAATTTGACAAATTAGTCACTTTTTCGGCCATTGTTTGCTTAAGCTGAGCGTAATCCTCAGGGCTCTGGCATGCCACTCTCTCACGATATTGAGTTTAGGTGGCAAAGCCCTCTGTCTTTTGAGTTCCTGGACGTTTGTTCAGAAGCATTAAAGCTCTTAAATCCTCCGTCTTCAGTGAACACCATTTGAGAGAAGAGTACCTGGAAATCCAACATCTCAGAGGTGTCAGTGGTTGATGAACTCTCACTGTCAATAGGAAATTGCTTGTAACCAGAGAGAGAGACCTGAGTCAAGACTCTTTTTGTTTGGAAGTTACAAAGTCTTTCAAATCTTAGAAATCTTTAGGAGTGACAAAGAAGTCCACTCATAATGAATTCACCTCCTTGAATTTCACCTTATTGGATGCAGATGTACAAAATCACCCAAAAAAAGATTCTGGGACATCTGAGAGCACCAGGGGTGGCGGGGGACGAGCAAGGCCAGTACCCTTCACCATCCCGCAGGAGACACCGAACTACCTTCAGCAGTGAGCAGCTGGAACAGCTGGAAATAGCTTTCAGACAGAACCACTATCCTGATATCTACTTTAGAGAGGAGCTCGCGAGAGCTACCAAACTCAACGAGGCTCGAATACAGGTAACCGACTTTTGCTGAACATGTAACTGAAATAAATGTTTCTAGTTTTATCCTCACACTAATAGTGATTTATAGTGACGGCAAAATATGTGGAGAGAAAACTAGCTGTGATAGCATTGAGTGACAGTTTGGTTTCTGTTTCAACTGCTTGTATAATGCTCGTGGCATTTGTTTCAAATTCTAGGGCCAGATTCACGGAAATATTAGTTTGCCCCAAAATAAAAATAAATTTCTGAGTTTTCTGATTTGAAATTTCACTTTTTTTCTGAAAATTCAAGTTTTTTCAAGAACTTGGCCATTCTCATATACGGCACAATAGGGAAGAACAGACGATGCAACTTTCCATTTCATGTCGACTTAGGTTATAAAATAAGTAGAAAATAGCAGTTAAAGGTTAGTATTCTATTCTTAGATATAAATCCAACACGTTACTTGTGCCATGTTGCACACACTGTGGGCAGACAAATCGCTTATCTACGGTGGCCGAGAGAGCTCACCGCGCTGCAACCTGATGAAGACGCATGCAAATACAAAAAAAAAAAAAAAACGTGTGCAAATATAAAAACGCGTGCAAATACAAAAAAACATCCGCAAATTAAGAAAAACATCTTCATCAGTTCCACAACACACATGTGCTCCAAGTACTCACAACACAAGCAAACACAGAAACGCGCTGCAAACGTTCACAACACCACCAAATACAGAAACGTGCTTCAAGGGTCCACAACGGAAATGTTTCAGGGGAACCAAATAAGTGACGGACCCGACTGGGACGTGCTCATAGCATACACAGGGCGTGCTTACCATAGACATAATAAATACATAGACGCCCTATTGGCCGCTGGAGCGTACGTCAACGGCACTGCCATATTGGGGAGAGCAACTTTCCCATACCTCTCATACCGGGAATTGAGAAAACGCCTGTTTTGTGCGCTGCTTGGGGCTGGACAAATCGCCACACAACTGAAAACAGCTTTCGATGAAGTACCTTTCACAAGCAAGACTGAACGTTTGTTTTTGGTTGTATTTGGTCATGATTTAATTAGTAATAGTATCGTTTAGAGGTTAAATACTACTGTTATTGTGTCACGAAATGTAGTTAGTTTTTCAGTCGACAATTGTTTAAAGCTCAAATATGGGGTTTGTTTATAAAGTTGTAAGCTGCGCCCCCGCCCAGCGCTCGTCTACCCGCCTGGAACAGCCGTACCTCGGCCAGTGCTTCTGACGGTTGCCGCTGGCTCGGATGTCTCTCAGTATAGAGGTTAAACATGAGATATAATTCGTATAATTTGTGTTTATCTTTGGTCTCATTAATCTATAAATGGTTCCCTGATATAGTTTTAGCTGAGAGCAAAGTAAAGTTTCATAACTTTATATTTAGGCTATTTTAACATTGTATCCTGCTGTATGTTGGACTGAAGCTACTTCTGTTATAATGGCTAGCCTATTACTGATCAATAAAACTGAAATTTAACAAAAAGAGCTAAATATTAAATATATGTCACTATTTAACTTTTTTGGTGTGTATATTCTGTAGTTGAAATGTCTTATTCTATTGCTATTATTATAGCATTATTAATGAACTTCTATTATCAATATTTTTATATAATTATACTAGTATTCATTACCATTTTTATTTTCTGTATACTATTTGTTTATTTTATTGACTAAACTATTTACTATTACTTCTCACTTTATGTTATAATTACTATTTGCATTGCACTGTATGCCCACTTGTACCACACATGTATTATCATAAAGGATCCATTAGTTATCAATTTTATTGCTAAAATCTGGTCAATCATATAAAATGCTTTTTTCCACAATGAGCAAACTTAAATACCTCAGTATGGGGGTCACGCGTTTTTATATTTGCACACGGTTTTTTTGTATTTGCATGCGTCTTCATCAGGTTGCAGCAGCGGTGAGCTCTCTTGGCCACCGTACTTATTCGCTGTAAACTTATTGCATCACACCTGGTTAGGAAATGTCTAGGGTTATTGTATTGATGCATTTAGCTCTTGGCCACTATCTATTATACTGTATATGGAAGCTTGTGTCTGCCACAGAATAAAACATTAAAAAGGTAATTGCGACTTTTTATCTCAGCAATTCTGACTTTTATATCAGATTTACGTGATATAAAGTCACAATTGCCAGTTATAGTTTGCCAGAATTGCGTGTTATTAAGTCGCAAATGCGTGTTATTTATAGTGTGTTCACGTGGTAAATACCAAAAGCCGACGTGGAAAATGCACATGAACATCCCCTAATGTGGTATGTTCCACCGGGCAGTAGAATATTTTGATGCACGGGTTGCCGAGATGAGATAACCTTTGACCTTTTCAAAATGAGCGGAGAGCAGCGTGAGAGTCGTGAATGGTAAAAAATATGTTCTGCTCATGATCTAGAAAATTTACAGCATATTATTTACCATTTGAGTTCTCTTGCTGTATCAGATGACTTAAGCAATCTAAAATAGTTTTAGCTAAATAACAGGTCTGGATCTCCATCTTTTTACCACATTACGACAACTTAAGCACTTGAACGCAACACACGGTAACACTTAACTTGAAGGGGTGTGCATAAGACTGACATGACACCCTCATAACCATTAACATGACATATGTCTTGAATATGAAGTAGGGTTTATGCATGTTTATGACAACTATATCATTAAGTGTCTTTCGCTCAATAATGACATTTTGAATGCAAATATGACATTGTTTAAGATGTCTTTGTTATGACATTTTGACATAACCATAACATCATAACCTGTCAGTGTCTTTGTCATGACAACTTGACATAAAATTAAGTTAAACTGTCATGTGGTTGGCTTTGACATTGACTGTCATGACATGAGGCCATTATAACTGTCATGAATATTTTCGTGACCTCAACTACAGTGGTACAATTTGAAAAATGTGTCATTACAATGTTATTATGCCTCATGACAGCCAATGTCAAAACCAACCACCTGACAGTTTAATGTAATGTTAACCAATAAAGCTAGGTGGTTTCTTAAGTTTGATAATTACTGTAATCTGCTATGTCATGTTTATGACAGGTTGTGTTGTCTTAAGTAATGTCAGAGTTGTCATGACAAAGACACTGACAGGTTATGATTTAGGCCTATTGGTTTTTGTCAAGGTGTCAAAACAAGGACAATCTCAAACAATTTCATATTTCCATTGAAAATGTCATAACTGAAGACAAAATGACAGTTGTCGTAAACATGCATTAAACCTACTTCATATTCAAGACATATGTCATGTCATGGATATGAGGGTGTCATGTCCTCCCCAGCTGAACCTTGACTCCGCCTGGTCTGATTACTCTAGCTGACTGAGCTAACCCTGCCTGCTTTCACTCCCTACTTCAGGTATGGCTTCCAGAAACCGTTCGTGACCAAGCAGCGGAAGCAGGATCGTATTACCCAGAAAGTGCTGCCGGTGGGCATAATGCCAGGGCGAGGTTCTCTCTTTAGCAGTATGTGTGTGTCTTCCTCTACCATGGGCGGCAGTACCAGTGCCCCCATTCCCTGCCACACATCCCCGATTCCCTTCAGTGCTGCCCCCTGCAGGCTTCCCACCCCATCAGTCCTCCAGCAGTCCTTTCTCCTGCCCTGCTCCATCACAAGCCAGCAGACAGTCAGACGACTGGTACAATCAGCTGCGCAACATCGGACCATCCGCTAATTCAGTGCTCTCACTGGCCTCTGTGTCGGCGCTGGAAACCACTTAGTCACTGGAACTAGAGGAAGTGCTGCTGGGTTATTCAGTAGTCGTAAACTCTTTTGGTTTCACTTATTTTGACGGTCCCTTCAACACATTCTGTTGATAACGTAACACTAAGTAACGCTGCACTTACATGTCTACTATCTCTCAATAGAGTGTTAGTAGAGGAGATAGTTTAGTAGGGTTTGGGTTAGAGTAGAGTTGACGTAGTTGCAAAGTTACTTATAGTCAGGAGAATGTCTGTCGGAGGAGCATCACAATAAAGAGTTAGCAGATATAAAGCTCGTTACATGAGAAATTATATAAAAAATTCATAGACAACATATGTTACATTCATGGCACAATTCAAACGGGATCAGAAAATAACTATTTTCTCTCATTCACTTGCATTGAAGCTTTTTCAACCTAGAGGTCCACTTGGAGTTTTACGGATGGGCGGGACTTACCAGCTCTATAGTCAACAGGATGTTCAAAAGGGACCAATCAAAATGAAGTGTTACCACTCTTTTATCTTTCCTTTTGTATAAGAAGCTACAGAACAAATAAAGTTTTTTTTTTTCAATGACAAAGCAAGATCGACATTTTTCTGTCTTTATTATTTGCAATCACACGCAACATTTTCTCTCAATTATTGCTATATCTCCCTAGACAAAAATAACTACATTTATATTGATTTTCTTTATCAATACTAAACTGTGACAATTAAACTAGGTTGTTTCCACTGTAGACTTTAAATAAGGATCATTATGAACATGTCATTCTCATCTCATAAGAAATGTACAATAGACTTAGTGAGCTTTTAAATGACATTTCTATTCAGTCAATTCATCAGTAACGATTTACAGAACTGGTAGAAATAAATTACACATGGTTTGTCAAATGCTGTTCTTCTTGCCATTTTATGTACAGTATGTAAAATAAACAGACATGGGTCAATGACAATCTTGTTGACAATCATCAACATAGGTGCCAAGGTCTTAGAAATGTGCTCTTTTTTGCTGGTTACAGACTTTTATCCTACTGTATTTTCAAGAAAGCTTTTTTCCTGCATTTTGGTTGAACCAAACAACTGATTTGGCAGACAACAAATAATAATAAACAGTTTTGTAAGATATACGTTTTCCTGAGGGATAACAGTAACATACCAAACTATTTGAAGTTTTCTTCTCAATAATTTCTAATAATGAGGCTTTCTTCTTCATCATCATATTGGGGTAAAGCATCACCCAAGCTTTTTTTAAATTATGCCTCAAAAAAATATCAAACAGATTTTTTTTTTTTTTCAGATTTGTTTCATTATGGAAGAAGTGCATTAAAGTCACTAGTATAAGGATTGAATTGTTTTTTCTGAATAACTTAATAGATCCTAACAAAAACAGTATCATGTTATTGACCCATATGACATTTTGTGTACATTCAGACTCAATAGCAAGCTGAAAATCAGTTCACCCTGATGTTTTAGTGGACACAAGTTCCAGAAATGGACAACTTCATCAAATAGATGGTAGCTGTTAAACCCAACCAAAGTAGCATTAGCTCTTTGGGGTTCATCCAGGTCCGAACACGCATTTTGCTAATTTTAATGTAAATCTAGGTAAACCCAAATCTACATTAGATGTTCTGTTCTCAACATGTGAAAGTTATGTCCTTTCAGATCGTTTTGAATGGGTATTTTTTTTTTATAATGACATTAACAGTGATAATCCCTTTAAGGCAGAAAAGTGCATGTTTGCCATCATTCATCAGCAGAGCAGCGATTACATCCCACTTCAGCTTCATTTAACCATCAGCTTTGCAGGAGAGTGTCACTGCAAAGTATGTATTCAATAATAACAATATATGCTTGTTTATAGCTATATAAATTTGGCAGTTTAAACATCAAGAGGCCCATTCTGATAAGAGATGCAGATACTGAGTGCAACAATGAATTAATGTTACACAGATGGCAATAACACAAAGCATCTCATGTCACTACGTGATTTCATTGTACGACATATTTTATACCGGTTATACTAAAGCATGAATATACCGCGCCTGTGAAATTGCAGGCACACATGAAGGAATGTGCTGGAGATTTGTACATCAGAGGTAATCTGCATTCACAGTAAGGCCACGGTTGTTCCCGTCGTCTTTTACTCCAGAGACCTCGCAAACTCTGCATAGTCAATATAGCCATCGTTGTTTTTGTCATTCGTTCGGAGGACGTCATCAATGAGATTGATGAGATCCTCTTCCTTCATTGGCTGGCTATCGTCTCCTCTTTCCTGGAAACCAAAAGCCAGGAGACAATAGTAATTATAATTGTTATATAAATTGTTATAATTGTTTCAAAAAGTTGAAATAAATTGTCAGGGGCACGAAATATCTTTTAGAGTTAGGGAAGTGCCTATGACCAACATAATCCAAACTGAATTTAATACATTGACTTAAAGGGTTAGTTCACCCAAAAATGAAAATTAAGTCATTAATTACTCACCCCCATGCAGTACCAACCCCGTAAGACCTTCGTCATCTTGGAACACAAATAAAGATATTTTTGATTAAATCTGAAAGCTGGATCACTCCTCCATAGACTGCCTAAGGGACTGGCTCTTGACGGCCATAAAGACATTAAAGAAAATGTTTAAATATTCCATGTGCCTACACCGGCTCAATTATAAGTTTATCAAGCGACGAGACTACTTTTTGTGAAAAAACAAAACCAAAAAAAACATAAATAATGACTTTATTCGACTATTCCATTACTTCCTTATGGGCGTATGCGCAGAACTGAGATGACGACATTCTTCTTCCAGTACTTCTTGGTTACCGGCTGCTCACCGCTTAGTATTCACCGCCACCTACCGCACAAGATGATGTGCTGATATAGCCGGAGCACGATCATCATCTTATACGGTAGGTGGCGGTAATACTCCTAAGCGGTGAGCAGCCGGTAACAAGAAGTACTCGAAGAAGAACGTCCTCATCTCAGTTCTCGCACACTGCGCCCACAAGGAAGTAATGGAATAGTCGAATAAAGTCATTATTTATGTTTTTTTTTCGCACAAAAAGTAGTCTCGTCGCTTGATAAACTTATAATTTAGCCGGTGTAGGCACATAGAATATTTAAACATTTTCTTTTATGTCTTTATGGGCCGTCGAAGAGCCAGTCCCTTAGGCAGTAAGGCAGTGATCCAGCTCTCAGATTTAATCGAAAATATCTTTATTTGTGTTCCGAAGATGAACGAAGGTCTACCGGATTGGACAGCATGGGGTGAGTAATTAATGACTTAATTTTCATTTTTGGGTGAACTAACCCTTTAACTGTTTTATATACAGAAATATAGATATCAGGAAGCAACGTAACACACACAACGACAGGAAGATTGAGGTACCGCTCCCACTTCTTGCTGGTTTAACTGATATCTTATCCCATGCAAATTGGCCAATATTATTACAGTCTGTGGTAAAAACACATTACTCCATCTATCCTTAAAAAACGAATCCCGTCCGAATAGTGCTAATGATTCAACGACTCATAAATACTTCACCCGTTTCATTACTGATGAATCTGCATTTTGAAACAAATCTCTTGAATCAAATGATTCAAGACATTCGCCACCTAAGTCGATGCAATAGTTATTTGAAGCGTTTTGAGATTTGCTCTATTTTGATCACAACTGTAGATAGTACTTCAGTGATAATCTGAATTACTGTATGTCAGAAATAACAATATGATGTAGTTGAAAAGACTGTTTGTGAAGCTGTTTTATCTCTATACATCACAATTTCACTCTCTGGGTGATGCATATTTGAATGTTTGGTAACACTTTACTTGAAGGAGTGTGCATAAGACTAACACAACACCTTCATAATCATGACATGAATATGAAGGACGTTCTATGCATGTTTGGGACAACTGTCATTAAGTGTCATTCGCTGAGTTATGACATTTTTACTGCAAAATTACATTGTTTGAGACTGTCTTCGTTATGACACCTTAACATTAACCAATACATCATAACCTGTCAGTGTTTTTGTCATTTCAACTTGACATTACTAAGAAATCACAACATGTTATAAACATGACAGCAGATTAATTATCAAACTTAAAGGGGTCATATAATGCAATTTTTGTACAATCTAATATGAATGTTTAGGGTCTAAATGAAAACTTTGTAATATACTTTTATTAAAAATTCTCATTAGTATTTTAAGAAAACACCATTTTACCTGGTCAAAATCAGCTCTTGTTTTCAGCAAGCCATTTCAGTGCATTTCCCTTTAAATAATAAACCCCGTCCCTCTGTTCTGCAGGTGTGAACCAGGCGTGGCAGTGTTGCCTTGACAACACTTGAAGGTTTTGGACAGAGAATGACAGTGCGAGTCTCTGAGGACACATCTGTGCAACTGTATCAGTTTGAACTGGAGTAACTGTTCACCGGAACAAGATGACGGCCGCAAAGAAGTTCGACAATTAAGGCTTGAGGACGTTTCTGAATGGTTGGTTAACGTAATGTTACTTTGATCTATCTTTGTATGCACTGGCAGGGTAGAGTAGTGAGATACGAACGCTGTGTTTACTGATGTATACGTTAGTTCATTGACAGATTGACGTTACAACTAATGGTCATGAAAAACTTTTCCCCATCATTTTGCAAAGATTAATATAAAGATTAATAAAACTTTAGGTGCAGAGGGAACATAAATAGTTGGTAGCCTACCGATTATTTTTCCAGGAGCAGCTTCTTAGCAAAACCAGCTTTATACTGATCCTCGTTTATAAAGCAGTCTGGTGAGAAATGATTCGCGCAAACATGAGCGCATTGACGTTAATCGTGGGGAATATTCCCTTCGTAAAGCAAAACTCAGCCACTGGTTCACAGTGGTTCGGTTTTAGGAACATCATTTATGAATGATTACTGTGTTTGTTATTGCACCCAAGAACAGAACAACACAGTCGCTTAGACGCCATTCTGCTCCAGTGTATCAACAATGACGGACTATAATCTATGATGACAGATCGCTCAGGGGCGGGTCCGTGTTGAAACACTGCTGTCAATCAACAATCGCGGGAGGGCGTGCGACCGTGTGACGTCACGCGGTCGAACGGCTCGATTCTGAGGCAGGTAAAAACATATAAGGAGATTAAAACAAAACCACTGGATGGATTTTTATCATTAAATGATGGTTGGGTACAGGCACTGACAACACACATTGCAGTACAATCAACTTGTAAAAGTGCATGTACCATTATATGACCCCTTTAAGAAACCACCTAGCTTTATTGGTTAACATTACATTAAACTAACAGGTGGTTGGTTTTGACACTGGCTGTCATGAAGTCATTATAACTTTTTAGTGACAAATTCAATTAGTACCACTGTAGTTGAGGTCACAAAAAATATTCATGCCACAGTTATAATGGCCTCATGTCATGACAGTCAATGTCGAAGCCAACCACATGACAGTTTAACTTAATTCTATGTCAGAGTTGTCATGATACAAAGACACTGACAGGTTATGATGTTATGGTTCTGTCAAGATGTCATAACAAAGACATCTTAAATAATTTCATATTTGCATTAAAAATGTCATTATTGAGCAAAAGATCCTTAATGACAGTTTTCATAAACATGCATAAACCCTACTTCATATTCAAGACATATGTCATGTCAATGGTTATGAGGGTGTCATGTCAGTCTTATGCACACCCCTTCAAGTAAAGTGTTAATCGAATGTTCCAGTATGATTTAGTCAAATGTTTAATAGTACCAAATCGTTTTTCTTTAGGAATGAGATTGTGTGGGTGTTTCTGAATCGAGATGGCAATCTTTAAACGATTAATCGTGCACCTCTAAGTAGGTCGTGTCCAAACTTTGAACTGGTAGTGTACAGTCAAAGCTCAAATCAGAGCACACACCTCTCTGTGCACATGAGTAATGGCAGTGGCAAGCTCAAGTCCATCCAGCAGATTGTTGCCATCATAGTCGTGCATTTCTGAAATAGTGAAGCTGCAGCTCTTGAGGGGTCATGTCCGACTCCGGCTTTTCAATCACCCTTCTAAATGCTCCATGATGTGGCTACAACAGAACAGAAGTGAGGTTAGATTACAGAACGGAATAATATTAGCCAGAGGTGGATTGGTATTTGGCCAATTTAAGATGATCAGCATCAGTCGATAACTGTAACCTTTGGTCTGATCAAAGTCACAATAAAGTTGAAGTTACAACATATATTTTCTTGTATATCCAAGTGAAGTTGATTGTCGGAAAAAACAAAAAACAAAAAAAACCTTGGTTCTGTGCACTATTTCTTTATTGGGTTTTGAGATGTGGCTGTTACACTCAAATGTGGAGGCTTGCAGGATGGGGATTGATTTGACTAAATTATATAAGTTCTGCTGTCACTAGAGAGAAGGTCTGTAATTTAATCGTATGGTTCAGCTATGACAAGGTAATAAGAATATAACATAGGCAATTGGATTAATTATTCACAATGCGATCTATATGATGCATTAAGAAAAATGCAGATAGGTAAACTTTCATCCTATAGATAAATCTACTGACATCCTTTATATGCTGTCATATCCAACTAGACCCAAAAAGTCTAAAGGCCTATTTCTATTTTACCAATAACATTTCTTTATTTCTAATGCTTACCAAGGTAGATTTATGTGATACAAAACAATATAATAAAAACAGTTATACTGTGCAATATTATTTCAATTTAAAATAAATTAAATTGCTTTCCAGTTTTTTTAAAAGGGTCACGAAAGTGCAATTGAGTAAAATGTTATAGTGTTCTCTGAGGTCCACTTACAATGTCAGCAAGATTTTTACATTTAAAAATAAATAAAAACACTTAATTTAAAAGTAACAAGTCAGTTTCTATCCTGTTTTTGACCTCCTCTCCAACACTTCATTTTGTTATCGGCATGTCATATTCAAGACTGGAAAGTAAACTGGCCATTGCTATGAAGTTTTGTAATATTAAAATAATTTTCAACTGTCCCTACCATTACACTGAAGTGGAAATTATTTTGAAAACT
Organism: Hybognathus amarus; assembly: GCA_030378365.1. NCBI lineage: Eukaryota > Metazoa > Chordata > Actinopteri > Cypriniformes > Leuciscidae > Hybognathus > Hybognathus amarus. The sequence goes on from JAQIUQ010000163.1 coordinate 209,378, forward strand.
TCTGATGTTGAATTGATGGAACTGGTGAAATTCAACCATACATGTTTGAGTCCGTATCCCAAATCAGAAGAAAATGAACCTACACCTCAAAAACCAAGGATAGACCTGGGGCTCGTTCTTCGTACGTCGCTAACTCAGTTAGCTGGATTTGATTGTTGGCGATTTGCCATGATCTTGGATCGTTTGGTTCTTCGAAGCTCATCCTGGACTTGCTGTCATGGCAACAGGTCCGTCAGCTTGAACCTGCTCGCGAGCAGGCTTATTTCATGTAAACAGGATTAGATCGCGGCTGATACAGGAAGTCCTTTAGCGCAGCGCGATAGTGTAGCCTAATTTCTGAGATTTATTCATTTTTTTCTCGTGAAACGATCGTCGTGAGGGTGTCGTTTAAATACATTAACGTTATTATTTTGTTGGAAATGCACATTAATGTTCGATTCGATGTCGAGGCTTCAACAACAGCACAAAATGTTTGCATTGCCCTAAAATTATTTGCGAGTGGCTTCCTTTACACTATTGGAGATGCGGAGAAATTGATAAGCTTTCTGTTCGTGCCATTCACAAAGTTTACCTCGCTCTTAGTTTTTTTTTTTTCTTAGGGTATATTATAATTTTTAATGAAGATAATGCAAGCCCTCAATGAAGGGATTTTGTGAGCAGAAAGGGGGCTTATGTAAATGTGCAGCCAAATTACTATTACAATTTGTAATATTCCAGATTAGTAATATTATATCTATATTTTTTAAAAGGCAGTTGACTGAGTAAAATCTCTTAGATGGTGTGTGACCATGTTCCATATCATCACAAATCAGTGTGAAAGCAAAATGGCCAGGATCTGCATGACTCAAGAATTTTCAGAGATTCACATTTATGCACATTATTTGAACGTGGTTAGGAAAATTATAAATATCAAACTCACAGTATTACAAACACTTATGCTGAGAAATGCATTTTTTCCATTATACAAGTGATTACAACAGGATCCTGCATGGAGACAGGTGTTTTATGAGCCCATTCCCTGACCCAAACCCCAGACCAGTTACAATGCAGCTCTAGGACAAGGGCACACAATGAAATGAGCTTTGGCCACTATAGGTGCCCGATCTCATGAAAGTTAGAAGATTTCAGGGTCTAAAAAGCCTGAGGGTTGCACCTGACAGGGCCTGTGACATTGCATGTGCCATATTACACAACACTGCCAATGTCAGACAAAAAAGTTTAATTAAGCCTAAAATAAAAGACAAGACAAATCTGCAAAACTCTATTTGCTTAGAGTTTTATTTCAATATTTCTTTGTAAAGAAAAAACAGTTATTCAGTCATCTTTTATTAAGAGATATTATGCAAGGTCAGCAATACTCTGTGTGAAATAGTGTAATTTACTCTGAAGTTTTGAAGCAACTCTATTTCTAGTGCAATTTTTTTTTCTTAGTCAAGTTCTATTTCTCCCCCTGATTTTTGTTTTTTTTCAAAATACTCTATTTTCTGTTGAAGACTCATAGGGAACAAATTTCACCCTGTGTCGTTTGTGTCACACATGCCTCATGCAACAGGCAACAAAAGTTGTCTCTACACTGCCCACCTTCACTGCTGTGTGCAGACTCTTATGTAGGCCTTTCTGTACATGTGGACTCCTGTCAGAAATAATAGGCATAGGCACAAGTAGAAATCAATTAAAGCCATCAATTAAATTAAAGTACTTCCTCCAAAGGACAGTCATCTGAGAAGTTTTCTTCACTCTCCAGTGCAATGTGATTATTAACTCATGGCAAAATCTTTTTAGTTTTACATTAACATAAGTTTATCAGTTTTTACTTTCACAACTTCACAAGACAAAGCAATTTATTATTACTCAAGATTTGACATTTGAAATGACTAAACCAGCCAATATGGATTATAGGCCTACTTCTTTAATGCAGCAACAAATTATTTCACAGTGTACAAAGATAATTTAAGTCTCATTTCCCAGTAATGAAGGTGTTGCTGCTACTGGTCCCTGATGTGGGTCTGGAAGAGCTGAACCCAGGGATGCCCTTCACAACAGGTCAATTCACATTAACCCAAGGGTCAGCTCTTCTGCCAGGGTCAGGAGCATCATTAGCCCTTTTCCTGTTTGCTTTTATAAACAGACAATCATTTATTTAACAGTGCCTTTTTCAAAGAGACAAGAAGGCCTATAAGGCCTAGTAAAATTACCAGTAGAATATTTAGAATAGGCTATTAGATATTAATATTAATAGTAGAATATTTTTGTACTTCACTTTCACCATGTCCATTATTATAGTATGGTGACTTGACATTACAATGAACAAAGTAATTATGAAAATAAAAATAAAATAATAATAATAAGGTATTAAAATATCTAACATGGCCACCACAAACGCATTTAATTTGTCTTCTACTTTTAGAGAGCCAGCACTCTCTCCTGGCTTTTGCACACTTTGAGGTGTTCCTGGCGTTTTAATTAAAGACTGAAATTCGGCATAACCTTGCATTAAAAGCGCTTGCTCTGCTTGGGAGAAAAACTGGGCGTGTTCTTTGGCCATGCTGAACAGCCAATAGCAGCGTTGCTGATCACTGGTTCTGCTATCGATACATTCCCCTTTTAAACCAACGTGAGTACGCGCAGTTATCTCAGATTACTCAATCCAGCGATACTAATCATAAACAACAGGAGTGTTCGAAGAACCCAATTAAGCCGGATCATGATTAGCACGATGATATCATCTTAGATGTCTCATTTGATCTCGGATGTTTTAAGCAACGTACGAAGAATCGAGCCCCAGCATGGGAATTAATCATCTTTACTTATATTTATTCCTTATGTTTTATAAAGTAGTTATTACTTTATGTAAGTGTTTAAATAAAGACAATACAAAAATGTTTATCTCGTAACACAGTTAAAACATTTGCCAACTGTGAAGCATTTATGCATATTACATATGCTTTGTAAATCTTGGTTATGGCAAATAGAGTTGAGGTACCAGTAATTTTAGTTAACAAAAGATAACTTATGATGTTTCTGTTTGGTGTAAATTAATTATGTATTAATAAATATATAATTGTTTGTCACACTGTCGTTCTTATATTCATTATTTTCAGTGAAGTGGAAAGTAAAGTGAGTCCATATCAAATGATCTGTTTCAGAAAAAGCAATATAGACACATGATAAAAACACTGTTACTCACTCCTGTGTGTTGCGAGTGCGACATTACTTCTCGGATCAACTGTATTTGAAACCTTGTCATCTTTTATTCTCTCTCTTTATGCGTGTGTGTTAACCATTAGCTACAGAACATGCAACTAAAATGTCCAACAAAAAAATAATAATAATTCATTAGTTACTATTAAATTAGTAAAGAGAAATAATATTAATATGAGTTTTGTGGATGAGGTTTAAGTGTGACCTTTGTTTTCCTGACATATTATTCGCAGAAAGACAGACAGGCAGAGATCAGGACAGACTGCTCCAGTGCAAGGTCATTTGGCAGAGATAATCCACTAAAAATCAATAAATGCTATAAAAATACATTTCACTAAATTTGGATACATGTAAAAGCTGTATAATTGAGTATAGTGAATATAGTGAATACAAATGTACTCACTCTTTATCCTGAACCATGTTCCTGTCCAGTCGAACTATTGGCGGGGATCTTGATTTGAAGCAGCTGGTTCTCCATGCTGTCCTCCCATGAGCCCATATAGACAGCATACAGCTGGAGCAGAGCAGGAACCAGCTCCATAATCTGAGCTGCCCAGACCTCTCTTTCAATCTCATTACACTGAAATCACAAGGTAATAAGAGTTCATGTGAGAAAATAATGTCAGCTCCATTCATTTGATACTACAGCTGGAGTAGCCCATACTTGACCAATGAGAGCAACACACATTTCAAGAGACGTCATGATAAGATTACACAGAATATATTTATAATGAAAAAGCAGTATACATCTGAGAAATGGGTTTATGTGGCTGACATATGGATGAACTTGAAAAACGAGGAATCAAAACAGATGGTGGAGGAAAATAATGACATCATTACTAGCAGAATACGGAATATAATCCTCTGAAACGTGGAGAATGAAAGAAAAAAAAATCTAGATATGTATATTGAAACATTATAGGAAGATAGCAGTCTGACACTCAAACAGCAGTTGCAAACATTAACGTTAACGTTGCCCAGTCATTTGAACGCTTTTCTACGTCTCTCTTAATACACCTTACAGCAACATAACAACACAACATGTTTATTTACTCACCTGCTATGAATCACAGTTTATGGGTGAATATTCGTCCTATTTATTCAGGCACAGTGGAGTAACTAAAGTCCTGCTTGTGTTTACTCAGCACCGTTCTTTCTGACTGCATTTGCTTGCCGTAGTTGCCTTTCACCCCATGGACACGACAGCTAAACTCTGATTGGACCTTCATTTACTGTCTGACACGGTTGCTTTTACAAAGTTTTATTTAATGTTGGCACGGTAAAATAATACAATACGATAATATGTAGAATGGAATAAAAACGATATAAAACTATGCACTATATAAAACATACACGACATTTTGGGTAAATAAAAACTTTAAAATATGATTTGCTCTTATATTTATGTGTAAAATATTTAGCCAAAAGCTAATTCACAATAGTCTAAAAAATAAACTAAACTAACATAACTAAAAACTAAACTAAAAAAAGCAAAATCTCAAAGAATAAGAAAATATGTCGAATTCTACTGTCTCTTGGTAAATGCTGATGGAAATTTTAATTTAATAATTTGACGAGTCACTTTGTTTACATAATAGCATTCTCATTTAAAACAGATATCAGAAATAACAAATTAGAAATTATGCAGAATCGTTATTTTATTCTTTCAGGACACAACAGCTGCACGCTGATTGGATTTGTGAAAAACGTCATAATAAGGTCGCGCGCGTACTGGACCGTTAATCCACACGCAGCAGCAAAACGGAGGAATGAATGAGCGCATCTATAACTCTCTCAGGGATGATGATTGTGTGCCTAGTTAATCAATCACCACGGTCAGCTGCATGGCAAACCTCTACAGAGAAAATGAGAGGGCCAAATCTATTTTCCGACAGCTGGAGGTTCGATTTATTACATTCTTGGTGTTGTAGAAATGTGATTTTTAGAATAGACAGCAGACATGTTTGATGTTTCCAAGCAATTTAGACGAGTTGCCTAATCTATGAAGATTTTAATGGACATTATTGGCAGTCGATGAATGATTACTTTATCATTAGGTTTTTTTTAAAAGCATATGCAAAATTGACTGCTTTAAATGACGCTTGATATTATGAACTTCTAAATGACTGGCTTAAAATGAGTTTTTCGGAATACTACTCATTACTGTCTTTACTACGAGAGAGAGAGGACCGCCCTTAGTAGCCAATTAGAAACATTTTATAATTTTACACGCTTTAGTTTTGGCTGACGTCGGTCATTTCTAATATGTTTTCTTCGAAAAGAAATACTTTAGAATTAAAAGTTGCAGATATATCTGCTAATGGTGCATTTAGCTGACGTTCAGGAGTCCAACAGGAGCATAGATTACCTCAAATCTAGCAGATTGTGGATGGATGTACAAACGCTCAATCCAAACTGTCAAGCACAGGTTATTTGAAATCGCCCTCTAGATGGCGCCACTGTCTCAGTAGCGATCAGGTCAGGTGTCTCATTTTATTGGCGTTTGCATTCTGTGGTTGGTCTGCTTTGCATCAAATTAGTTAGTATTTTCATCTAAACAGACTCTTAGACAGCATCCGAAATCGCATACTTCCCTACTGTATAGTAGATGAAAAACAATATGTGACAAAAAGAGCGTATCCCAAATCACTGTATAAAAAAGTAGGTAAAAGTAACTGGATGACATGCTACTTCTGGAGAGATTCTGAAATGTGTATTTTATTGTCACTTTACTATCCCATGAGATCATGTGAGAGCATTTGTAAATGGCAGTAAAGTGTCACAATTGACGCTGGTACACAGCAAAATCAGCAGTGCTAATTCAACACCTACAGAGTTAAATTCAACACTTTAAAAGTGTCTATATTGGTCCACACTAGATCGAGTTAAAACAACACTTTTCAAAGTGTTAAATATTTAACACTATGACAGAGTTGCAGCAACTCTCTAAATAGTTAACATTTAACACTAGTCAACACTGGTTAGTGTTGAATTAACTCAACACCAGTGCGTAGTGTCAAAATGTAACACCAAATGGGTGTTTTTTATTTCAACACTACCGAGTTGTTGCCATATTAACACTACATAGGATGTAAAGTTTAACATGAAATCCAACTATTTTGTGTGCTTTATTACAGAAGGAATATTTACAAAAATAAAAGCAAAGCATTTAACCTATTAATAACATTTAATACACTTTAAAACAATCCAAATTTAAATGGTAAACGTAGTCTGGGATCATAGTAAAATTCAGTTTGATGTAAAGTTAAAAATAATGGCAAAATGCAAACAGTTGTTTTAACAAAGTAGTTTTTTATTAACAAACAAGCCCTTTTACATCATAGGTTAACTTTTAAAATAAATGAAGGCAAAATATAGGCATTTCTGGCATCAGAATTATGTGAAAGCTGCTCATCAAATGGTCTGTATCTCTGAAATACTTCAAGTCCTGTACATGTGAGTGAATATAAGTCTGTGTCAGTGAAGTTGACTCTATACCTTCGACTTTGCAACAGTACAGCAGTGCTTGAGTCAACAACATTCAGCAGATGAAGAACAGTTGCAGGATATGAGTGGATCAGTTGTGTCCAGTTGCTAACAGTAAAGTTCAATGTATAGTTGTTTCACAGAGCAGCAAAGGCTGTGCAGATCCAACTTTGCTCAAAAAATCCTGGAGTGCTGGTTCCCTAGACAACACAAAACCAGTCCACAATTAATACCCTTTGTGTTTTATAAATACAGTAAGTTCATGGTGGAAAAAGTTCAATCATCTTAGACCTTCGTGACTCAAACAATAAACTATTTTGGTTAGATTAAGACTTTTTCCAAGTAAATTAAAGACTTAATTTATTCAAAAATGTAAATTCTGTCATTAATTATTACCCCTTATGTTGTTCCAAACCAGTAAGAGTTTTGCTTATCTTCAGAACACTTAATAAACATAATGTTAATGAAATCTAAAACATTTCTGTCCCTTCATTGACAGCCTATTCAACTACCACGTCCAAAGCCACAGAAAGGTATAAGGAATTTAAGTAATCCATGTGACTCCAGAGGTTAATGTAAATTTTTTTACGAAGCAACAATAGTGCTTTGTTTGCACGAAAAAAAGAAAAAAGAAAAAAAAAACCTCAACTTTACCAATTATTAATCTTCAATGCACGCTCACTTAAAAGGATAGTTCACTTTGAAATTAATTTTTGCTATGTTTTATCTTACCTCAAGGGCATCCAAGTTGTAGGTTTCTTTGTTTCTGCAGTATTTCAAATTTTGATATTTTTAGTTTAAACCGTTCTTGTCTGTCAGTCATATGGTCACAGTTATATGGTCACCACCTGAAAGTGCATGCTCAGAGAAGTCCAAATTAAACATGATTTAATGACTCGTAAATGTAAGTACACATTGATGGCCTAAGACACGAAACGAGCGGTTTGTGTGAGAAAACCAACAGTATTTATATTGTTTTTACCTCGTGTAACCACAGCCACGTCCAAGTGACCTGAGGGCGCGGGCGCTTCGGTCTGCACAAGCGCTGGAAGTGATCTAAATATTGTGAAAAAAATTCAACGTTGTCTGTTGATATATCGAAATCGTCTTCCATTGCGATTTCCTGTATCTAAATATGTTTAGAACTTCACAGTGAGGGATAACACTTCTGAAATCTCTGTGTAAACAATGAGTGACATACACGCGCAAGAGATCACTTCCAGTGCTTTCCGGTGCTTGCGCAGAGATAAGTGCCCGTGCCCTCAGAGTACTTGGACGTGACTGTGCAAGAGGTACAAGAGGTAAAAACAATATAAATGCTGTTCGTTTTCTCACACAAACCGCTCGTTTCGTGTCTTAGGCTATCAATGTGTACTTACATTTACGAGTCATTAAATCATGTTTAATCTGGACTTCTCTGTGCATGCTCTTTGAGGTGGTGACCATAGACCTGCATTATAGACAACTACATCTTGGATGCCCTTGAGGTAAAACATATCAAAAAATTAATTTCAAAGTGAACTATCCCTTTAACAACATCTGCTCTCACATTCAACAACATGCTCGAGTTGTAATGTGCACATGAACGCAACTCATGAATGTTGTAAATTAATATTTTATAAATTAAGTGGTAAATGTTTTATTGCTGCAAACACAGCACTTGCATGGTTTAATAAAATTGATGTTAAACCACTGGAGTTGCATGGAGTACTTTAATGATACTTGCACCTTTCTGGAGTAAATTAGGTAAATAAATTAGGACACGCACCTTAAGAAATCTCAATAAATAGTCAGCTGCCAGAAGAATCTTTGTTCCCCTCTTGAGGCTTTGTGATGTTGGGGGCAGGTGATGGGAAGAGATTATCCAATCAGTTGAGTCTAAAATTAAACAGCAAGAACACATCTACCTGTCAAATCATGAAAACAATTGGTTTGAAAACTCATTTTATTACAGTAAATACAGACATTTAAATTATATATATACATTATATAAACATATACACACACACACACACACACACACACACAGTGTATATATATATATATATATATATATATATATAATTGATTTAGTTAGTTGTATAAAACACAAAAAAAAATTGTATAACAACAACCAAATAATAACAAAGATTTGCACATGATTATGTTTATCATGATTATGACTCGTGTATTCTGTTAAATCTTACCATCACCATGTTCCAATCTGTCAATTTCTTTAAACACCAAGCCTGGTACCCTTTAGCCATTTGGTGCATCATTTATGCTCCTAGCAAACACAAATAGCAAAATCAATACATTTAAACATGAAAGCATGCAAACATCAAACAAAATTGAATCTGATAAATACATTTTAAATAAATATTTAATCTAAAAGAATAACTAGCACATTCTAAGAAAATTTGTCCTCCAAATAAGTAAATAAAGTAGCAAATTCACGTGCATTGTTGGTCTGCAGTTTGTGGAGTTGTTGTTCTGTTAGGTTTCAGTTAACTTAGTTTTCCTCATGCGTCGTCAGCTCCGTATCAAGTCAACGATGTCGCCTTAGAGAAAAGTTTCGGCTCGTTAAAAGCGCGCAGAGCATTAACATATCGCTACAAATCAATATGTTATAAAATACATCTCGTAAATGAGATAAAACACTTACTTTCGTCATTTTCCCGTAAGCGACCTCATCCTGGTGTCCTCTGCATCGCACATCGACGGAAATGCCTCTCTGAGAGTGGTTTAGCCGCCCACAGCACATACACATTGTTATAAACCAATATAATGTAACAAAATGTTATAAATACATATATAAAAGCGATACACACTTAATATCTGTGTTTTCCCTCCTCGTATACCTTGCATCGCGAGTCAAAGAAAATGGCGTCTGTGAAAAAAGTTCAGCTCGTTTGGTCGCGCCCAGCCCAGAAATGTCCCGGATGTGACAGTTACACTCGTTACACTCTATTGGTGTTGTTTAGATTTAACTCTAAATATTTTCACCACCTAAAGTGTGCGGTTTACACTAGCAGTGTTAATCCCTTGAAATTCAACACCAGAAAATTAACTCTTTACTCTAAGAGTCCTTAACACCAGGATTTCAACACTGGAGATTTTGCTGTGTATCACATGATAATGACAGCATGGCGAATGTAGAATGTCTGGATTACAGTCACACTACACACACTTTTAAGTGGCCGTGAAGTAGGCTAAATACTTTTTCAAAATAAGTACCTACTCAAGAGAGTAGGCTATGCGATTTCGAACGCAGCCTTTGTCTCATTCCAGACTGATGGAAGCAGCTCCCTCTCTGGATCTGATAGGCCTAATTCAATTACAACAAGCCATGCAAATAGTTAACAAGATTTAATCGGTTAAATAGATTTAGTCATCTAGCAGTGAAGGGATTTCAGGGAAATAGGACGTAGCTGTCAAGGACAAGGCTTTGCTTCAGAAAGAAGACATGTTAAACTACGTTTATGGTCTTAACACATTCCTGTTGGCCTATATGATGTTGCAGCCCATTAAATGGTTTGCTGTCTTAACGTGCACAAAGGCTATTGTTACACTGTCAGAAAATGTTACTTTAATGTGTCTTCTTTCTTTTTAAGTCTGTATTACATTTTATCATGGTAACTGTGTTTTAGTACAAGATGGTTCTTATGCGTAGACAGTATAAGAAGTGGACAGAGCGATCTCATTGGAACTCCATTGAAGCCCGTTTTTGGCGTTTTTTTTAGCACTTCCGTCCCTGACTCGCAGACTCAAACAGAGCTTGACTACGTAGATGTGACTTCTAGTGCTGTAGCATGAGAAATCTGAATCATTCCCTTCTGAAACATGCAGAGGCGGAAAGTATGAGTAGGAGCTGTCCATGAGCTAGGAGCAGGAGACACTTTTGCTGGGTATTCTGATGAATTATTTTGTACCCCGATTGCGCACAAGCTTCTTCTCCTGTCCATACGGTAATCTCTCTATTGTGCGACAGAGTCGCGTGGGTATGACGCAATCGTTAGCCTATTTTTACAAAAGAACTGCTTCTACAAGGCCATAACATAAGCTACAAGGTAATGGAGCATTTTATACATTGTCGAGTTTCTTTAGAAATGAATAAAGGACAAAAGGGGTCTTCAAACGCCTCAGATGTAAAGTTATTCGCTGTCAAAGTGGCGCCAAAATGAATGGGAGTCAATGGAAATGCTAACGCAAGTGAAGTTCTGCTACAAGATGGCAGCTCCCGCGAGGCTTCAACTTCCGATCGATGGATTACCCCCTTGTTCTTATCCACTAATCAGCTACCAGTTGGTCATACCAGCTTTAAGGGATTCACTCCAAAATGAATTCTTTCATCATTTACTCACCCTCATATTGGTCATTGTTGTGACTATTTTAAGAATGTCTCTGTTGTTGGTCCATACAGTGGAGCCTTTTCATTAATAGTGACAACGCATTTCCACAGCAACATCCAAATCTAGAACAGATTTACATATTTTCAACTTTTTAAAAATGTATATATTATTTATAATGCTATACGCTGCTGCTTGACTGTTTCGAATACAATGGCAGTTGGAGTGATGGCAAATTTTGCATTATTATTTCTTCTGACTGCTTTAATTAATCTCTTGATATGTTTCCCTCTTTTGGAAAGTCGTGGAAATGCTATTGTTTTTTTCCCTTCTTTTGTTATTGGAGCAAATGGTTCTATAAAAATTGTAATTGCTGCCATCTTCTGTTCACTATATAGTTTACGTGATTGATGACTGATTGATGACTGAGCCCAGGAAATATTAAAAGAAAGAAAGGTCTATGGTCATTGGAACACGATTTCGAGGCATTAACTGTCCTGGGGGCTCAAAACTCTAGTGACACCCCTGCGAATATTCTTTAAAATATCATATAGAAATAAATATAGTCTTAACACAAGGTTGACTTGAGTAAATGATTTCATTTTTGATCTATCCATTGAAGGTTCAGCTGCATTGAGGCTTGTTATCCAGCTGCTTGAACAAATAATGACCAATGTGGACCAATACCAGCTTTGCCAGGATAGGGAGACCAGAGGCCTGTACCATGATGGTGGTTGAACAAACTCAGGGTTACAGGATTAGTTTAGAGTTGACAAAACCAAACCATTCCAATCAGGCTTTTATTGGTACCATATATAATACCATTTGGAATATAATTTGTTCATGTAACTTCAACATAGAATGAAGTCTTAGTAGTAGATTATTTGAACATAAACACACACACACATTCAAAATCATTAGGAAGAAGTTCAAAAACCAACTTTTCTGGTCCTTTCTTTATTTTTATCCTTTAATAAATACAAAACAAGTAGGTAGTTTAAATATTTACATACACATACACCATACAACTACAGTACCTACACTCACCTAAACACATGTGTACACATAGACACAGATGCCTACCTTCATGCATACACATTTCCATCTATCTTCTTCTGGTACTTTCTTTATTTGTATCCTTTAATAAATACAAAACAAGTAGGTAGTTTAAATATTTACATACACCATACAACTACAGTACCTACACTCACCTAAACACATGTGTACACATAGACACAGATGCCTACCTTCATGCATACACATTTCCATCTATCTTCTTCGTTTGCGTCTTTCTATCAAACTGAATTATAACCCATCCAAACTAGATTTTGTATATATACAACCATACAATCAGTATACAATACTAAAGCCTTAAGTCCTTTTTGTATCCATTCAATATTATCATTTTAAATATTCTCTTAAAAGGCATTTTAAGTGATCTAATAAAGTTATCTCAAAGTGAATTTTATATGGCTCAATGATTCAGGCATTCAATATATATTCATTCATCCAATTAAATTTCATGTACTTGAATGTCACACAACTTTTAGCATTTTAAGGAAAGCATTAAATCATCCTTTATCTAAGCAGTAATGAGTTTACCTGGATCAGTCCACAGCCTAAGAAAATGCTCCACTCTTCTTCACAATGGTAACCTGGTGTAATTTAAAAGGTTCTAATAATTCCAACATATTTGAACATTAAAACCTATTACACACTAGTCTCCCCCTTTTTCATCTTGAGATATTACAGCAGAACCATAACGCTTCTCACAGGAACACTTAAACGTCCCTGCATCTCAATGTCAATACTATCTATCCTAAAACAGTATGTGAGTAAGTTAGTTATTCCCAAAGCAGAGTATGTTGAAAAGAGAATGCCAGAAGTCCCCAGATGGTCTACTATTTCCGGTGGATTTCCGAAGTGTGAATCCTTGCTCACTCTAAAGGCTAATATTGGCCATAACTCATTGCGCTTTGGACGAGGAATTACAAACTCGAGTAAAAGGTGTTAAAAAAAAATCTAACAAACATGGTTTAGAGAAAGGTTTGAGTGACTAATCAAAGTTTAACCTGATTTATATATATATATATATATATATATATATATATATAATGTTATCCATGTTATATTCCATCTGCAATAACAATGTGAACTTTTATGAAGATCTGTTCAGACATAAACTTTTAAATGCATCGTTATACAGTACATCAATAAGAGGAGAGTCCGTATGAAATAGCCGTGACTGCAGATCAACTCTCTGATCTGGTAGAAAATTAAATTAAATGTAGAGGATTTTTTCTTTGACAAGATGATTGATAGGTCAGTTTACTGTGACAGACAGAGAGCAACTGTTAAAGACGCAATTGTATGATATTATGTCCCAAAGCTTCTGCTCACACTCAAAAGTAAATTTTCTTCACAAAAAGAGTACATTAGGGCTGTTAAAGGTGTGGTGTTGGTCCCAATACAAATTACTTTTACTTTCTGAACAAGTACAGACTGGATAATACTACACACCCAATACACACACAACAAGGAATGAGGGAGAACAGAGGGTTTTAAACACATGTGCTGTGTCCGAAACCTCCACTCAAAGCACTACTCCCTACCCCCTATGTTGGGGGTAGAGAGCAGAGCACTATATAGTGAGCTCACCAGCATAATAGAAGCCACTTTCGGACACTACTCGATCGTCTCTCGCGCCGTAATCATCTGTCGGCTGGTGCTGAGCCGGTTCTGGGCTAAATAGATTTTTAAGAATAAAAACATTACATTATATTGAGCTTATTTCTCCAAAATTTAAAAACTAAAAGTGATTTCTGGCCGTTTTTGTTATAATGCGCTACTCCACACATGATTATAACTTATTTTTACGATCAGCGCAATGCATGATGGTATGTAGGGCTTAGGTTAGTGACCATCGGTTGTACACTACTTTTCAAAATGCATTCATGGGATACATTGAGTGGACTATATAGGGTATAATAATCATCACTACACATTCGGACAGCACTACAAAATGGCGAGCTCACTATATAGTCCACTATATAGTGAGTAATGGGAGATTTCGGACACAGCAATGGACTAACAAAAGAACATATTCCGGTAATAGACTGAACACAGGTGAACGAACTGATGAAGACAAGACACAGCTGCTGTAATTAAACACTAACGAGGAGCGGGAAAACAGACACAGGACTGAACCAAAAACACTAAGCAGGGGCAAACACAGTACATGCATGTAACATTACCCCTCCCAAAAGGCGCGTCTTTGCACTGTATTACATCGAAAGGGTGGGGGTGGACGCCCTGGAGGCTAACGAGGATGTGCCCTACCCAAAGTAGGAAGCTTCCAGGGCGGAGTAGGCGGCCAGGCCTGTGAAGCCCCTTCGGGCAGCCAAGGTGGCCATGACCTATATCCCCCACCCAAAAAATATTCTTGCGAGGAGTGAAAGGTTCAGGGATGTGCTCTAGGAGAGAAAAATCAGGCTCGGGGACAGTCTCTGGGCTGGACGGAACCAGCGGTGAAGGCTTGGGGCTAGACGGGACCAGCGGTCTGTCAGACTTAAACTGACAGAGTGCATCTGCTTCCTGGACAATGTTAGGGAGAGTGTTCCAACTGCCAGCAGTTGATTTTGATATTCTATTATTAACTGGCCAGAATTTTAAGATAGCAATAAATGTGAAGGACTATAATGTGTTAAGAGCTTGCTCAAGTACTGGGGAGCTAAACCATTTAATGCTTTATAGGTAGCCAGCAATATTTTAAGATTTATATGATGTTTAATAGGGAGCCAATGAAGTGTTGCCAGGATCGGGCTGTATTGGTAATACTTCCTGGTCCTAGTGAGAACTTTAGCTGCTGCTTTCCGGTTTTCTTTTTTAATCTATGTAGTACGTGCTGGAAGTTGCGCCCATAATTCACCAAAGTCATATTTATTCAGCAAACAAAAAACAAACACAACATAACTACATGAGCATATTTAAGCTAAAGGTTCTATACTTTCATTTTGCAAAATATGATGTGATTATCGCAGCTGGCCCACCTTTACATGAACTCTGCCCTTCCCCATCTGTGAGCAAGTGGCATCGCTCTCTGCTCTCCTTCTCTCCTCTTTTCAAGCACTGTCCTTCTCCCTGGGCCAGCTCAAGGCTTGAAACATCTCCCAACAATCCAAGAGTTTGGTGGCTACTGCCGGTCATCAGATGGGCACCCCCCTTCCTTGGTGTTTCGGCAATTTAAGCCCATAACACCTCGGAAGGGCTCGAACAGGAGATCCAAGATCTACCCTGCTGACCACCATCTAGCTCTATGTTCAGTGGCATTGCCTATCAGCCATTTCCTGGCCATTCCTTCAATCCCCAACAATTCAAGGGTTCTCCAGAGCAACTGTCCAGCAAAACCTATGCAGCCGATCTCTACTGGTAGATTCCAGGCCTTAAATCCTTTTTGCTGGCTCTTGAGGATAACGCTTTGATATTTGTTGAGCTTACAGCTCATGTGCCTCCTCCATCCTCTCTTCCCAGGGTACGGTTTACTCTATAAGCACCACCTGCTTGATACCTCTAGACCAGAGGACATCTGAAGAACAAGCTGGATATATTCTTTAATATATCTTCTTTTGTTTTCAGCAGAAGAAATGGATTAATTTAATATGCTACTAGCAATGGAAGAACATGCCAAGTAGTTACTGACCAGATCCAGACACATAGCTGAAGCGGACTGATATCTTCTTGGTCTGTAGCGGTTTACATGAAACGGGGCAGTCTGAAATCTGCCCCTGCAGTTCCATTTTTCACCATAAATTTACATTGGATATGTTTGGGGTGCTGTAGAGCTGAGGAGGGCTTAGAGACCAGCTGCCCTGTTAATATCATACATACATTCCTGCCATGCGCTACATTTTAATAGGCCTATATCCTGCTCACTTTGCAACTTAAAAAAGTCTAGAAAATCCCCAAATAATATTTGTTGCAGAATTCTGAAGACATTTACAATTTATTATTAATTCAGTGTAACCTATATAGAGGTCTATGTTTATTTGAATATTTTGGTGGGGCTCTGCCCTAACAGATGAGGCGCTAAAGAAAAAAATAAATAAAAAGAATGTGTGCACATACATGCATACATACTCATTTAATAAGCTTAGTTACCTAGCTTTTTGATAGCCTTTAGTAAATTAACTTGTCTTGAGAAAATGATTCATACAACATAAATATCAGTTGACCGAGCATGTTTACGATTTTTTTTCACAGACACAAACAGGAAAAAAAGTGTCAATCAAAGTGAATTTTTGGGAATATATATGTGTAGACTAACACTTATTCTGGTCTTTAAATCAGTTTGAATGAGAACGCATTCCAAGAATGCTGCAACATTTCACCAGTATAAATCACAATAAACATAGCCTAAAGCCTCTTAGTATTTCCAGCAGTGTAGATGCTACATTAACAGGTGGTCTATTAACAGGTTTAAAGCAACACTAAGATTTTTTTTACCTTAAAATAATGTTTTCAAAATCGTTTCAGTGGTTCATCAAGTCGTGACATGGTGAAATGCACTTATGCCACAACTTTATCTGATATATCCACGATATGTAAGAATGCCAGATACAGTCGCGTTTCTGTAGTCCGAACAAGACATACTGTAAGAAAACTACAAATTTGACTTGCTTTACGGCAAGCGTTACAATTGCCAATAGATAGAGCGTACTCGACACAATTACACCTAGCAGCTGGGTAGCTGTTGAATTGTCATCAAGATTCCAAAGCCGGTGCTGGATAAACCAAGGGGGTAATCCAACAGCCAAGTTGAACCCAAGTTGAAGCCCCATGGAGCCGCCATTGTAGCAAAACTTCACCTGCTGTTAGCATTCCATTGACTCCCATTCATTTTGGTGTCACTTTGACAGCGAATAACTTTACATCTGAGGCATCCAAAGACTTAATTTGTCAATTATTTATTTCTAAATAAACTTGACAATGTATAAAAGGCTCCATTACTTTGTACCTTATGTTACAGCCACGTCAAAGCCGTTTTTGTAAAAATAGGCTAACGATTGCGTCATAACCACGCAACTTTCTGTCTATTCTGTTTATCTCAACAACGTTTATGAGGAATTAGGTGATTCAGATTTGTCTTTGCACAGCTACTAGAAGATTAACAACTATCGTCAAGCTCAATATGAGCCTGCGCAGTCGCTCAGACATCAGGCAGGAAGTGCAATAATCGGGCTTCAGTAGTTAAAATCAGTGGGGTCACTGTGTCCGTTTCTTTTACTGTCTATGGGATAAACGGAGAGCATGTGCGTGCGTGCGCATGCAACAGTATGCGGTAGGCTAAATTATTTACGACAGTCTATCCACTTAAAATACAAATATAACAAGAAAGAGACATCAACCTTTTCTAATTTCCCTATGCATTCTATGTCTTTAAAGTTATAAAATAAAATGTATGAATGATGCCTGAATGATTTGAGCTTATAACAACATTGGGATATTCTTAGAATATCCCAATGTATAGGCTTTGAAATGTATAGGCCTTATGTAAAGAGATGCTGATGAGATTAAAAGGTAAAATGAAATCAAAATGTGTGGGAAGTGGGAACGTTAGCCTATGTGAAATTGAATGTGATTTACTAAGTTGGAAGTGGAAGTGCAACTGAAGGAAAATGTGAATAAATGCAACCATAAAGAGGAATAATAATGTTTTAACTTTTATTGAGTTATTAACGGGGATGATCAATATTCTGCAGTCCCTGAAATGGGCAAAGCCTTCTAATGTTTGTTTGCACATGCTCAGTGAGTTTGTCGTTGACAGTCTGCAGTCACTCCACTGGTGTCGGCGGAGCGCGGTCACAGAGACGCAGGCGTCGGGATGTCAACGCGGCTCTCCTTCTCTCAGTACCGCCTGGAGGCGGAGGTCGAGCGCTGCCGGGCGGACTGTCACTGGGACAAAATACCGTCTTTAGTGGAGCAGCTCACTGCCGCGCGCCTGCATGACGATGGTAAGTGCGCGTGCCACAGTAGAATAGAAAAGAGCCAGCAATTATGAGTGTGTCTTGTTCCGCATGAACTTTGCACCTTTCTGTTAAACTGCCCATGTTTACCAGTGTGATATCAGTCACAGAAACTCACATGCACTTTTTTAGACGTCTGTTTTTTTGGGGTTTTATTTTGATTTGTTTTTAATTTAGAGAGAGAGAGAGAGAGAGAGAGAGAGAGAGAGAGAGAGAGAGACTGTGTGTATAACGTCAGTTACTCATGTGAGACAGAGATGTAAATGCATGGCTTGCACACACCCTTTAGTTAATACAGGTAAAAGCTTCTTGACTTAAAGGGATAGTATCATAATTTACTCACCATCACTCATCCAAATCTGTATTATTATTATTATTTTTCTGTGGGTAGTCACACTTACATTTATTTAATAGTAAGCTGTTAATTTTCAATGATTGTTGACTATTTCTGGTAATATAATGACATAGGCTGTCAATGAAAGTGCAAATGGTGAAACTCACTTGATACCATTTCTTAAGTTTTTTAATGAATTTGATATTGTATATATTTCTCCACTGTAATATTGATGTACTGTAGATGCATAGTATTAGGCTATAAATACTTTCCCAGACACAGTCGGCATTGTCCTTTGACCCAGATGTTCTTTGACCTAAGATCTTGTAACAACAACTTTGAACATGATTCACTCTGTTGTTAAAGATAGTTCACTTCAACATTTTGTTCAACATTTACTCAACTTCAAGTTGTTCCAGTATGAGTTTCTTTGCTGAACACAAAAGAAGATATTTTGAAGAATGTCAGTAAGCAAACAGTTGATGGATGGATTTTAAGTTTATGGGGCCCATCATCTGTTTTGTTTACCCATATTCTTCAAAATATGGGTTCAGCAGAAGAAATAAATTCATACATGTTTAGAACATAGTGAGGGTGAGTAAATTATGAAAGAATTATCTATTTAACGAGGGATGTTAGTTAGTTTTATTTCAGGAATACACTGCCTTTCGGCCCATAGTTCCAAAGTCACAATAGCATGAGAGATGCTCTTTTTTTCATTCCATGATATATGTACAATGCCAATCTCCATGCATGCTTCGACTCACAAACCTGTGACACATCAACACAAACATCACCCACAAGTGTGAGATCACTCAAATATTTCTTACTCAGATCCGCGTACAAAGAAGAATCATACAAGAAATGCTTCTCGTCTTCGATCACAGAGGTATTAGTTAATTTACAATAAGATTCTCTATGTCATTGGTATATTGTTCCATCTACCGATTCTATAGTTAAACAGTTCCCTGAGAATCTGAACAATAAGAGAGCGTACCAATTGTATGTTATGTACAGATGCAATGTAGCTCTCTCGTACCACCATTGACTTGCATTGAGAATATATTCAACTTCTAAAACGGATGTGTACCATGCATTTTGAGCTCTTTCTCTCAATCGCTGATTCAGAATACACCTACACACACTTTGAGCCTCCCTAGCACTAGAGAAACTGTTGAGATACAATAGAACTCGAATGCAGGAAACCCAAGATTTCCTACTTCATTTAAATGAAGAAGCATATTATTAAAATTTTTTTGGATATCAATAATTAGACATGGACACTAATTTTACCCAGTACGTGATGCACCTTTTCATATAAGTAGACACTGCAAATCTACTCAGGTAACAAGGGATGGTGAACTAGTAAACAAATTTGCACAAAATTAATATATTTAATCATTAAGGACATGTTAAATTGATCAAAAGTGACAGACCATTATATTATTAATATGTTACAAAAGATTTCTGTTAAGAAATACTGTTCTTTTAAACATTCTATTCAAGATTCTTGGAAAAAATGCATTACAGTTTCCTCAAAAATATTAAGCAGGACAACTGCTTAATATTGAAAGTAATATAATGCTTTTAAATAACCTAATCAGCATATAAGAATGATTTCTGATGGATCATGTGACACTGAAGACTGGAGAACTGATGCTAAAACAATCTGCTTCACTATCACAAGAATTAAATTTAGAAAAAAAATATATTATAAAATTGATTGTTGATTTAAATTCTAATAAAATTTCACAATATTACTTTAACTAAATTTGTGTTTTTCAGAAAATTATAAATGTAAATAGTTTTAGTTTTAAAAAAAACAGTCCTCTCACTTTCTCAATTTTTCAAAGGTAAGCATAGTAAAAGGTAAACAAGCTGCTTAAACTGCCATGTTCATGGTTAAATCAACAGCAGTAATCTAGAAGTTAACACATGGCGCTCCCTGGAGGTGTGTCTGTCCACCACTGTCCAAATCAGATGACCCAGCACGCCTTGTTTCGCCACCGCAAACACCCTGTGGGAAATAAACTCAGTCAGTAAAAGGTGGCCACAGAACAAAGTATTTTCTTTACTTTACAAAGTGATATACTGTAGTTACTTCATATTTTGCTGAGGCCTAAACTTGACATATAACACAAGTCTAGATTCCCATGGGGAGTGAGAGATTGAAGCAAACAGGATAGACCTCATCCACAGTGTTTATACAAAATAGGCATGAAGGCAAAGGGAATATTTTTGAAGCACCTCCTTGTAGGACTGTAAAACAAACACGCGTGACTCTCTAAACCTGATCAGAATGCAGCTGTAGATTAGCATGAAATCTAGACATGTTTATCAGCGAATGCCATTCTGTTGCAATAAAGTCCAATGTTGGATGAACAATGACAGTAATTTCTCAACAAAACCCTGTTCTAGATGTGATGCTGGTGAGGATGTTCCTCTTAATAGAAGTCAAAGATGATACACTAGCATAATCAGCAAACAGCAAGCATGTTCTAGTAGGGGTGTGACGATACACTTAGCTCATGGGACGAGACCAAACGCGATATTGGCTTCACAAGAATGAGGCGAGATGTTACTTTTAATAAACACCATATTTAAGAAATCTTCATTGACAAAATGTGATTGGAAAAATAGTCTTTTATTTGCCTGAAAGACAAAATTTGAAACAATGCAGGTGCACTTTATTTATCAACTAATACTAATAGGGCTGTCATTAACGATTATATTGGTAATAGAGTAATTGGTCAATTTGACAATAATTGAGATAATATTTTTTGTGTTAATAAAAATACAATATCAATTTCAAAACCTGTGCAAAAAAAAATTGTGTACTATAAAACCTACTTCAAAGTTTGCAATCTCAGGCCACCAAAACACAGCTGTCGTGTAAAGGCCTCATTATGCTTCTGTGTCAATTCCACGGCATAGCTACGTCGTCACTGCTACGGCGTCATGGCCGTTTTATGCTTCTGCGTGAGGTTGTGGTGCTTCGCGGTGCATTTCACCGCCAGAACGCTAGGGGGTGTGTGGTTCGCGAATGGTCCCGTGCGCCGGAGCGAAAGAGAGAGAATGTTGTTGCAACTGTCAGCTGGAGCTAAGACGACACAAACTCAATGAAATAAAAACCAACAGTTTATTTAGGTTTAATTCTTTATTTACTTTCTTTTAAGAGTATTATAATTATCAGTACGAGGGTGCAAATGTTAAAAAGGAAACCGGAAAAGCTACACTCCTGAATTGATGTATAATCTGACCAGTCAAAGCCCTTGCTGTCTGCGTCGCCTCGACGCGCAGCTACAAATTTTTGCATATCCCAGGCTGGCCTCTTCGAGACATGCCTGCGCGTTGGAATGGAACCTCTTCTTCAACTGGTGCTCTTCTCATGAGTAGACCCTAGAAAATGCCTGATCCGTGTCTTGTTTTCCTTCCTGCAAGGTGGGGTTGGAGCATAGACTGTCTCCCTCCACCCTGAAAGTCTATGTTGCCGCTTACGACGCAGTTAAGGGTAAGTCTGTGGGAAAGCATGACCTGATCATCAGGTTCCTGAGAGGAGCGAGGAGACTTAATCGTCCTCGTCCTCCTCTCGTTCCCTCTTGGGACCTCTCAGTGGGTTCTAAGTGCTCCCTTGAGCCTCTGCAATCAGTGGAGCTTAAGTTCCCGACTGTAGGGACAGCGATCCTGGTCGCATTGGCCTCTATTAAGAGGGTAGAGGACCTGCACGCATTTTCCTTTGATGAAGCGTGCCTGGAATGTGGGTCGGCCTATTCTCCACATGATCCTGAGATCACAGCCTGGATATGTGCCCAAGGTTCCCATCCCTCCTTTTCAAGATCAGATAGTGAACCTGCAAGCGCTGCCCCTGGAGGAAGCAGATCCAGCCTTGAGATTGCGCTGTCCAGTACGCGCCATCTGTGCTTATGTAGACAGAATGCAATGTTTTAGGACCTCTGACCATCTCTTTGTCTGTTATGGTGGGAAGCTGAAGGAAAAGGCTCTCACCAAAAGTAAAGGTTGTCTCACTGGATAGTGGACGCTTTGCTTTGGCTTACCAGCAGTAAGGTTGTCCATGCAGAGCTGCAGGCTGGGCAATCTCAGCTACATGTCCCTGCCACTTCCGCTGGAACAGCCGAGTTCAGTCTTGGCTTCTCAGCGAAGAAACATATCTGCACATCATGTTGCGCCGTTCTTCCTTTTATACCTTCACATTGGGGCGGAGTTACACCATACTAATTCCGCAGACCCATGGCATTTCCTTGCCATTGGCTCATTTTATTTCTTTCGAAGATGATAGGCTTCCAAGCGAACCCCATTTTGCTGTCATTTCGTCGTAAAGTTTCTGTTTTTACTCAGGGAACACGAGGGTTACATCCCATAACCGAGACGATTTTTACAATGGAAATTAATTAAAAACGTACCTAAAGTCGGCATGAAACGGAAGTTGAGTGTCATTTTTTCCTTAGTGAGGTATATATCCGAGTAAAACGTCTCTTGAAATTAGAAACAAATGTAGGGCGGGGCTTGATTTCATCCGTTCTTCTACAGCTGCTGTATAACCAAAACAATATTTGTTGCATTTTTTTATATTATCTCTGCAACCTTTATGCTTTGAAACAATTTGTATTGTAAAAATGTTATATAAATGAAGGTGACTTGACTTGAATACTCTTTAAAATTAAAACAAGGCAATAATACATGGCTTACATACATACATAAAGTATAAATACAAGTCATTTTATGTTTTTTTTTAACAACACATAATGTAATATACATAATATAAACAATCAACCTATGTACAATATAACGAATGCCTGCAGACGACGCCAATTTGGTCATTGTTGTTGTTACACTTTAAAGCATGATCAAATCCTTTGCTTAATATTGGCCAAAACAACATTTAATAAAGTGTGCACTTAATCTGTAATATTTTAATCTGTAATATTTGGCCACTTGTTTATGATAGAAATGCTACAGCCACATAATTTTTTCAACAAGAACATGTGGACATCAAAACATGCGAACACAGGCCTAGGGTTTAAAGGGGTCATGAACTGGCTTTTTAAATTTTGTTATATTGTTGTCTGAGGTCAACTTATGACATTTGTTTGGTTTTTACATTAAAAAAAAACATCAAAATGAATAAGTAATAGGCTATTTTCTACCCTAGTTTTGAGCCCAGCTCAAAAAATGCTAGTTCCCTTTCGTAGTCACTTCGAAGTTACGTCAGAAGTGACGGAGAATGGGGTTGGCATAGAAAGCCAATCCTCTTCGAGAATTTAATAATGAGCCAATGGCATGAAAATGCCTTGGGGCTGCGGAATTTGCATAGCGTACTCTGCCCCACCCTGTGGGTATAAAAGGAGGAAGTGAACGCAACCGCAGTATGTTTTCGCTTCGGAGCCAAGAGCATTCTTCACTCCACAAGCCATTTATCACTGATTCAAGACTCTTCGAGACGAGCGTCCTCTCCAGCGTTGGTGTGACGGCGGTACCCAGCGAGATTCTGCATTGCCTGCGATCTGAGCAGTGGTCTGCCAGACTTTGCGCTTCTCCCTGGTCGCCTCAGCGCTGATAGAGTGAATTTCCTCCTCTCCTCTAAAAGAGCTACACGTGGCACGTCTTTTTAAAGATGGTTCGCCCGTGTTCTTCTGGATGTGGTCGATTTCTCTCCTCTTCTGATGGCCACGATCGCTGCTTTGTATGTCTGGGTCTTCGTCATGCTAAAGCAGCCCTCGTGGATGAGTCATGTGCCTTTTGTGGGAATATGACCATCTCAACACTGAGATCGAGACTCAATGATCTTACTGTGAGAGTCCCCGCCTCCGCTACCCGATCTGCTTCCTCTACCCGGGGAAGCTCTTCGGTTCACGGCCAGGGTGATCTGTCGGTGACAGTGTGGAACAAACCCCCGACGCTAGTTCCTCGGGCCACACCCACCGCAACAGTGTTGCAGCCAGCGAGCACTGGAACGGTTCAGACGTCTGCTTCTTCGCAGGCACCGTCTGTTTCGTTCGGTGCTCCAGAGGAGGATGTGATGTCGATCACAGCATCACAAGGCGGGCTCGATTCCTCGGAGGAGGATACGGCGGCGTTGCCTCCCTCAGGAGTGCCAGCGTTGCCCGTGTCTGATCCTGAGATGACGGCCATGCTTTCTCGGGCCGCCGTGAATATCGGGTTGGAGTGGAATCCTCCGCCCCACCCCGATCACTCACGAATGGATGAGTGGTATTTGGGCAAAGCCGCCGCCGCAAGGCCACAGCCGACCCCAATACCATTCTTCCCCGAGTTGCATGCGGAGCTGACGAAGACATGGCAGGCTCCTTTGACCTCCCGTGTCCGCCCGTCAGCTTCCCCCGCCTTTCCTCCCCTCGCTGATGCGGCTGCCCGTAGGTATGCGGGGATCCCTCCGGTAGAGCGCTCTGTTGCGATGCAGTTGTGTCCGCAGAGCGCCTCCTCCCGGGGGCCTCCCAAGCACCCATCCAAAGCCTGTAGGTTCTCGTCGTCGATGGCGGCGAGGGCCTATAGCGCAGCGGGACAGGCAGCTGCAGCTTTGCATGCCATGAGCACTTTACAGGTCTTCCAGGCCAAACTGCTCAGGGATATGCACGAGGGCAGGACTGACCAGGGTTCGTTTAACGACCTGCGAGCGGCCACTGACCTCGCTCTCCGGGCGACTAAGGTGGCTGCTCGTTCCTGGGTCAGGTGATGGCCACTAGTGTGTTCCAGGAGCGTCACCTCTGGCTCAACCTGGCGGAAGTGCGGGACGTTGAGCGGACTCGTCTGCTCGACGCCCCCCTTTCCCAGGCTGGCCTTTTCAGCGGTGCAATTGAGGGCTTTGCCCAGCAGTTCTCGACCGCCCAGAAGCAGACAGAGGCGATCAAACACATCCTGCCCCGACGGCCAGCTGCTGCCTCCACCCAGCCGTCGGTGCAGCCGCCTCAGCCTGCTCGCCGCCGAGGACGCCCTCCTGCGGCCCCCCTCCCTCCGGCGCGACCCCAGCAGCAGCCTTCATCCGGGCCGCGCCGCCGAGGCGGCCGCAGAGGAGCGTCACAGCCCCCTCAGGCTCCGCGCCCTGCTAAACGCCAGGCTCAGCGGCATTCCTGAGACGGGCTGCTCAGTGATGGCGTCAAGTCTTTTCCAGGAGGAGGTAGCAGGCCCCCTCCTTCCCCTGGTGGAGGGCCGGGGGAGAATCTTTTGTTCTCCTCTCCCCGCTGCTCACCCACGGGTGGGCAGCACCCTGAGTTGGTTAAAGAAAGACTTGACATCATCACTGAGCACACAGACTGGAGTGAGTGTGCACGATGCCCCATGGTGTCGCCCCACTCATTCCTCTCTGTCTCTGAGGGTGCGGAAGGGAGCGTGTGTCGTCCCCGGACTACGCGGCTCCCCTCCCCTCTATCGCCAGAACCCCGGCAGAACAGACCCTCGAGGAACGCTGGTCCTTCCCTGGTCTCTTCTGTCGGGGAGCAGAGCTCGACTATGCACCCGCGTGGGTTTCCTCCGGTGTGCACTCCTGTCACTCTGCCTCGCTGCTCCTCCGGGGGACGTCTGTGGTTCGCATGACCCCGCTGGATCAATTCCTGGGAGCTTGGTTAGAGCTCCCTGGTCTGTCCCGCTGGGTCATCAGTTCGCACGGTCTCCTCCCCGTTTCAGGGGAGTTCGCTCGAGCCTTGGTCGGTGGCAACGCCCCGGTCATGAGAGCGGAGATTGCGATCCTGCTGGCGAAGGGTGCAATCGAGATGGTCCCTCCAGCCGAGATGAGGTCCGGCTTTTACAGCCCCTACTTCATTGTCCCCAAGAAGACCGGTGGGTTACGACCGATCCTGGATCTGCGCATCTTGAACCGTTCCCTTCATCGAATGTCGTTCAAGATGCTCACAGCCAAACGCATTTTCGAATGCGTTCGGCCTCAGGATTGGTTTGCAGCGATCGACCTGAAGGACGCGTACTTTCATGTCTCCATTTTGCCTCAACACAGACCATTCCTTCGGTTTGCTTTCGAAGGCCAGGCATATCAGTACACAGTTCTCCCATTCGGGTTAGCTCTGTCCCCTCGCGTCTTCACGAAGATTGTCGAGGCAGCCCTTGTTCCCCTTCGCGAACACGGGGTTCGCATCCTGAATTACCTCGACGATTGGCTACTTTTAGCACACTCTCGAGACCAGCTTTGCGAACACAGAGACCTGGTGCTCCGGCACCTAGCCCGTCTGGGCCTTCGGGTCAACCGGGAAAGAGCAAACTTTGCCCCGTGCAGAGGATCTCTTTTCTCGGCATGGAGATAGACTCGGTCGCCATGTCCGCGCAGCTCACGACGAGCGCGCTCACTCACTGCTGACTTGTCTTCGACAGTTCGAGGGCAAGAGTGTGGTCCCACTGAAACTTTTTCAGAGGCTCCTGGGGCATATGGCATCTGCAGCCGCGGCAACGCCGCTCGGATTGCTTCATATGAGAACACTTCAGCTGTGGCTTCGCGATCGAGTCCCGAGGTGGGCATGGCATCGCGGCTCGCTCCGAGTTCCAGTGATTCCAGCGTGCCGCCGAACCTTCTTCCCGTGGTCGAACCTCAGCTTTCTATGGGCAGGTGTCCCTCTCCAGCGAGTTTCCAGGCATCTCGTTGTCTCCACGGATGCGTCTACCACGGGATGGGGTGCCATGTGCAATGGGCATGCAGCCGCGGGGTCCTGGACAGGAACCCAGCGTCTCTTGCACATCAATTGCCTCGAGCTGCTGTCAGTACGCCTGGCCCTGCACCGCTTTCGAGCACTGCTCAAGGGTCAACACGTACTTGTCCGTTCAGACAATACCGCTACAGTAGCGTACATCAACCACCAGGGGGGGTTACGCTCACGCCGGATGTCGCAGCTCGCTCGCCACCTCCTGATATGGAGTCAGAAGCACCTGAGGTCCCTTCGTGCTGTTTACATTCCAGGAGTCCGGAACCTGGTGGCCGACGAGCTGCCAGGGGTCCGTCCTATCTCCAGCGAATGGAGACTCCATCCCCAGACGGTCCAGCTGATCTGGGACCAGTTCGGGGAGGCACAGATAGACCTGTTCGCCTCCCGGGACTCATCCCACTGCGCCCAGTTTTACTCCCGGTCCGAGGGTACTCTCGGCACAGATGCTCTGGCACACAGCTGGCCGCGGGGCCCACGCAAATATGCGTTTCCCCCAGTGAGCCTTCTTGCACGGGTGTTGTGCAAGATCAAGGAGGACGAGGAGCAGGTCTTGCTGGTAGCCCCTTATTGGCCCACCAAGACGTGGTTTTCCGAACTCGTGCTCCTCGCGACAGCACCTCCTTGGCCTATTCCTCTGAGACAAGACCTTCTTTCTCAGAGATGGGGCACTCTGTGGCACCCTCGTCCCGATCTCTGGAAGCTACACGTGTGGCTTCTGGACGGGACGGAGGCAGGTTTGAGTTCGCTGCCACCTGCGGTGGCGGCAACCATCACTTCCGCTAGAGCGTCTTCCACTAGACACCTCTATGCGTTGAAGTGGAACCTCTTCGTCAGCTGGTGCTCTTCTCGCGGAGAAGACCCCCGGAGATGCCCGATCAGTGTCGTGCTGTCGTTCCTGCAGGAAGGGTTGGAGCGTAGGCTGTCGCCCTCCACCCTCAAGGTTTATGTCGCGGCCATTGCCGCTTCTCATGATGCAGTGGATGGTAAGTCTATCGGCAAGCACGACCTGGTCATCAGGTTCCTGAGGGGAGCGAGGAGACTAAATCCACCTCGCCCCCTCCTCGTACCCTCTTGGGACCTCGCAGTAGTTCTAAATGCTCTGCAGAGGCCTCCCTTTGAGCCTTTGCAATCGGTAGAGTTAAAATTTCTGTCTATGAAGACGGCACTCCTGGTTGCATTGGCCTCCATCAAGAGGGTAGGGGACCTGCAGGCATTCTCCGTTGACGAAGCGTGCCTGGAGTTCGGGCCGGCTTACTCTCACGTGGTCTTGAGACCCCGGCCGGGATATGTGCCCAAGGTTCCCACCACTCCCTTCCGGGATCAGGTGGTGACCCTGGCAAGCGCTGCCCCTGGAGGAGGCAGACCCAGCCTTGGCACTGCTCTGTCCAGTACGTGCACTGCGTACTTACGTTGACAGAACGCGGTGTTTCAGGACCTCAGAACAGCTCTTCGTCTGTCATGGGGGGAGCCAGAAGGGAAGGGCTCTCTCAAAGCAACGGCTGTCTCACTGGATAGTGGATGCCATTGTTTTGTCTTACCAGCAGCAAGGCCGGCCGTGCCCCCTTGGTGTGACGGCCCACTCCACTAGGAGCGTGGCTTCCTCTTGGGCTCTAGCGCATGGCGCCTCGCTAACAGACATCTGCAGAGCTGCAGGCTGGGCGACACCTAACACCTTCGCTGAGATTCTATAATCTGCGAATTGAGCCGGTGTCCTCTCACGGACTCGCTTCCGCCAGTATTGGACCCGCTTAAGTGTCTTCGCTTGCTCGCCATTCCACTCTCTGACTGGATAAGTGCGATATCTCCTCAGTTGAGTCTTCTATGAAGCCCTGAGTCCTCCAGCACTCATGATGCGGGCACCACTGCGCTTGCTATGGTGCCGGCTAGGTGCATCCATGTCCACGGTTCCCTACGGTAACTGTCTCATGTGTATTCTCCACTGTAAGCCTCCCTGAGCATGTGTCTTCCCTCGGCAAGCCATCTGCCACCCCTGGAGCTAAGTTCTTGCCACCTGCGGTTGGCGCTCCAGTTTCTCCATGTGTAGTCCCTAATCGGCCACATGTGTACTCGTAAGTCCTCCTTCGGCAGGCATTGGTAGCATGTTCCTCCCGGGATATGCTTCCCAGTGTACCTTGGTATTCCTGTGTTAAAGTAGGAACTCCTGGTATAATATAATATGTTCAGGAGTCCAGACTTTCGCAGGGCACTGGAAGACAGCTGGAAGATGGCGTGATGGCATTGACCCCCATTCTCCGTCACTTCTGACGTAACTCGAAGTGACTACGAAAGGGAACGTCTCGGTTACTAGTGTAACCCTCGTTCCCTGAGTAGGGAATGGAGACGTTACGTCTCCTTGCCACTTCTGCTGTACCGCTGGGTAGACGCCGAGTTCAGTCTTGGCTCCTCAGCGAAGACATACTGCGGTTGCGTTCACTTCCTCCTTTTATACCCACAGGGTGGGGCGGAGTACGCTATGCAAATTCGCGCAGCCCCAAGGCATTTTCATGCCATTGGCTCGTTATTAAATTCTCGAAGAGGATTGGCTTTCTATGCGAAACCCCCATTCTCCGTCACTTCTGACGTAACGTCTCCGTTCCCTACTCAGGGAACGAGGGTTACACTAGTAACCGAGACGTTTTTTATGGGCGTCTTGCATTGAGGACTTGGAAGTAAACGCCCACTGCTGTTAGTGGATAACAGTTTTGCATATTATAATGAGTTTCACTCTTGACCCAGTTTGTCATCACGAGGTAGGCCTATGTTAATTAGCTATGCGTGTAATGCACGAATTGGTGGGCGGGGCTAAACCTCTTATGATGACCTCTTAGATGTCAAAAGCTCAAGGAAAATTTGATTTCTCAGTTCATCACCCCTTTAAACTTTTATTTTGAAATCGCAATGAACAACAGTTTGCATATTTAGAAATAAACTGTTGTATTCCCATGTGTTAGTGCTGATTTATAAATGATAGAACTCTGTAATGCTATATTATGATTTTTAAATGGTTTTAATATATCTTGGAGCCTTAGAAAACAATCTAATATTGTGTTTCATTGATTCTTGTGGCACAATCTCTCGCCACACCATGTAGTCTTTCTTCTTCAACCTTTACCCAGATTCTCTCTGTCTGTAGATGATTACAGGACGCTGCTGCTGGCTGAAGCTCTGTTGGAAGAATGTCTGCTGGAGAACATTACCCTGCTGAAGAATTCTACGCCTCTGAATGAACATTCACAACCAAAACTAGCCCGAGCCAAAGCTCACCTCGACAGCATCCTTTGCAGAGGACTCCTGGAGGTCTGGCACGGCACCTTACATAAGTCTCTCTGTTTCTCAAGTATATCCTCCATTAAGCATCTCTGAGAAAGAGAAGAAAGGGTTTCTGGATATCAGAAGAACTTTTGGGAATTAATAACTGATGTAGTTATTAATTGAACAACTATCAAAACGATAGAGATCTGCAAACAAGGCTTTTGGTTAAAATTTCACTCTGCCTTTTTTGCAATTATTACTATTTAAAGCTGGTTCTTTGCTGAATTTTAGTGGATGTCAAGGCTAGTCACCTTTATTCATACAGTATATTGCTTTATACAATACTGATTGTTTTAAAGCAGCTTCATGGTGATAAACAGGAAAATAACAATCAATGATGCTAACTCCGGATATATAATATGGGACAAAGCAGCTGTAC
The DNA here is from genome assembly GCA_030378365.1 of Hybognathus amarus. Taxonomy (NCBI): domain Eukaryota; kingdom Metazoa; phylum Chordata; class Actinopteri; order Cypriniformes; family Leuciscidae; genus Hybognathus; species Hybognathus amarus. Next base: position 240,118 of record JAQIUQ010000163.1, read on the forward strand.
AGGACACAATGTTGGCATTGGTCAGTTTTGTGTTGTTGATTCAATTCAATACAATAACAAAGTTCATCAATAATGAAGTAAGTTCATTTCAGCTCTTAAGCAGCTCTACAGAAGACAATAGTGTCATTTTACATATCAGTTCAGTTGATTGATTGATTTTTTTTTTTTCAGTTTAACGCTGCAATGTATCTGGGTTGCAAAATTTATAAAATTATGAAATGAAACCGAATCAGTTATAAACCAGCTCTGCAGAAAACACAGTGTTGGGGAAGCTACTCTGAAACTGTAGTTTGACAAGCTACAAGCTACTTGTAAGTTAAAGTAGTTTAACTACAGTCAAGCTACCTGTTTAGAAAAGTAGTTAGCTACACTACAAGTTACAATCAAAAAGTAGCTAGCTACATTGAAACTACTTTTGCTTTTGAACAACATATATTATAAATAACTGAATAAGTGTCTGAGGAATGTTTTAAGTAAAATATTTAGTGTTTAAAACAAGGCAATGCAATTACAATTTCAAAGAGTATTGTTTTATTATACACAACACTAAAATATCTCTGACTGTTTGTCAAAAGTGCAACAAATAGCCTACAACATTGCAAGAACGAGATAAACATCCAACGTATATTGCATGTAGAACATTTTCTCAAAAATTCTGATTGAACTTGAACAAATAAGGCCATGGGTAATTAACGTTAGTTGTTTCTCCATCCTCCAAATCTGCCGTCGCGTCTTGCTATATAATCATAATATGGGTGTGTCAACCCACTTCTGTACGTCAGTGAACCGTTAGCCTCAAGATGCGTGATTAAACAACAGGTGGCGGTAATGGCAAAAAATGAGTTTGTAATCTAACAAGAAGAAGAATATCCTTGCATCACGCTGATTCGCGCAGGCTCGACAATGTAGCAATGTAGCTTTTGCTCGCGATACACCGCTACTTGCTGCAAAAAGTAGTTAGCTACTGGAAAAGCTACACTGTTTAAAAAGCAACTGAGCTACTGCCAAGCTACTGAAAAATGTAGTTAAGTTAGTAGCTACGCTACTTGTAGTTAACTACTCCCCAACACTGAGAAAACAGTGGTGTCATGTATAAAGTCAATTCTCCTCAAGTTCACACAGGCGTCTTAGCAGAGTAATTAATGCTGCATAGTGATATTGTATCATGTAATGCAATGATATTCATATTTGGTGAGATTAAAGGCTGCGATGTGATTAAAGGTTGTATCAGCGATTTCAGGCCCAAACAAAAATGATCACATTCATCTTATCTTTCCTAATAGGCCTATGTCACGATAGATCCGAGTCCGATAGATACCGCTGGACCAAATCTCTGATGATGTGGTTCGGATGGTAAATGAAAACTCTCAAGTGGAAAAGCATGAAAACTACGGTTTGGCTGTCTACGTACTGATGCAGAGCAACCTGGTACGCTATACAACAGCCGTGGGTAGCTCTAGCCGTTCGCCAGTCAGGTAAACGTTACTATGGTAACAGCGAGTTGGTTGTTTGTTTTTGCACTCGTTCACGGCGCCTGCGCGCAAAGTCAGAGCTGAAGAATAAATCAGCGTCTATAAACCCTATGCTATCAATGGACCAGATTTATTGACATGGAAGAAGCAATCCCCAAGATGAGAAGGAGGATTGGGGCGAGAGAATCCCGTCGTTTTTCGTCAAAAAACAAATAATAATCAGGAAGGCTTTGGAACGGTGGAGAGAGCTCAAAGGCGCAGAGGTTGTACTGTTTCTTCTGGACAGGCGAGTAGCTTCTAGTACTGACTTTTTTGTATGTGAACTGTGTGTGAAAATATACACTACCGGTCAAAAGTTTGAGATCGGTAAGATTTTTTATGTTTTTAAAAGAAGTCTCTTCTGCTCACCAAGGCTGCAATTTTTTGATAAAAAATACACAAAAAACACAGTAATATTGTGAAATATTATGACAATTTAAAATGACTTTTTTATGTTAATATATATTAAAATGTAATTTATTCCTCTGAAAAAAAGCTGAATTTTTAGCATCATTACTCCAGTGTTCAGTGTCACATGATCCTTCACAAATCACTCTAATATGATGATTATATGCTCCAAAAACATGATTATTATCCACGTTGAAAACAGTTTTTTACATTTTTATTTCAGGATTCTTTGATGAATAGAAAGTTCAAAAGAACAGCTTTTATCTGAAATGGGAAGCTTTTGTTACATTAAACACTACCCTTTAAAAAGTTTGGGGTCAGTAAGAATTTGTATTTTATTTTGGGGGGAAATAAATAAGAAATCAATACTTCTATTCATCAAGGATGAGTTACATTGATCAAAAGTTACAGTAAAGACATTTATAATGTTAGAAAAGATTCTAATTAAATAAATGTTGTTCTTTGAACTTTCTATTCATCAAAGAATCCTGAAATAAAAATGTAAAAAACTGTTTTCAACATGGATAATAATCATACATGTTTTGGAGCATAAAATCATCATATTAGAGTGATTTGTGAAGGATCATGTGACACTGAAGACTGGAGTAATGATGCTGAAAATTCAGCTTTTTTTTCAGAGGAATAAATTACATTTTAATATATATTAACATAAAAAAGTCATTTTAAATTGTCATAATATTTCACAATATTACTGTGTTTTTTGTGTATTTTTTATCAAAAAATTGCAGCCAAAAGAGACTTTTTTTAAAAACATAAAAAATCTTACCGAATCTTAAACTTTTGACCGGTAGTGTAATTCTTTAAAAAAAAGGAGTGTAGCTTGACTAAACTTAGATAGCTCTAGCAATATCAGATTGTGGGGATTTAGTGTGTGAGTTGCGTTTGTTATATGTGTCTACTTTGATGTGTGGCCATAACATTGTACTATTATCAATAACACTAGCCAACGTTCAGGACTAATTTTAGCTGAATAATAATAATAAGCTGTTATAATATTACTCCAGATAGCTGTTGTTACCATGAGTTTTCCCCATAACGTTAGATCTGTAGCTCTATCACTGATTCTAGTACTTTTTATCATACTGCTGCTTCCAGTGAAGCACCAGCAAAGCCAGCTGTATGATATGGCATGGCTTGAGTGCAGATTTTATATACATCATTATACTTTGTAATCCAAAGCAGCAAAGTACAGTTTACAGAATGAGCCATCATTGAGGTAGACCGTCAATCTGAAAATAGTTTTTGTCGCTTTAAGAAATGCGCATGCATGATCGCTTTTTTCATGACGCACAAAACAGGAGGGAGGGGCGAGCTAACTTGGTTTGTTTGGGATCTCGCTTCAAACAGAAGTGACGTCACCCGCAATCGCTGATACAACCTTTAAATAAATATTCACACTGCATGTTTTGGAGTGAAATGCGGCTCTGTTCATTTACAAGTGAGCAGTATGGTTTGGTTCACAGGAAATGTCGCTCCACATGAACACATCTCTGCATCTGCTTTCAATTTAGGATGCTTTAACATGCATTTGGGAATCCAACTATCTTCACATTCTTTTTATGAGATGAATTTCAGAGGAATAAATTACATTTTAATATATATTAACATAAAAAAGTCATTTTAAATTGTCATAATATTTCACAATATTACTGTGTTTTTTGTGTATTTTTTTATCAAAAAATTGCAGCCTTGGTGAGCAGAAGAGACTTTACATAAAAAATCTTACCGATCTTAAACTTTTGACCGGTGGTATATATATATATATATTACATAAATATTACAGTAATATTAGATATTTTCTTTTTATTTATTTAGCAGTAGTAGTAATGCAATAATACTTTCAAAAATATTATTATTTTGTAACCATATGTAACCATATTGTATATATATATATATATATATATATATATATATATATATATATATATATATATATATATATATATATATATATATATATATATATATATGCATCTAACCCCTAAATTGTGCAGCCTTAATCTTAAGTGTGATCTCTGGACTCTTCCCCTGTAGCCGCACTACCTGAATGAAGCTCTCCTACTGCTGGCTAAAGTGTACTACGTGCAGGGACGTTACAGGGACGCCCAGGGCATGTGTGCCAGAGCGGGTGTCGATGATTTCGCCCGCACGAGCAGCCTGTCTACCAACTTCGCATGCTGGCAGAGGCCTTTGTCATCAAAGGTACGAGTAGTTGAGAAATCACCAATAGCTCATTAATCATTCCTCATTATTGTATAATTAAGCTATGAAAAGACAATTAACATAGTCTAAATGTTCAACTAATTATATGTGCTGTATGTAGCTTCCGGTAACATTGACGCAACTTCTTTAAAATCGGCAATACTAATCTTGTGAAAAAAGTGTTCTCTCGGATTTCATAAGGTGTAGAGAAAGTTAATTGGGAGAAATAAATAACACTAATTCCATGAGTGACTTTCAGTCCAATATAAACTAAATTTAAAAGCAGATGTTCCTTATAAGGTCTTATAACTGCTAGAGCCATTTAAATACAAGATAATGTGTATTTATAGAGTTATTAAGTAATTTCCATTGCTCCATTCCATTGAGTATTTTCCTCAGGCATGATTTTATTGGATTCATACCCAAGCTAAAGTGTACAGTGAAAGAAAAGTCTGCATTGCATTCACAGTGTGCAGTTTGTGTGTGGGCAGGCAAATGTTTTTTCTTACATATCATATCCTTAGATAGAATGTAACCAAGGAGGAACGTTGTACGTCAATGTCTACAGGGAAGCTTATATATTTATATTTAGTTATCATTTAAATGAGGGGTTTTCCAACATGCCACTCACCCTGTGTTTGTGTAATGTCCATTATTTTCTCATTTTTCATTATTTGCTCATACAGTACATTCTCTCACACTACTTAAGCACAAAAAAGTATATTTAACACTTGAAAATATCCGTACCATGATACTCCCACAGTAAGGAACCTATATCAAGTATTTTAGAATGTTTTATGGTAGATTATGATAGATTTGATGATAGATATATTAAGAATGCTTAGAATTAACTATATTTGTTCATGTCATAAATCTGACATGATACAAAATAATTTAGTTTAAAGGTCCAATATGTAAGGATTTTGTAATGAAATATCCAAAAATCACTTGCACAGCGTGATATATTTCCTGCAGTTGTGTAATTACAATATCCCAAAAGTCTCCAAAGTTCTTTTATTTCAGAGAAATTCCAATTTTAAATAAGTGGCTGTCCCGGAAAAAAAATGTCGCCTGTAAATGACGCAATATCCACGCTATCCTCGGCTATCCTCGTTTCTACTCGTATTGCCATAGCCATGACTTAACCATGGCGACAGATGTGGACAACTGCATAGTGAGTAACGTTTGGCGGCACCCAGTTCTTGTTTCGTTCAATCGTAGACCATGGCAAGCAGACTTTGGGACAAACAAGGAGAACTAGAATGAGGATCAATATCAGCGTGATGTTTCTGAGATGCCGAGAGCTAGTGTCCGAGACTGACTTCCACTCGACAGAGAGCTAGCGTCCGTGACTAATTTGGACTTGACACTGACAGAACTTCATGAGTCACGACTTTACAGCTTTATTAGACAGGTGAGCAAAAGTATATAAAACAAATCAATGTTATAACGTTAGCTTGACATGATGAGATGTTAGAATATGGTCAGTATGTTATTCTTATGTTGATCAAGCTGCTAGTTTCGATATCGCAAACATAAACACGTAGAATAACATTATAACTTTCAACACACATTTAAATGCTGTTTAGTGTGATAGTGTAACGTCATTCCAAGTGGAACAGCGCTGCGTTTCCCTCACAAATTTAATTCATCTAATAAACTGACCTGTTTGAGTAATCCAGCACTTGCGTGTAGTTCAATAGGATGAAATTTCCTTATTCCTTTATATCCGCGGGACTCGCGTGTGATATATGTATCTTATTAGCAATCGCGACCTGCTTCATACCACTGTAATGTTAAAAAACATGAGTGTTTTCACTAATCCTTAAACATTATTAGATCCATCAGCTTGACAGCAAGTCCCATCATTCAGCTCGTTACTGCGTCACATACATTCGCCTTTGTTATTGTTGGAAACGGCGCCCTCTTGTGGCCACTAAAGTTACATATTGTAGCTTTAAATAAATCCTCAAACCAACAGGGTTATGCTAATCTATGTACAATTGACCCTTTCGCTAAGCCCCGCCCTCCCTAGTTACTGTTGCTACGCCTGTCAAGCTTTCGCGGCTGGCACAGCTATTACAGTGTGTCTGCACCGGTGTCAGACATTCCCAATGAGATAATTAGTCATTTTTGGCGAAAAAGTGAAATATCTGAGAGAGCAAGACAAAAGGGACAGCAGTATTGCATTCGAGAGGATATATTCACGACATAATATGCAACCGATTAGAGAATAATTTCTTAAAAATTGAAGCTAAAGCCTAACGTTATTGTCCCAGTGCAAGCAGCAACCGCCTCATATGCTGACCGTTCAAATGGGAAACACACAAATTGAGGAACAGCTATGTTCATGCACAGCAGGGTATGTGAAAATCCTAATAATTATAAATCAAACAGTTTTTGTCCATAAACCTGTGGAACAAAACGAATACCGAGAGAGCCGCGATCGGATTGGGTTAAAGTTACTTAGTCAGGGGTAACGTTAGTAAGACGTCGATTAACAAATCGCTGAAATATATTTTAAAGTATGTCAGTGAGCTTTTGTCTTGTCTTTAATCGTCTTATTTTACGTTATATCATTATGACCAAAGAACCGTCAATATTTCCAAGCAATAACGTTAGGTGTTTTTGTTTATCATGTCGACATTTACCAGTAGTGGGTCTCCCACACTGCTTGATCACGCCCATCATTTTTCCCCTTGGCTTTTAGATTTTCTGGAAGGAAAACTATTCCTCTCCGCGTCCAAACTTTTAGGATACCGGTATCAGATTTGCACAATCCATACGTACAATGCTTCAGCATGTTTCCCTCACTCGAAAGCTTGCCAGACCTCTCGCGCATAGTTACGGTTGCTAAGACACGATTGGCCAGTGGCGGTTTTCGGGCGTGGCTTCAGCGAAGGGTCAATTATGTAATGTTGGTATTACATTTTACTAAATAACTTTTTAGAAACAAAATTGTAAGTACAACAGCCAGTTACTGTATGTCTAAACTCTAGTTAGACTTGCTTAAAAAACATGCAAACCGACTGCCTTAAAAAAATTGAAATAGGAATAGTATGATGGCAAATGCTTAGTTAGTATAGTTCACTTAAAATTCACTCAAATTACTTTGATATTTTGTTGCATCAATGGGAATTACAATAATATAAATGAAGTTCCAAGTGCCCGATCAAATGGAACACTGATCACCATAATGGTCAATTTTAGGAAATTCATCATTAACTTATGTGACGTTCTCTCAAAATTTTCAGTTGTATTGACAATTGGACATTTAAGATGACTTTAGGAAATCAGTGAATGCAACAGAAAAATAACGGCAGAAGTGGAGGAAATGAGTGAAAAGTCTAGGAATTCCCCCGCCTCAGAAACCTTTTTTTTGTTATAAAATAGTATTTAAACAAAACAATGAATCTTAACGTGGGTTTTCTGTGTAAAAAATGTATTGTATGTGAATATTACAGATTACTAGATTTTAACATTTAAAGGTGCCACATGTAATAATTGAGGTAAAAATATACAGAAAATGAGCTACACGCATCAAAAGAATGAGAAGAAATAAGTGCAATGATGTCATTAAAAAACTGACAAGTTATATTGCTGCCGAGATATAATCCTAAATTAGCATGCTAAATTACTAGCCCCGGCCCGTCAGGTGTCGTAATACCAGTTTCGGCCATGGAAGGCGGAATGCGGGCGGGCAACATAAACACCAGCCTAACTGCAATAGATGAGTAACTCGCGCGGCTTGTTTATGTACTTGAACCTGATGTCAGTCGTGTGGAAAGTGCAGCCCACTACTACATTTCAGTTCAGGGAAGAGTTCAAAAAATGATTGTTCGACATTATGCATGAGGAATACATTTTGGTAAGTTGTAGCATACTGTATCTTTCAACAGTGTTTGTGTTCTTTTTCCATTAGCTAGTAGAGATGATCGGTTCACGTGCGCTAGGGATCTGTGGTGTAACATGTACAAGCGCCAAAGCGGTATTTATTGTTTGAATTGCGTAATAAAATTGACAGAATCTGAGAGCTTAACTAACCTGCTTGCTAAGTGTCATTTGCGTGTGTCTCACGGTGAATTTGTGAGAGTTGGCAGCTCTGAATGGCGCTAGCTTGATCAACATCAGCGAATGCTGTCTGTCAGATTAAACTAACAATAAAAGTGTAATATGAACAAAACGAATACCGTAAACTTAAAATAATAGCCCAGGGTTTTATTTTCCCATATCGTCGAAATGCACCAGCTTGTTTTTGAGACAGGCGTCTATGAGACGGTCTTCATCATTTAGTGTTGAGATGTTGTTCATTGAGTCTCTGATCTCTAAAAATCTCCAAATGCTCCACGTGAAACTGCGGTCTTCCAACCTTTTACTATCGTGTCAAACTATTTGAATAATAAGCGTAAGAAAAAGAGCAAAACAGTGCTCGCTTGTGTTGTTTGAAGACGTGAGAGTGCGCGCGGCCGCGGCACAACTCACTTTCTGGAGGTGTACTGCCCCCATCTGTTATGGAAAATGGAATATGTTTTGATTTTTAGTTCCAGATGGCACCTTTAAGACATTGAGTAAAGTTAACTAAAAAGTGCTAGTTCAAATCACTGCTGCTTTTTACATGGACCCCACAGTACATGTTCACTCACAAACACATATTTTCAGACAGTAGGCTGGGAAAGTGTAATATTAGCTTATCTTGACTTGCGTAGGAAGCAGAACCCACCCAGAATCGGTCCCTTGAGAGACTGAGCAGGCAGAGCTTGTGACAGCAGTTCCGCTCTGACAGACCAATAGCGATATATAATAATAATAACAACAATAATGAGCCTGGATTACATTAATTTACTGCTGTCTGTTAACTAATAGATTAACTAATGAAAGACATTCTTCACCATCTCTATAGACATTTAATTCTATCTATCTATCTATCTATCTATCTATCTATCTATCTATCTATCTATCTATCTGTATCTATCTATCTATCTATCTATCTATCTATCTATCTATCTATCTATCTATCTATCTATCTATCTATCTATCTATCTATCTATCTATCTATCTATCTATCTATCTATCTATCTATCTATCTATCTATCTATCTATCTATCTATCTATCTATCATCTATCTATCTATCTATCTATCTATCTATCTATCTACCTACCTACCTACCTACCTACCTACCTACCTACCTACCTCTCTATCTATCTATCTATCTATCTATCTATCTATCTATCTATCTATCTATCTATCTATCTATCTATCTATCTATCTATCTATCTATCTATCTATCTATCTATCTATCTATCTATCTATCTATCTATCTATCTATCTATCTATCTATCTATCTATTTATCTATCTATCTATCTATCTATCTATCTATCTATCTAATTATTGTTGCAGTTCCTTCTTTTAAATACTTATCAAAGCCAGTTTCACTTGCATCTGGCATTTGATGAGTCTTACTTTTGGTCCCTGTCTACAAGTCTTCTCTTCTGATGTGTACAAATTGGGAACTGTTCTTAAGAGTAGTGGTGTGGTAATGTTTTCCTGATTGTTTAGTTCCTCGTTTTATGTTCTCCTCTGTGTACTTCCTCATATATGGATGGAACTAGTGACTTCTGGGAAATGCAATGTGGGCAGCAGTCTCTGTAAATCTAAGATGGCCAAGCATGTCAGCCGCAGTCGCTGGTTGTTTGCTATATTGAGGAATTGGTCTGTTTAATAGGACTTCCTCCATGTTGTTTAGGAGATTCATAGATTTGTTTGTTTATGACTATTTTCTGCATCTTGCCCTGCAGAAGCATTGGATGAGAACAGGACTATATGTTCTAGACTGACTGAATAAATGATAAATTTTCTCTAATGTCATTTAAAGGGGGGTTGACTGTTTTTTTCTTTGCATGATTGTATTTATGGGGTGGAATATAACATGTATTCGTGTTTTTTCTTTTTTTAAAAGTCTTATTTTGCATAAACTTCACCTTTATTGTCAGCCGCGCTCTCCTCTGTCCCCTGAACGAGCGGTTCACTTCCTGATTCTATGAAAACACTCCCTCAGAAACGGGCTTCGGGCTCAGATTGGTTAGTTTGGCCCGATGTGATTGGCTAAACTGTCGCTCACATTGTCCGGAAGATTAACGCCCATTACCTTTACGGGAATGTTATGAGCTCCGGTCCAGATGTAAATATGTGTTGAACTGCAGTATCAGTGAGGCAGAATCAGAACCGAGAAAGCCGCGATGAAGAGAGTCAAGCAGAACCTCACCACACACGGCTCTTACTAAACGTTTCTGAATGATAATTTGCTACATTTTTTAACTTTATACACGTTTGTTTTACACAATAGCATCTGACTGGCATCAATAGCAACTGACTGGCTACTAATGTTAAACACAAACAACGTTGGCAAGTTTACGTTCTTTATCAAATCAAAAATAACATCATAAAGCATATATACATGAAAAATACATTTAAAACATTAGTACTTATAGAAAATTCAGGTCCATAATGTTTGTACGCGTTTGTCATAGACACAAAAATTGCATAGTCTAACTCAGGGGTTCTCAACTCCAGTCCTCGCGACCCACTGCTCTGCATATTGTATAGACCTTATGCACCAGAGAAACGTCGGCGCCGTCATCTTTAGAATATTGTCTTTGAACTTCCGTTTTTGCGGTCGCTCTGTATATTTCTATGGCATCGCTGTCAAGGAGTAATTAGCTGGTGAAGTGGATTTACTTATTGTAGAGTTAACAAAAGTTATCATGAGCATCGGTAATGTTTATCATAAGCATTGTAAAGCAGATGTCTTAACAAATGTCGACCGGGATTTTTTTTACGAGCAGTTCAACTATGCAAGATCGCTGTCAAAATACAGACCGGAAGTCAAAAGACAACGAGCGCAATGCTGAAAAGGGGCGGGGCTACATAAGGTCTATATGTCTCCCTTATTTAACACACCTGATTCAAAATCCTCAGCTCGTTAAGATGTCTCCTAACGAGCTGAGGATCTGAATCAGGTGTGTTAAATAAGGGAGACATACACAATATGCAGAGCAGTGGGTCGCAAGGACTGGAGTTGAGAACCCCTGGTCTAACTAGTAGTGGCTATAAAGGTGCTGGCATTTGAAAAAAATAAAACACAAGGCTACGTCTTGAATTTTACATGCAAATACATTTAAAATGAGGAAGTCTTAGCCTACTTACAGATTGTGGCCCAACACTGCTGCCTCTTGTTTTAAAGTCGGAACTGCTTCATGTTTTAGAGAGTTTCTTGTTGAATCCGGTGTTGAACTCGCTAGATTACGATCGTCATTTTCAGGAACATAATCAAACATAAATTGTATCCATTGTTGAGGAAGAATAGCGTCCATTTGTAGCCCGAACACAGAAGACCTGACAGCTGCGTGAACAACACACTTTCAGCGCTGCAACTTTGCAGATACTGTTCATGCACCAACAGCAACATTAATGAAACTGAAAAAAGTGAAATCACAGTCAACCCCCCCCCTTTAAAAAGAACTGTTTGTTTGAAAAACTATTTTTGCACTTGTGTTTTTCTCAGTTATGAGGATTAACTGGCACATATTGATTAAGAATTGATACTGCAGCAAACAGAGATTATTTATTGTTCCGCATGTCTAATTTAGTCTAATTAGCTGTTCTGTAATTGGAGATGTAGTGTCTGTGTCAAACTATATTTCATTCTCTCTTACAGTGATTGTCCATAATTACTATAAAGTGAATCTTAACCTAATTGTTCTCCATAAATGTCCAGGTTTGTCTTTGGACCATCAGTCTATGTCGGGTGCTTCCCGTGTTAGACTGTCTGAGAAAGAGGAAGAGTGCCTGACCTGTTACCTCATGGCCTGTGATGCTGGCCTGTTATATCTGCAAGAGCTTGACAAGGTCTGTGAGTGCGAAGTCTGCACTGATTCAGCTAAAAAAAGGCATTCAACTTTTCCAAACACTGACTTTTTCCTTACAGTGGTCGGAGTGTCTCACATTTCTAAATGCAAGAACATGTTCTATGTGTGCACAGATTCAGAAACTTATATATGTAGAAAATAATGTTTTTGCATTTTGTGTTTATTTGTAAGCTAACATTACATCTCACAGCGTATGTGTCCTCTTCACCAGACTGTTTGCACGCCAAGTTCCAAAACAGCTAAAAGCGGTTCATCAGTCCTTCATTTTGATTTGGACCCAGGCTTCTTCCTGCAGGCGGCTCTTCAGAGCGCATACCTGTCGCTGCTGAGGAAAGGGTGAGCTCGCATGTTACTGATCTCAGACTCTTTACCCACAATTCTCTGGATTTTATATCAAGCACTCATGTTGCTATGTACACACAGTATTCACAGCACAGCTATACTTAATCCATTAATGAAGTCCACTTGAATATATGACCGGGACTGTGTAAACACACCGCTGGTATTCTTGTGTCAACATGACCTGTGTGTGGTGTGGACTTGCCAGTAATGTCCAGCAGGTGTCAGTGTTTTAACACTCGTGATTTGTCAGTTAAAATAGGCTTTGTTTGAAATGGCATCCTAGCATACTACAATTTAAAATATTAGGGCTGTCAATATAAATTGAAAGATCATAAAATTGACATTAACAAATATAAAATTTCCTTATTTTTTCAGTTCAGGAAAGAAATCAAAACAGCAAGTGTTAGTTTGTGTGAACAGTAAATTTAACATTTAATTTAATATTCAACAATAATATTGATCTGCATTGTCACTATTATACAAGAATAGTGAACTTAAGCTGGACTGTGACTCTATTTTCTTCTGGAAAATATTTTTGCATTATTTTCTGTTATCTCTGTAAAGCTGCTTTCAAACAATCTGTATGGTAAAAAGCGCTATATAAATAAATGTGACTTGACTTGACTATAGCCTATAATAAATAATAAAATGTGTAGAATATCCTATAAAAACAGTGGACAGAGGTAGTGGACATTTCTACATAGTGCTCTTTACTCATCTCAGTTGCACTTCTCTCTTCACAACAATTCAGTGCTCTAACACAGAAATCGATTACTGTAAATGCAGTTATAAATACAGTCTATATTTATCAAACTGCATCAAAAAACATGGGAGATTAAATCAATTAAAGGGGGGGGGGGGTTGACTGCTTTTTTTCTTAGCATGATTGTATTTATGGGGTGCAATATAACATGTATTTGTGGTTTTTCTTTTTTTAAAAGTCTTATTTTTCATAAACTTCACCTTTATTGTCAGCCGCGCTCTCCTCTGTCCCCTGAACGAGCGGTTCACTTCCTGATTCTATGAAAACACTCCCTCAGAAATAGGTCATGAGCTCAGATTGGTTAGTTTGGCCCGGTGTGTTGTGATTGGCTAAACTGTCGCTCACGTTGAAGATTAACACCCATTACCTTTACGGGAATGTCATGAGCTCCGGTCCAGATGTAAATATGTGTCGAACTGCAGTATCAGTTTCAGGCAGAATCAGACCGAGAAGGCCGCAATGAAGAGAGTCGAAACAAAACCTCACCACACACGGCTCTTACTAAATGTTTCTGAATGATAGTTTGCTACATTTTTTTACTTTATACACGTTTGTTTACACAATAGCATCTGACTGGCATCAATAGCAACTGACTGGCTACTAATGTTATACTCAAACAGCATTGGCAAGTTTACGTTCTTGATCAAATCGAAAATAACGTCATAAAGCATATATACATGAAAAATACGTTTAAAACATTAGTACTTATACAAAATTCAGGTCCATAATGTTTGTACGCTTTTGTCGTAGACACGAAAAATAGCATAGTCTAACTAGTAGTGGCTATAAAGGCGCTGGCATTTGAAAAAAATAAAACACAAGGCTAGGTCTTGAATTATACATGCAAATACATTTAAAATGATGAAGTCTTAGCCTACTTACAGGTTGTGGCCCAACAACTGCTGCCTCTTGTTTTAAAGTTGGAACTGCTTCATGTTTTAGTAACAGTTTCTTGTTGAATCCGGTGTTGAACTCGCTAGATCACGATTGTCATTTACAGGAACATTATCAAATATAAATTGTATCCATTGTTGAGGAAGAATAGCGTCCATGGGAAGCCCGAACACAGAAGACCTGACAGCTGCGTGAACAACACACTTGACAAGTTGACGTGCCCCGCATTTCCTGCATATTCCGGAGGGAGGGGTTGATGCAAATGTGTAGGTTAGTGACGTACCATAACCCAGCTGTAGTCCCAATCAAGTCGTTTTTGTAGGCAATTATACTTCCAGATTTTTAAAAGACGATATCTCTGCTTACACTAAACTTTCTGTGATGCAACTTTGCAGATACTGTTCATGCACCAACAGCAACATTACACACTATTTAAAATGAAAAAAAGTGAAATCGCAGTCAACCCCCCACCCCCCCCCCAAAAAAAAAAGGAAATCCAAACAAAAATCATCTTTTTAATGTTGTTTATATGTCTATGTGGTGTTTTTAATATGCTTTAAGACAAACCATTTGCAAATTCATCAGTCAACCATTGGATTTTCCAGAGGATTTTCTCCTTAAAACTTCAGTGAACTCAAAGTCTCAAAATCGTGTTTTGAAATCGCTGGTGTTGTCTAATCAGGCGAATGTGTGATTGTCAATAATTGGATCTTTTAGCTGGTGTAAATGAGTGGAGGCGGGGCTAAGTTGCATATTCATAGAATCATGTATAGTAAATGAGACAAGGATGTAACATTACATTCAAGCTATTTTAAGGCATAAAGAATTTTTTTCAAGGAAAATGTTTTTAAATATGTAATTTTAGTGATCAAAGATTAGTTTTAAGGGGATAAAAAAGGTACTACAGTGGGACTTTAAGTATTTGAGCCTGTGGAGGTTAAGAAACAAAGCTGTTGCCTATAATGTAAATGCGTATGACTTAAGCATCCATTTAATAATTGACAAATTAACCTGTTGTAACATCACCTGTGAATTATTTTAATCTTCTTCTTTTTTAATCCTGTGATGCAATCAGTCCATCAGTCTTATCTTCTCCTTCTGTTACATCAGCTTTCTTTCATCATCTTATCAATCATGTTGTCCTCCCACAATCACTTCTGCCTGTGTGTGTTAGTCACTTGGCTCAGGGTACACACCAGTTGCGGCGGGTCATGAGGGCCGTGGAGAGTCGAGGGGTCGCAGAATTTTCGTAAGGTGAGATCTGAGTAAATGAGATGTTTGATGCTCACTTCTACACAGCAGGTGTCAGTGGTTGTTTTGTGTTGTTTAGACAGTAGCGTGCAGGCTTGCAGAAGTGTTGCTGGGTTCAGTGTGTGAGGGACGCGTACTGGGATCCACTGTCTCCTCCACCACTCGGCTGGCTGAAGAAGAAGGAGTCACACACCCCAAAGATGCCATCTACCCCTCATCCAGACCACCACAGCGCTACAACACTGAGGGGTCAGACACTCTTTCCTTTCACTGATATTCTACTCACTTTTTTATGTAGGAAACATTATTTTAAAGCATAATCGTGATCCAAGCATATACAGAAAATAAAAGCAGAATAAAACTAGATGAGTAAAGTTTGATGACAGTTGGTTTATTCAGAGAAGTCGAAAACAGTTAGACAGATCAATAAAAACTAGACCATATTTTTTGTTAGACATACTTCAAATTATATAGTACTTCATATTAGTGTACTCTGCTAAGACTGCTAAGAAACCACATGAAAAGCATTCAAAAAGCACTAAGGTCACACACACACACACACACACTGTAGCATTCCAGTGACAAGCGCATTTAAATATTGGAGTGAATTCATTCCATGAATGTACAGACCACAACTCACTTGAATTTGAGATGATTGACCATTTGGTGACCATAGCAACATGTTTGCTGACGTCTTGCATGTTTGGTATCTGCTATTTTTTACCAAAATAATATCATAGCGACCTATTTGAGCTTGGCTCTACAAAAACGATAATGTTTATGGCGTTATTAAAGGGGTGGTAAAATGGCATTTTCACAAGATGTAAAATAAATCTCTGATGTCCCCAGAGTGTGTGTGAACTTTTAGCACAAAATACCCCACAGATATTTTTATATAGCATGTTAAAGTTGTCACTTTTTTTTGCACAAATGCACCGTTTTGTGCCTGTTTCCTTAAATGCAAATGAGCTGCTGCAGAGGGCGGGGTTTCAAGAGCTTGTGTGTTAGCAGCTGCGATTTCCTACGCAGACACACTAAAATTACAGAAACTGTTCTACCTTTAATGTTAAAATGGAGTTAGTCAAAGATGTAGAGACTCAAAAAGACGTGACAACATGTAGAAATACAACAGGATGTCTCTGAATGGTTAGTTAATTAATTTATGTATTCAGTATTCGGTGGACTGTGTAAGCTGGTTGGCCTCCGATGATGCGAGGAGGAGGTTTACCTGCTGGAGCAAAAGGAGAAGACAACACAGGTTTTAAAAGGGAGACATGAAATGTGGGATTAATCTTTAAGGACCTAGGCAAGTATAAACGGTAAGTAACAGGGTTAACTTTCCTTGCCACTTTGAAAGGCCCAATGAATCGCTGGGAGAGCTTGCGAGACTCCACATGTAAGGGAATGTTCTTAGTGGAGAGCCAAACTCTCTGTCCGGAACGCAGAGTGGGGGCAGGTCTGCGTCTACGGTTAGCCTGTCGCTGGTACTGTTCCTTCCTCCGAACCTTCCTCCAAGTCAGACGACAGCGTCGGATGAACTGCAGGGCTGAGGGAACTCCTACTTCAATTTCTTGGTCTGGGAACAGTGGAGGGGCATAACCAAACTGGCATTCGAAGGGAGACATGCCTGTCGCTGAGGAACGTAAAGTGTTGTGAGCGTATTCTGCCCACATTATGAAAGATGACCAGGAGGATGGGTTATTGGCCGCCATGCACCTCAATGTAGTCTCCAGATCCTGGTTTAACCTCTCTTGTCTGGCCATTGGACTCAGGGTGAAATCCTGAAGATAGGCTCACAGTTCTATCTTGGAGCCACTATCTTGGAACTCGGGATAATGGGTGTGACAGGGTATTCTTGGTTACTGCTAGAGTATACTCGAGACAGAGCATCAGGCTTGAGATTTTTTGATCCGGGACGGTAGGACAAAATGAATTGAAACCGGTTGAAGAATAAGAGTCCAGCGTGCCTGACGAGGGTCTGAGTCGCTTGGCCTGTTGAATGTACTCTAGATTTTTGTGGTCAGTGAGTACTTGGAATGGGTGTTTGGCCCCCTCAAGCCAATGTCTCCATTCTTCGAGCGCCAGATTTAACCGCCAGTAACTCACGGTCTCCCACATGATAATTCATTTCTGTTGGTGTAAGATGATGTGAAAAGAATGCACACAGCCGAAGTCTGTTATCCTCCCCCTCTGGGAAAGCACTGCTCTAACACCCACATCTGAAGCATCCACCTCCACAACGAAGAGTTTGTCTGGGTCTGGGAGAGTGAGGATGGGAGCTGAAGTAAAGCGGCGTTTGAGTTCATTAAATGCCAGCTCAGCTTCAGGACTCCAGCAAAATCCAGCATTATTCCCTTTAGTGAGAGCAGAAAGGGGAGCCACCACAGAGCTGAATTTCAAAATAAATTTGCGGTAAAAGTTGGCAAAGCCAAGAAACCGCTGCACCTCCTTCACAGACCCAGGAATGGGCCAATCCGTGACTGCTTGAACCTTCTGAGGATCCATTTGTATATGGCCGGGCTTAATGATGAATCCCAGAAATTGGACTTGGGTCACATGGAATTCACATTTTTCAGGTTTAACATAAAGGTGATTATCGAGGAGGCATCTGAGAAACTTCCTAACATGCTCTGTGTGTTCATTGAGGGAATTTGAAAAGATTAGAATATCATCCAGGTAGACAAATACAAACTGATTGAGCATATCTCGAAGGACATAATTTATCAGAGCCTGGAAAACTGCAGGAGCATTGGTGAGGCCGAATGGCATAACTAAGTACTCGTAGTGCCTGGTGGGAGTGTTGAAGGCGGTCTTCCACTCATCCCCTTGTCTAATGCGCACAAGATGATAAGCATTGTGCAAGTCGAGTTTAGTGAATATGGAAGCTCCCTGCAGTATCTCAAAAGCTGTGGCCATAAGCGGCAATGGGTAACGGTTCCGGATAGTGATCTTATTAAGGCCTCGATAAGCAATGCAGGGTCGAAGGCCCCCATCCTTTTCACCCACCAGCACGCTCGGGAGAAGACAAGGAGAAGATACGGCCTCTGGGGGGACAGGTACCTGAAAGCAGGTCAATGGCACAGTCATACGGCCGGTGTGGGGTAAGGATGTGGCTTTCTTCTTACTGAAAACTGCCTTGAGGTGGTGGTACTGAGTGGGGATTTGAGCTAGATCTCAGGGATTCTTGAGTCTCAGAGAGTAGGGTCAGGGAAATTCGGGGTCAAACAGGTGACAGAACAAGTGGGACCCCAACTGAGGATAGTGCCAGTGGACCAGTCCAGATGGGGGTTATGGTGAAGAAGCCAGGGGTGGCCAAGAACTACAGGGAACTCTGGAGACTGTATCAGATGAAAATAGAGCTCCTCTTGGTGTTGACAGATAGAGAGGTGGAGAGGAATGGTAAGAAGGGTTACCTTCCCGGGACCCAGAGGTCTTCCATCCAGTGCGGTAACTGTAAGAGGGGTTTCGAGTGAGTCAGAGGGGATCTGGAGACTCCTAGCAAGAGATAAGTCCATAAAGTTCCCGGCTGCACCTGAATCCACCAAGGCTTTAAGTTGATGCTTCTGATTTCCCCAAGAAAGTGTGATGGGGAGAATCAATCCTGAATACGAGCGTTTCCCGAGAGCTCTGGGCAGGAAGAACGGAAATGTCCAGGCAGTCCACAATATAGACAACATCGCTCCCTCATGCGGCGGTCACGTTCTGATGGGGAGATCCGAGTACCTCCCAATTGCATCGGTTCAGGAAATCCTTGGGATGGAGGTGACTTCTCTGTGGGAACTAAACTGACGGGAGGTGTGAAGACAAACTGGCGACTCAAACTCCTCTCCCTCAGACGATTATCCAGTCGAATCGCCAGATCAATAAGGGTCTCGAGGTCACGGGTAGACTCTCGTGTTGCAAGCTCATCCTTGAGAGCCTCAGAAAGACAGTTTTGGAAACACACCATGAGAGACTCATCATTCCAACCACTCCCGGCTGAAATAGTGCGAAAATGGATGGCATACTCTGCAGCAGTGCGACTACCTTGCTGGAGGGACAGCAGTCGTTTAGACGCTTCACGGCCGCTGATGGGATGATCAAAGAACCGTTTGAATTCCTTTTCAAATGCAGAATATCCTGAGCAGAAGGGACTCTGGGCGTTCCAGACAGCCGTTGCCCAGGAGAGGGCCTTACCCGAAAGAAGGGTGATGACATATGCAATCTTGGCCCTGTCTGAAGGGAAGGATGATGGCTGTAGCTCAAATGTAAGGGAACACTGAGTGAGGAACCCACAACAAGCACTAGGGTCTCCGAGAATCGTTGTGGTGGAGGTAAGCAAGGTTCTGCAAGGGGAACTGAAGATCCAGAAGGTATAGGTGGAGGCACAGGAGCAGTACCAGGGGAAGAAGGCAGCCGATCAAAGAGCTGACGGACAGAGGTCATGACATCTGAAAGTAACTCTGAATGCTTAACCATCAAAGCTTCCTGTTAGACTAGCGCTGCTTCATGACGTTGGACAGAGGTCTCATGCTGAGCCACAGTACTGAAGGAGTTCTTGTGCGCTGGGCGTCTCTGAGTTCATGTTTGGCTTGGTGTTTCTGTCAGAGCCGGGACTAGAACTCGGGTCTCTGGTGTGGTAGTCAGACTCTTAACCCCTGAGCCACTGGAGATGGTGAACCCAACAGTGAGACGCACTCAGAAGTAGATGAGATGCAGAAATAGTTTTAATTCAAATAACAGAAATCCACAGCTGAAGCAAAATCATCAAAAGTAATCCTCAAAAAAGAAAATCAGCCAAACAAGGTTTTTCACCAAAAAAATCCAAAAAAATGTTCCCACAGGTATAAACTCCAGAGGAGAAAGTCCACAAAAATAAAACAGAGCAGGGAACCATCCAATAGGCAAGAAAAATTAAATGTCTCAGAATTAGAGGACACTTACTTGGGCTACCGACTTTAACACAACTAAACACCAAGCAAAGAGGCTATGAGACAGAGTGACTTAAATACACAAAACTAAATGACACACATGTGAACCTAATGCCACTAATTACAGACAGAATAAGCAGGGTACGATGGCACCATGAGGACATCTAGAGGCTAAAACATGTAATAACAACTAAAACACTGACAAAAGAAGGTAGAACCACAGAGCACTAACTATTATGTAATAGACATGGACCAATGGTGGTTTGGAGGCATTGACCACCAAGTTTACCACTTTTCCAGAAAGGTTGTATATTGTGGCCTCTGCTAGCCTAAGTTTTAACACATTGTTAGCATGTTGCTTGCATGGTTTGGTACATTTTGAAAATGTTTTAATGTTGCTGATATGTTGCTAAGACGTTTCTAGCAAGTTTTAGCTTATTGCAATTTGCAAACATGATTTAGGAGTTGAAAGCCTGTTTCTAACCTGTTTAACACATTGCTAACATTATTAAGTATGATGCTAGCATGTTTCTAGCATGATTTATCATGTTGCTATATGTTTTAGCACACTGTTAGCATGTTTTAACATGTTGCTAGTCCATTTCTAGCATGTTTGTAGCATTTCAGCACATTTCCCAGAACGTTCCCTATTGGTTCCCCAGGAAAGTTTTCTTAACGTAAATAGAACATTCCCTTAAGGCTAGGGGAACGTTCTGGTAACGTTCCTTTCAGGAGAACCTAAAAAAATAACCTAGAGGGAATGTTCCCAGAACGTTCTCCCTACAGTAGGTTAGAAAATTAAACCTAAAAATAACCTACCGGGAACATTTCCAGAACATTCTTATTTGGTTCCCAAAAAAATAAAATAAAAAAATAGGAACCACACAAGAACGTTAGGGGAACGTTAAGGGAACATTCTGTGTTTGCTGGGTTGCTACCCTGTCAAAAAAGCAGGTTGCTAGGCTTTACCGGTGACAGACAGACAGATAGATAGATAGACAGATACTCTAAAAATGTTTCAGTTTTCAGATTGTTCAGTTTAGGAAAACCGCTAGTCAGATCAGTTAGAAAAGATAGCAGACTGAGTCATCTTGGAGTTCAATGCCGAGTTTGTGGGTCATATCTTTGTCAAGCTAGAATAATTTTAAGCAGTTTTATGTATTGTAAATCTCCCTACTATCATTAAATTGTACTGTGTACATCAGCCATTTGGCAATATTGATTGATCACTAGAGTCAGATATAGCTTAGAACAAGGAGATGTGCTGAGGACAGTGCTGGGTTTGTTTGCCTGCTTTAATATTCAGGACACGGCAGAAGGCTGTGTTGTGAATAAAACATACTGTAACTGTACCTGTGAGTCTGCAGACTCCAGGCAGAGAAAGGAAAAATACATGAAAGATGAAAAGAGATGGATAGACTTTTGAGAATGTCTGAAGAACAGAAATTAAAACAGATAAAATGAATATTACAGTTTATTATTCCTGGTACAGCTCACTAACATGCTATGATGGGATTCCAGAAGGTGGAGGGAAGTAGGATGAAGGGATGTGATGGAAAGAAAGGGATGAGAGAGAACAGGCTGTAAAGAAAGAGGAAATTGTTCAGGATACCAATTAAACATTTTAAAAAAGGGATCGCAGTGAGGACGGCATTAAGTCCTATGACCTCAGTTACAGACTGACATATGTAACTAGAGACTGACACACACACATTTGTGACGTGTTTTTTCTTTTTCTTTTTCCTGTTGCCACCCTGTAGAGCTTTCTGTCCACAGGACGTGGTTGAAGAGGCGGTGCTGGTGCTCCTCATCACAGAGTCAATGGTGAGACGGTCTTTTTTGCATTCATCCTTTCTTCCTTAACATGCTGTGCTGCGATGTCTCTTCTCCTAAGCTGCATCTTAAGATCTAGTGCATGAATATTGTATACTGTATAAAGGAATAGTTCACTGACAAGTCTGAATATATTAATAATATTTTAATCTTATTAATTTACTTATCAAATCACCTCATTTTGTTTCAAACCCATAAGCTGTTATTTTTAGGTAGATTACAAAAGGAACATTTTTTCCTCTTTTCCATACATAGTTTAGTGTGACCTCTAAATTGTCCTCAATAGGGGGATGAAGTTGGATGCCCCTGAATATACTTTATTTGCCAGGCAGACAGTTCAGTTCAGTTCAATTAAAGTTTATTTTTTTAGCACTTTCACAATGCTTGTTTTAATGTTACAATATAGTAAGTATTCTGTTATCAACCAGAGATTAGTGTATCAAAGTAATTTCCATATAGCAGTAATAAACAGTTATAAAAAATAGTTCATTGTTTGGTTAGTTATCTTCATGTATTCAGTTAAGCTAACACAACAAACATGCTAAACAATTACAACTTGTACTCGTAATTATTACAATATAAGGGTCATTTTATAATATGAGGATAGTATTTTAAAGTTTTGAATGTCGATCCCAAAGTTGCGATACGTAGCATTATAGGCAAAAGATGATGTATATTTGGTACTATTTTATCAGACATAATTCTAGTACAAATTTATGAGAAGCATAATGTGAATGCTTGGCTAAAGAGATACATTTTTTTAAATCTGATTTAAAGAGAGAGAGTGTCTAAGCTGGAGCTCCTAACATTATCAGAAAGAAAGACCATTTTATTATGTAGGAGCCAAGTGCTGTTTTTTAAACATTGATATTAATAAGAAATATTTATTGGGCATTAAATAAGCATATTAGAATGATTTCTGAAGGATCATGTGACACTCAAAACTGAGTAATGATTACCTTTTAGAATAAAAAAGATTAATTTAAATGGTAATTATATTTCCAATTTTAGAGTTTTTACTGTGTTTTTGTTTAAATAAATGCAACCCTGGTAAGCATTAGACATTAGTTTTTTTTTTAAAGCTTACTGTTTTCTAGCTGAAATCTTCAGATGTAGGATTCATTTATATCTTTCCACAATACTTTATTTGGTCTGTAACGCTTTAGTTAGGGAACACATACATCATTCACTACTAACTATGACTTTTGCCTTCAATAAACTCCTAATTTCCTGCTTATTAGTAATAAATACGGTACTTTCTGTAGCTTCAAGTTTAGGTATTGGGTATAATTAAGTGATGTAGAATATGTTTATGCAGAATAAGGCATTAATATGTGCTTTATAACTACTAACAAACAGCCAATATCCTAGAAGTATGCATGTTAATAAGCAACTAGTTAATAGTGAGAATTAAACCCTAAAATAAACAGTATTACTATTTGGTTTTCAGCAGTGCTTTCTGGCTGTGGCAAAACTGTGCATTTTTAACATCAAGGGCTTTAATGTAATTCCAAACTATGGACACTTTTTTATCATATAAAATGTGGTTATGCTTTATTTCCATTTTCGATTAATTATAAGATGTGTGCACCACATGTCGACTAACTCTTGCTTAGAATATTAGTTTACTGTAGTAGACTGTTAGTAGGCTGTTAGGTTAAGGGTTAGGTGTTTGTAATGAGTTGACGTAGTTGAAAATTTACTTATAGTCAGTAGAATTTCTTTTGAAGAAGCATCAAATTAAAGTGTTAGCCGAAATTAATACTGTGTACTGAGTATTAGTAAATGCTAATACTCTAATGACTGGTAGTTGAAATGTAGAGTTACTTATAGTCAGTTGAATGTTTACTGGAGGAGCATCAAAATAAAATGTTATAAAACATAAAGGGTTTTGAAGCCGTATAGTTCACCGAAAAAAAAAATCCTGTCGACATTCACTTACCCTTAAGGCTTGTGTGTGTCATTTGCCAGTGGAATATACAAGGATATTAATATCAATGTAGTATTTAAGAATTTTACATTCATTTAACTGCTTTAATAAAAGTATCTGACAAACAAATGAAAAATCTTAGACATTCTACTAACTATACAGTAAGTAACATTGCAAGTACTGTACATATGAATGAACTCTTAGAGTATAAGTAGACTGTCTGCTTAAGGCGTTTTGTGTTTGTCCGTGTTTGACACACAATGGGCTTTATGCCCAGCTGCACTACTTCCTGATCTTCAGCCAGCTCCTTGTTTCCTGTTTGCCATTATTGGCCAAATTGATTAATTCAGGTGTGCCTGACCTCAGTAGTCATGGCAACAATAATCAGACACACCTGGATTAATCAATTTGGCCAATAGAGGGAATGCATCTACGTCATCTTCCCATCGAACAACCCCCCTCAGCCTGAGCTGAGTGGCAAAAGATCTGCTGCGTGACTAGATTTAATAGGGGAAACTGCGAAAATGAGACTAAAATGAACAATTTTAGCAATTTAAACTAAACATTGGACTCAATATTGTGCTCCTTACAACTTACTAAAGATCGTGTGATCCATCGATATGGACATGCAGACAGGAATCGTGTCGCCTGACATTCATGTTTGCCTGACTTCACGCCGGGGAAATAAAAGCAATATAGACGGTAAACATAAAGCAAATTTGCCTGTGAACGCTTTATATAATACAATATAGGTCTAAATCCGGGTGATCACTTATATCAGTGTTATATATAGCCTATATATCATGATATCGTCCAGCCATAAAACTTTCTAGTTTTTTTTTTTTTTTTTTTGGTCAGTGTTTATTACAGTTTTTCTCCATTGGTTTGGCTCATTTTTTTGAACAGAAATTACATTCTCAAAACTCTAAGTCATTTGGCAAAACAATCATTACGGTTCAGCACAACACTATAGCTCACTTGCAAAAGCTCACATCTTCCAAAACAGTTCACTCATGCTTCAAATCTAAATTCATTTTCTCAAACAAAGAAGTCGGTGCCACCAAAATGGCAAATATCCTTCTCAATTGCTTTGGCTCACTTCCGCATAACCAAGCCGAACCGTTCTCAACACTCTTGGTGCTTTTGCAAAGTAGCGTGGATAGTTCGGCACAACACCATGGTTCATCTGCAAAGCTCATACCTCTCCGAAACAGTTCACTCTATGGTCAAAACTAAATTTCCTTCTCATTTAACCAGCCAGGTGCCCCCAAAATGCTTAGTCCCTTCGGCATTGTTTAAGCACTGAAGTCAAAATGTTTAGATGTTTTGCACTATGGCAGAGAACCATTGAAATATCCTCATGTCCACCCTTTCAGCTCTTAGCCCAGTCCTTCATTGACAATGGTTACTTTACTGTTTTTTGTCTAGCTAACAGAATACAATATAAATGTGTATAACTGAATTTTTTTTATTTTTTCACTCAGGGTAGAGTAGCCTCCAGGCATTTAATACACTCACACATCGCACCCAAACTGCCAAGGAAGTTGGGGCCACCTAATCATCCACACATAAAGCAATTTCATAGCATGAGGCAGAGAAAATACATTCTCAAAACAATAATGGACACACACTCCAATTACATAGGAACGTCTCTCTCCACAAGTTCAATACTGCTGGCCACCAGCTCCAGCTGTTCTCCAGCCTGGGGTACATGTACCCCTATGCAGAGGACAAAGACTACAGGGGGTATTTGACAAGAAGGGGGAGGGGAAATCATCAGTGACTAGACTTACTGAAATGTTACAGTAAAACCCACAGTATTACAGTACTGTAGACAGATTTACATGAGAGGCACTTAATTGCAGCTCTTTATCCAAACATACGGTTTGATTGGTCATCTGAGATTAGTTAGATCCTCCTTCTTTAGTCAAGTTTGTCAATTGCTGTAAGAATGCATCAAATGTTCAAAGGGTTTCATATATGGGATTCATGGTATTAATGTTCTTGACTAATTTTGACAATTGAACAGACAATTGTGCATGTGATGACTTATACAATGAAATGACGCTGACACGTTTTGGAGTGAACAACCATTAGACGATTAGAATGAACAATCAGTTTAGACCAACAAGATCTATTGACTTGAAAATTGTGCTAAATGAAGGCTACCTGTACTTAATCATTTGCAAAGATGTACAGAGACATTGAGACATGTACTTAGGCATTTGCAATTTGATGAACTGAATGAGAAATTCAATTCTGTTGTGAACAATTGCCAAGTAGTTTGGAGGTTTGTCCATGTTGTTTTGAGAATGTAATTTCTGTTTCAAGAAATGAGCCAAACCAATGGAGAAAAACTGTAAGAAACATATAATGCAGAATATGCAATGATAAATATTAAATTGATGAGTTGTTAATATATATAACAATACAAAATAAATGGATATGGTTTTACAGCTAAATTCAGCATATTGACACAAAATGATAACTGCAGATCCACCTTTCGCTGACTGGAGTCCAGTTGTTTCTGTGAATTGCAGCGATCCATTTGCTCCTCTTTCTATAGCAGTCTGTAAATATTTCTCAGATTTTTTGTCAAATCTAGTTGTACAGTCAATAGCAAAGCTCTTTCCCACTTTATTTGTGTTTGTGTTTGCGGCATTCACGCTGAAAACATACAGCCGCTCAGTCTTTTTGCCACTCACTGTGAGAAACTGCAGGCACGTGACCGGACGGTGATGTCACGCGCATTCCCTCTATAATGCCAGACAGAAAACAAGGAGCTGGCTGAAGTTCAGGAAGTAGTGCAGCTGGGCATAAAGCCAATTCGGTCCTTGAACACTTCACTAATGAGCTGACATATTGAATCAGATGTGTTCAGATGTGCTGAAGGTACAGCACAGTCTCCTAGACTAGGACCTCCTGAGACTCTCTCTGTTGTCCCGTATAGGCCAGTGGCGAGGCAGTGATCAGCCGCACCCCGGAGCACCGGGAGGTGAGGGAGAGCAGCATGCAGGATGCCTCCTCCGTCTATGACCTGCTGAGCATTGGCATGGCCAGGAGGGGGCAGTACACCATGCTGTCCGAGGTAAGTTGTGTCAGCACAGATCAGTTTTGACCCCATGCTTTGTAAACAGGAGCAAGAAAGTGACCTGAATTTTATGTAGTGGCTTCTTTCACCTTCTTTTTCTTTGCAAGTCGCCTCTTCCAATCTTTCAATCTCTCTCTCAATTTCTCCTAGCTGTATGGGTGATTGTTTTCCCTTCTTCCTCCGTCCTGTCCTTTCAGTAGTTGAGCCGTTGCGTGATGGTGAGCATTTACTCAGAGACGTTCTCAGGTGAATCTGAATCTAAGCTCAGTGTTTTCAGTAGGTTCATTTCAACTGAATCCATGTCATTTCACTGAAAACCCACATTACACTGCCATTACTCGGCATTATCAACAAATGCCTGCATAGAAATGTTAATCCCGTTCTCATCAACTTTATCCCCACATGCATGTGCCATGATGTGATGTGTACAGGATACACACAATCCCCTATCGGTGCTGAAAACAACAAGATCCTTAGAAATGCTGAGCAATGTCAACCGCATTAGGGTCATTCCATGTCAAATCAACCAAATTTCAGAAGCTTCCCTGGCTGAAACTTTGGATTTTGTTCATATTCTTCTGAGGAAAGATAACATAAATAGTGATTAGTGATAAAAGCCAAACTATTAAATGTCAAAGTCAAGTCACCTTTGTTTATATAGTGCTTTTTACAATACAGATTGTTTCAAAGCAGCTTTACAGAAAAATAATGCAACAAAGTTTGTTTCCTAATTTAAATTAATGTATATTAAATGTAATTATTGTATATTAACTGAGTTATCTTCTATTTTTTTGAAAGGGTCAAAATGACAATTTTCACCTGAGATTTATAGCATGGAGATTGGTAGGTCTATTAGTAAAATCTGTTAACTTTTGCAATCTTTGTTACATTTAGTGATGGTTTTCCCCAAGTTAAAAGTTGTAACTCAATAAGTATTAAAGATATCTTAATATCCTTTTAAATTCTGGTTCTCAACAAACTTTTCTTTTGGTACCTTAAATTGTAAAGGCCCTCTATGGTTCAATCCCTAGAGATATGGAGGTCTTAATGTGTTTCCATAAAGTTAATTACACACATTTTTAGTGGTTGAAGAGCTCTTTTCTTTTAAAAGCTGATACTTATTGGATTTAAACATGAATGTCTTTATGTTATAATGTTTGAACTAGAAATGTATGTTGTTTCCCTCCATCAAAAAAATTGCATACAACACACCTGCCAGTTGAGGCACATTAACGTTCTCTCAAAGTGTATTTATAAGATTTTATATTTTAACCAGGTTTAGGGATATTTGGATGAAAGGATTTTGTTCATTTTAACAGCTTCTGAGCTACCCAGAGTTCAATTATGCAGTATCATTTCGTAACTGACACGTTACCACATTGAAATCTCTATATCTGTGTGATTGAACCATATGGGGCTTAAAAAATGAAGATTCTAAATGAATAGTTTATTAAGAGTTAGAATCTAGAAGGATATTACACTTTTTAATAACTACATGCTAATAATCATTAGTTAAGCATGAGTAAACAGTTAATTCATCATTCATAAAGCATGAATAGAAATAATAAGCAGTTTATAAATACAGATATAAATGCTTTCTTCTTGATTTAAAAGCATATCTATAATTTGTTTAATAATTGTATTTTCATCATTTATTAATGATCAATTTAACATTTCTAAATTAAGAATTGCATTTTTTTATAAACCAGTTATTTAAGAGTTGTCAGTGGTTCATAAGATTACTTAGAAAGTGTAAGTAAATGATTAATAAACTATTTTAATTTACATTCATATATCTTATCATTCAGATATATAGTGATGGTTACTTAGTGTGTTAATAAATGCTTTATTAACATGTAATTCAGGGTTAATTCAGGTAGTTATAAAGCATTTAGTAGTGGTCAGTTAACTATTTTGTGAGCTCATCTAAAGTGAGGACTATTCATGCCTTGTAAAGCATTTATAAAGGAGACTTAAAGGCTGTTAAATATTTCTATGTTCTGTATCACTGTGTTGTGTTTGACAAAATGTTTCTGTTTAGAAGATTTATCTACTTTAAATCTCCTTTATAAATGGTTTACAAGGCATGAATAGTCCTCACTTTAGATGAGCTCACACACATAATTAACTGACCACTACTAAATGCTTTATAGCTACCTGTATTTACTACATTTACTTACACTTTCTAATTGATCTTATTAATGACTGACAACTCTTAAATAACTGGTTTGTACTGTAAATAATGCTGTACTTCATTTAGAAAATATGAATTGATCATTTACAAAGTATGAAAATACAATTATTAAGCACATTATAGATATGCTTATAAATCAAGAAAAAAAGCATTTATAGCTGTATTTATAAACTGCTTATTAATGTCAATTAATGCTTAATAAATGATGAATTAACTGTGTACTCATGCTTAACAAATGATTAACAGTGTGCAGTTATTATAAAGTGTTACCGTATGCAAACTTTGGAAAAATCATATTTATGGCACTCAGACAGATAT
Source organism: Hybognathus amarus (assembly GCA_030378365.1). Lineage (NCBI taxonomy): Eukaryota > Metazoa > Chordata > Actinopteri > Cypriniformes > Leuciscidae > Hybognathus > Hybognathus amarus. The sequence continues at coordinate 269,713 of JAQIUQ010000163.1, forward strand.
GTTCTATGCCACTGTGTTGATAGAAAAAAAAAACAAGATAGATTTCTAGTTTCAACATTATTTGTTGTTAAGATATTCCTCTTTAAAAGAAAAAAAAATATCAGCTGCATGCAAAGTGACCCACATTTGGTTTTCAACCACTTAAATATGTGTACAATTGACCATTTACTTTATGGAAACTCATTAAAGATCTCCATATCTCTAGGATTGAACCATGGAGGGCCTTTAAAATTAAGATAGACTCAAAAGAAAAGTTTGTTAAGAACCAGAATCTAAAGGGATATTAAGAGTAGCTTTAATGGACTTACAGGAATCCAAACTTGGGGCAAAAGGCTTTTTCCCATTTGTAACTGTCACCATTGGCATATAATGCAAAAAGATTTCTGAAAGTCATCAGATTTAAATAATAGACCTACCAATCTCTGTTTAAAATATTAAATAATGATGCTCATTTTACCCACCATGTAAAGTGGCTCAATACTTTTTTGGCTCAAATATTCATTTTGACCCCCTCTGACAAAATAGTGGATTACTCAGTTAATATACATTCATAACATTGAATATTTTGGCCTTTTCTTCATTTATGTATTTCTTTCATCAGTAAAAAAAAATCTAATCAAAGATTTTAGCTGGGGGCCTCTGGTTTCAGACATCTGAATGCCATCGATTATCATTTAGCTTTATTTCTTCTCTAGTGTTTCTTGGAAGGCTGATTCCATGATTCAAAGATTTTCCTCTGACTTTTTTTGTGTGATTGTTTGCCTTCAGTGTTTGGAGCGGGCCATGAAGTTTCTCCTATAATGAGTTTCATCTTTGGTACCAACTTGGCTTGCTCTTTGATGGCAAGTGGGAAGGTGAGATTCATCTCTGTTTTCATCATCAATGTTCTATTCATTTTATTATTCATTTGTTGCTAAATCAACTAAATAAAAGAGTTCTAGTAACTGAAAGAAACAAAATACATAAGGTTTATACAAATTAAATATGTTTAAATGATTTTGTATAAATGTTCCTAAGTGCAATTTTTGAAAAATTTGTCATGTCTTTCTTCATTACATGCTTAAAGTATATTTACCTTAAGTGTAAACTTGACCCTTTCAATATGCATTCAACAGTTGGCCAGAAGTGATGCTTTGTATTAAAAAAATATTTGTAATCTTATACCCACCTGTCGTTTGATTCATAACAACCTTCAGAAGATTAATTTTTCTAGAAATCTTTGTGTTTAACTGCAGAAAGAAAGTCAGACACTGTACATCCAGGTTGGAAGGAGGGTGGGTTAATAATGAGAGAATTTGCATTTTTGGTTGAACTATCCCTTTAACTATAACCCCTGAGTTCCGAATTGCCATACGTGTTCAATGTGAAACAACGCAGTGCTAGAAAGTTACAGATACAGTTGCAGTGTTCAGTGACGGTAATTCATAACTCTGCATTTTTCTTTTAGTGTTTTGTCGTAGATTTATATAGTTTCAGTAAGTCTTTAAATGCATAAGCGTTGTGCTCTCCACTTGTCAGTGTTATTAACCTTATGCAAACAAGAATGTTACAGATGTACATTGCTATACTCTGAAATGACTCTGTGTTTGTCTTACATGTCTGCATATATAAATGAATAAAACCTGTATTATGAATGATATTGTACAGAATGAGGGTGCACGTGTCAGTCCTCAAAGAGTGTGTGACGATGAAACCACAGGACCCCATCCCACCTCTGCGTTGGCAGCAAAAGTGTGCATCAACCAGCTACACTGGGTGAGAAAAACATTTACATTTAATCATCTAGCCGACGCTTTATCCAAAGCAACTTACAAATGAAGAGAGCAATAGAGGCAGTCAAATCAAACAATATGCAAATGTCGTGACCAAACTCAGACGAAACCAGCATGAGACCACATGTGGCACGGATTTTTTTTTTTTTTTAAATTAAGTGTTCGCACTACTGAGTTGAACGTTGCGAAAGAAATATGTCTTTAGTAGATCTTGAAGATGGCTAAAGACTCTGAGATAGACAGGTCATTCCAGCAGCTTGGAACAGTCAAGGTAAAGGTCTGTGAAAGGGATTTTGTTTTAGGATGGTGCCACAAGGCAAGTTCACTTGCAAGAGAGGGATGGGACGGTACTGAAAGTTTGATATCACAGATTATAGTGTCCAAAATTATCGTGATTATCAATATTATCATGCTTTTTTTTAAATTAGATGAAAGTGTTCAAAAAGAGCTGATACTCAAACTGAAACATTTCAACAAGTTTTATAATTGAAAATCAACAAACAACAAATAAAACAAGCATCTCTATGCATTTTTTTTTTTTTTTTGAAGCAAGATTCTATTCTAGGGCATTTCATTCTTTATAATGCCCGTTGTCAATAGCAACGCATTATTATACAGCGCACGTCCATATCAAAATGGATGCGTGCTCTCGTTTCATTCAAACACAACTTTCCGTCTTGCGTTGAAAATGAAATCAGAGATGATTTATTGTTTACAGAGTTTAATAATATTGGTGTGATATATCTTGTCTGGACGATTGTTTTACAAAATGTATTTATAAACAGGTAAGTTTTAAAACATTAGCTAATCTCATCATCAATTCAATATGTCCCATATGTGGTAAAAATAAAATTGGTGTACAGTAATACGTGATGTATCTATACATTACTATCCCTTAAAATGTCACTCTTAATAAGTCTCTATTTGAAATTGTTTGTTTGTCTTTGGTCTCAAAGCCACTTGCTGCAAACTTTTCTTCGGAAGCTTCAAGTCTATTTCAAGTGAGTGACATAAAATGTTTAAACTCAAAACAACATTTTGTGCCCAATTGTTTCCCAGAAGTAGTTTTGATTTGAAGTTAACTTGCCTTGCGTTCGCTATACAACAGTGGGTGATGGTCATACGACTTGGCAGATTTGAAGTGTTTCTATTGCAGAGACTTTTTGTTCGGCAGACAGGGTGACTATCCTCGACCAAGTTTCCCTCAGGACTTTTGTAAAAGCCAGAAAATGACCACACCTTAGATTTGGTCCTCTTAGGTAAAAGGCTGAAAAGTCTCCCGAGCACAGTCACTGCCTTCCGCCATTCCTTCTCGAATAGTAACATAATAACATTGCGTGCAGCGCGCGCTGCGTGCAGACTGGCCGACGGGATTTACAGTGAGTTATTAAAATCGCGATAATCAAACACGGTTTTAATGATAATTCAATCTTAAACGATAATACTAACCTCAGTATATTTTATTGTGGTTTATCGTGAAACCGGTTATCGTCCCATCCCTACTTGCAAGTTTCTGGAGGGCATGTAGGTCTGAAGTAATGAGTTAAGATATTGGGGTGCGGAGCCAGTGGAAGTGCTGTAGGCAAACATTAATGCGAGTGAAACACACCAAGCACATATGAACAGTATGCATATTCATCCTGCAAATTTTTTTTAAATCTTATATACAAAAATGTCACACAGCTTTAGAGAGCAATTCCAAGAGTTTCAGTTTCTAAACATACACTATCAATATATACAGTACACTCACCTTAAGGATTATTAGGAACAACTCTTCAATTTCTCATTAATGCGATTATGTAATCAACAAATCACATGACAGTTGCTTCAATGCATTTAGGAGTGTGTTCCTGGTCAAGACAATCTCCTGAACTCCACACTGAATGTCAGAATGGGAAAGAAAGGTGATTTAAGCAATTTTGAGTGTGGCATGGTTGTTGGTGCCAGACAGGCCTGTCTGAGTACTTCACAATTTGCTCAGTTACTGGGATTATCACACACAACCATTTCTAGGGTTTACAAAGAATTTTGTGAAAAGGGAAAAACATCTAGTATGCGGCAGTTCTGTGGGCGAAAATCCCTTGTTAATGCTAGAGGTCAGAGGAGAATGGGCCGACTGATTCAAGCTGATAGAAGAGCAACTTTGACTGAAATAACCACTCCGTTACAACTGAGGTATTCAGCAAAGCATTTGTGAAGTCACAACACGCACAACCTTGAGGCGGATGGGCTACAACCGCAGAAGACCCCACCGGGTACCACTCATCTCCTCTACAAATTGGAAAAAGATGCTAGTTTGCACAGAGCTCACCAAAATTGGACAGTTTAAGACTGGAAAAATGTTGCCTGGTCTCATGAGTCTTGATTTCTGTTGAGACATTCAGATGGTACAAGAATTTGGCGTAAACAGAATGAGAACATGGATCCATCATGCCTTGTTACTACTGTGCAGGCTGGTAGTGGTGGTGTGACTGGTGTGGAGGATGTTTCTTGGCACACTTTAGGCCTCTTATGACGCAATTGGGCATCGTTTAAATGCCACCACCTACCTGAGCATTGTTTCTGACCATGTCCATCCCTTTATGGCCATCATGTACCCATCCTCTGATGGCTACTTCCAGCAGGATTATGCACCATGTAACAAAGCTTAAATCATTTCAAATTGGTTTCTTGAACATGAGAATAAGTTCACTGTACTAAAATGGCCCACACAGTCACCAGATCGCAACCCAGCAGAGCATCTTTGAGATGTAGTGGAACGGGAGCTTCTGCCTGGATGTGCATCCAGAAATCTCCATCAACTGCAAGATACTATCCTATTGAGGATACTATAGTATCAAGAGCACTATTCCGATGGGCCAAATGCTTTCAGCACCTTGTTGAATCAATGTCCGTAGAATTAAGGGGAAAGAAAGGGGGTCAAACACAGTATCAGTATGGTGTTCCTAATAATCATTTAGGTGCAGTGTACAATATATATATATATATATATATATAAATATATATATATATATATATATGTATATGTATATATATATATATATATATATATATATATATATATATATATATGTATATGTATATGTATATATATATATATATATACTTTTATTCAGTATAGACACATTAAATTGATCAAAAGTAAATACTGCACTATTAATCAATAAATCCTGGGGAAAATATGTATCATGAAAACACGAAAATAGTAAGCAGCTCATCTGTTTTCAACATTGATAGTAATAAGAAATGTTCCTTGAGCACCAAATCAGTAAGAATGATTTCTGAAGGATCATGTGACACTGAAGACTGGATGAATTATGCTGAAAATTCCATTTTGTATCACATGAATAAATTAAATTATAAAGTAATTCACATAGCAATGAAATCAGCTATTTTAAATTGTAACAATATTTAAAAAAATGTTGTTGTTTTTCTGTAGTTTTGATCAAATAAATGCAGCCTGAGTGAGCATAAGAGCACTTATTCCAAGAACATTAAAAAGAATCTTACAAATGCCAAACTTTGAATCATAGGGTACTTGATAAAGCAAAATGATTGAATATGAGGAAGACTATGAAAATGAAATAAGCAATGTGCATTTTCAGGTAAATTCATTCATTTTGGCATCTATCGAGCCCTTAAATCCATGAATCCTAATACTTAAATCCTATATAATCCTAACATATTTAAATAAATACTAGCTTTTCTTATAACTTTTATTTTTTTATGGTATGACAAACATCATAGCCACACCAATAAGACAATGCAATGTATAGTCATGACACTATCAATCAAATACACACTACAGCCCTGTCTAGATTAGGACACATCTGGTAGTAAATGTAATGCTGAATACAGACCACATGCCATAAGAGGCTTATAGCACAGTAGGGCCGTATAGTCACAGAAACATGATGCATAGGCTTTAATGTCAGATTGCACGCCATCCCAGTCACACTTTAAGCCTCCCTTTATTATCCCTGCATCAAAACAGGGAATGTTTTAATGCAACTTCTCCTCGGGCAGTTCCTGATGCCTGATTCATGTCAACGTGTCTAGGATTTAAATTAATGAATATCAAACGACATAAAGTCAGCTTATTATGCTTATATGAATGATATATAATGTGAATGCAACTGATTACATGTAGGGATAAGTCACAATTTGGCATCAAATTTTGGGCAGTTGGCATGACCTAAAAAGTTTTTCTTTTCTTTTCTACACTAAGCTATGCAGATCAAAAATTTTGAATAAATATAATTTTTTTATGGTTTTAAAAGACATTTCTTTTGCTCATCCAAGGCTCAATAAAACTCACAAGAGTAAATTAAAGTAATCTTGTGAAATATTATGACAATTTAAAGTACTGTTTTATTATATTTTAAAATTTAATTTATCCTATTATGACAAAGCTGAATTTTCTGAGTTGACACATGATCCTTCAGAAATCATAATAATATATTGTTAATTTAGTGCTCGGTTATTATTGACACTCTATTATTAAAAATGGTTCTTATTATTATAAAAAAAACTGCTTTTGGTGCTAAATATAGTGAATATTGTGGAAACTGTGATCAAGACTTTTTTTAGGATTATTTGATAAATAGAATGTATGAACAGCATTTATTTGAAATAGAAATCTTTTGTAACCTTAAAAATGTCTTTAATGTCACGGTTTCCAAAAAAATTTAAAAATAATGTGTTGAACATTCAACATAATGATAAATATTTCTTCAGCACCAAATCAGCATATCAGAATGATTTCCGAAGGATCATGTGAAACTGGAGTAATGCATGGCTGCTGACCTGTGTATATTAATTACACATTTTAATGTAAAATATTGTTGTTGTTTTTTTATTTAGCTTATGCTTTTGTTCAAAGTGAATGTTATAGTTTATGGTCAATGATGATGTCGGGTTCAAACTCATAACCTTTCAGTTTCCTGCTTTAGTCGTTAACCATACGCCACAGCTCCAATATATCACATCATCACAAGTTGATAACCTATAGTGCTGCACAATTAATCGTATTGCAATTCGTAATCACGATGTTAAAGCTATGCGATTATATAACGTCAAAATTGCGCGATTTTATCTGAAATAAACAAATTAGGGCTATTAACGCATCTCTTCTTTTTTTGTCATCCTTTGACTAGTGTTACATGATCCCGCTCTTATTCGTGCAAAAGCCTTAAAACCATTTTGCATGAGAAGAAGTGACAAGAGAGCGCGCTGCCTGTGAATGTCCTGAATGTGACCAAAGTCCTTTTAGTCTCTGATGTGACCAAGCGTGCCGCACAAGCCCTCAAAAGTGAAGCCAAAAGGTCTTAGATCGCCCCCCCTGTGACTGGTCCTAGTATAGGTCATAATCTCCGCCTCCCATGTTATTCAACGGGACGTGAGACCAACTAAACAATTAAATTACACTTCACATATCCTTTTTCCAAAGATAGTTTCTGTCATTTACTGAAGTTTCTAACACGTTGATGTAATTTCAAGTGTTCGTTTTTAAAATAAGTTTGTTTTTAGTCAGTTATGTGATGATAAAAACGGTGCTCTGACGTCATGATTGACAGCTGTGATTGACAGGTTCTCTGTGCGAGGTAGTCACTGAAGCACCAGCGGACTTTTTTCATAAGGTTGACTATGTGGCTAGTAGTTGTATTTACCTTATTTTAACGAGGTTCTGCAATCAGCAGACATCATTGGAGAAGAACGAAGCAGACAGAGGCCACTTAATGAAAGTGCGGGGCGTGTGCTTTGCGTTTGATTCAGCGAGAATGAGGGCGCGGCCTTGATTTCGCGGCTTTACTTCCTGCTCACGACTGCGCATGACTGGTCCCGAAACACGCAAGTGCGCAGACTCAGGTCCCAAGATGTCAGCGTCATATCGAGACACTGGCGGCTTCAGTTCTCTCTGATGGAAAAGAGCGAAGGGCGTCGTCCATGTTTTTTACAGTCTATGGATGTGATTCACAGAAAGACGCGCACAGTATAATGCACATGTACAAACCGCATGCCAGAATACAGTTCTCTTCGAGCTTGAACGAACAATAACACACAATTATGCCAAAATGTCGTTTTGTCCAGTATCTTCATAACATAAGAGCAGTCCTAAGTTATGATGGACGAAAAGAGCTTGTGAGAGAATGAGGCGCGTGTGAGATCCGTGCTCTGCAACGGCTGCTCATTAAAGGGCCAGCAGCGAATAAAGCGCTCTGTCGGTAAAGTGAATCAAAGAACAAAGGGAACAGAGACAATTACTCACTGCTCACTGAACTTTTGTAACTTTAATAAGGATTAGTCTATATATATAATTTATAATTCATGCATCACAGACTATTTGATAACTTTATTCAATATCCTATAAGGGCACAGGCAAATATGGCATTTATTATTGGTTTATGTGAGGATTGTTTGAAGTTCACTTTATTTAAAAGCTGTTATTTTTTTAAGACTAAGAAATATTTTAAAAGTTGATAGCTTTCAATTGTAATGATGGAATCACTGTAATGTTGGGTGGCTTTATTAACGTTTAGAAATGTGGGGTGTCGTCATTTTCATCCAGACGTCAATGGTTTATTCATCATTATAGGTGTTATCAATCATTTAGTTGTTGTTGCTAGTTTGAGTTGAGAAATACACTAATCTGTGTGTGCATTTTACTTTAGAACCAAGCAAGTTGACTCATGAAACCATTTTTTTATTATATCGCAATTGCATATCGCAATCGCAATATTGACCTCAATAATCGCAATATGACATTTTTCCCAAATCGTGCAGTCCTACACTGATATAAATCATCCAAATATCTAATGCATGTTTAAATGTGTGTGTCAGCTGGAGGATGCTGTGTCCCTCGCAGCAGGTGTGGTTGCTTTAGGAGAGTGTGCTGGAGAGTCTTTCCCAAGCTCATCTTGCCATAGGACTGTGCCGTAGTATGCAGGCAACTGACGGTAAGCCCGTTCATCCTTCTCTGAACCTACAAAATGAGCCAGGCCTCCGGCTGTCCTCAGCTGCTCTCTGCTCCCTCTCTCATGTCTGCGGTGACTCACTGTTTAACTGTGTGTTTGCAGCCACTCTGAAAGCAGACCGCGATGGTTCAACAGAAGAGCGCTGCAGTCACTACGGAAGTACGGCTTGATGTTCTACCTTTTTCACTTCAGCTTGTGTTTAGGAGAGCTTCAGCCACCCACTTTGTTTTTGGAATTGTTTGGACTCTTAAAGCCTTTTCTAAACCTCGCCTAAGTCGATTGCAGATACTGTTATTAATATCACTGTAAAACACACTGATATTAATTTTATTCTTAAAACTACACCACTGTTTAAAACGTTTGGGTCCGTACAATTATTATTATTATTATTTTTATGTTTTTTGCAAGTTTCTTAAAGTCACCCAGGATGCATTTATCTGATCAATAATCAGATAAAACAATAAAAACAGGAACGTTGTGAAATATTATTACAATTTAAAAATATCACTTTTCTAGTTTCAAAACTATTATTTGTTCCTGAATTTTCAGCATGGTTTCTCCAGTCTTCAGTGTCACATGATCCTTCAGGAATCATTTTAATATGATAATATTTTAAACTTATTTTACCACTTATTATTATCGATGTTAAAAACAGTTGGGCTGCTTAATATTTTATGTGATACATTTGTTGATGAATAGAAAGTTCAAACGGCAACAGTTGTTCAACAGCATTTGATTTTAAATAGACATTTGTAACAAATATAAATGACTTTACTGCCATTCTTGATGAATTGGTAAATAAAATGTATTCTTTTTAAAAATCTTTCTGACCTTTTGAACAGTAGTTATATATACTGTATACTTTCTATTAAAAACTTGTGCTGTCAATAGAAGAAATATCATTGATTCAGTCTATAGAAAAAACAATGAAATTGATGAGTAATTTGGTGAATGTAAATGTACAAAATCACTATTCACAGTAAGCATTTTTTGGTAACACTTTATTTCCATAGTCCACTTTAAGACATTCCACTACAATTAAGTAACTTTTCAACTACATGTCAACTAACTGTCGATTAGAGTATTGAGCAGAATGTCAGCTTAATATCTGCTAACACTTTATTTTATTGGTCCAGACATTCAGTCATTCAACTCACTGTAAGTAACTTGGCGACTACAAGTAAACTTATTCTCCTAACACAAAGCCTAACACCTGAACCATAGCCTAACAGTCTAATGACAGTCTACTACAATATACTAATACTTGAATTAGAGTTAGTTGACATGTTGTTGAAAAGTGTTAGTAGAATGTCTAAAGTGACTATCGAAATAAAGTGTAACCCATTTTTTAATGTATATTAAAATCATGGAATCTTTTAAACCCTTGCCCAAATTGAAGGTGTCATACAAACTTCTGACACTGAATCGTTTCTGTTCATTTTCACTAATTTAATCTGTTGCAATTGGTTTCAAATTAAATTGTTTTTAATCTCGTTCACTATGTAATTTTAACATCATAGTTAATTCCAGAGTGTAAACTTAGCGAAGGGTCAGATGTGAGATGACTGGTAGATGTCAGACTGATGAAGACTTCACATAGACTTGTTTTTTGACTGCAGAGCACAATCGCTGGATCCTCGGGACCCTCAGATCTCCTTCTGCCTGTCTCTGCAGCTCGCTCTGGTTCGACAGGTTAGCATGTTAACACATCAATCTTGCTGACTAGATGCAGAATCGCATGATGATATCAGATTTTTGTTTTTTTTACAAGAAATGTACATTACACTCTCTCCTTATTTTTGTAGCTTTTGTTTACACACAATATGACTGTCAAAGCCATTATCTTATCATATTTTGAACTTGTAACTGAATGTATGTGTAATATATCTTACCTGTTATTTCAGTCATTGTTGGTCCCTAATGTGACCTCTTGTGTTTGTGGTAGGTGTCAGAAGCGATGAAGCCGTTGGAGTTGGCACTGAATGTTCGTGGGGATGATCTGCACTCTCTACACCTGCTGGCTCTACTACTCAGTGCCCAGAAACACTACCAACATGCTCTTGATACTCTAAACTCGCCCTTAACCAGCACCCGGACAACTTTAAGTATGTTTGTATTTGTTTGTTTTCTACTTTAAAGGGATATAGTTCACCCAAAAATGAAAATTCTGTCGTCATTAACTAAATATCATAACCAGTGGCGTCTGAAATCAACGGCTGGATCTTATTTCAGAAATTACTTCACTCTTCTGAGTCAGTTTTGCATTTTTATATTTTAATCCGCTGATTTTGGAGTGATTTTTACTCCAATAAGTAGTAGTATAGTTCATCACGTGATCTACTAACATTTAACACACGTGCTTGTCTTATTTTTCAACTGTTTTGTAATTTTAAGCGTAAAATACCTGTGCACATTTTCCTAAAAATGTTTCAGTTTTTACATCACCATGTGGGGTCAGTATAGGAGGATCTTTTGTGACGTCATTGTTTACGTTTGTCGCATTGCATCATGGGAATCGTGTGGCAAGAAACACCGCTAGATACCTGTAATTTGATTGTTTTGCACGTTTGGAGGAGGATTTAGAGAAGAGGATGGTTCAATCTTGCTGTGTGGTCGATTGTACGGCTTGTTGGGGGCCTGATCAAGTTTTTCATTTCATTTTAAAATAAATAAGAACACTGATCAATGAAGACTTACCCGGCTTTGCAGTGAGCAGTGATTATTTCGCCGTTCTGCGATCACCCACGGGAGATACGAATCACACTGTGACACTGCTTGGCCAGGTCTAACCTCTGCTTTAACAGACTGATCTCATGAAATGGCGCATGTATAACACCAATTCGTATTTCCAACACGCATAATCGCTTTTCAGCGTGTTTATGAACGCCGTTGACTTAAGGGGGTCGCACACCGGACGAGAAGCGCCGTGTTGTGCAGCGCGACGTCTTTAACATTCGAACACATTATTCTCTATGAGTGTACACACACCGGCCGGCGCCATTCGGCGTCTGTCGCGGCGCCCAGCGACGGCTCAGGACCGTGTTCAAAATCCTGCTGCGCCATAGAGCGCCATTTACATAGTTTTATATAAAATTGAAAGTATTTTTGTCCCAAATCGTTGCTAATGCATCCTGACTTCGCCCTATGCTGCAATATACATTTAGTTTTGCATTCATTTACAGAAATCAGCTGCTTGAATACAATAGCTGATGTTTTTGGATTTTTCAGGTAAAATTTTCAATTCATTCAGTTAACGGATGCTCTGAGGTAAAGTTTTCAGACTGCAGACTCAGCAACGATTGTATTTAATTGTACAGTACAATAATAACATTGACTGACATTATCTCCATTTCATGTCCTTAAACATAACAATATTGCTGGCCATACACTGATGAGAAAGTGCGCGTCCGGTCTGTCGATACCTGGTGTTGTCCTAGATGCTATGCGCCGCGGCACTACGCTTCTCGTCCGGTGTGCGACCCCCTTTAATGTGACATTACTGTGTATATAAATATGACCTACCCCAACCCCGTTCCTAAACTCACCCGTCACTGGGGTTAATACCATTTATGAGTCTTCACCTACCATCCTAGGAAAAAAATATCGCTCCCCAGATGTAGATCTACATTTTGCTTCGTTTTGCTCGGACATTTAACGGCATAGACATAATGCATATAGATAACACGCCACTTGATTCGAAAGTGTTGTGTATGTTTACGCAAAAGTCATGATGTCATGTTGCTTTTAGCACTATTACTGCTTTAAGAGAAAACCAAAATAATCATAGGCCTCCAGACTTTTGAAAGCCTTTAATCTTTCATGAGTGAAGGGTCCTGGGGTTTCTATTAAATAAGAATAAATGTCTCCCCAGCAGATTAGTGGCCAAGACACGGGCGAGTCGGACCAACGTTTTTTGACATTCCAAATCACATATGGGCTTTGAATAACTTCAATTTTGTCACCAATGCAAATTTTGAGCTTCTCTCCAAACCTTTCTCCGGTCGTCATATATTAAAGTGCTTATAGACCATTTCACAAGATGTAAACAACACTGGTCCAGAAGCACTTTCCTGTTCCAGTTTTTTTACACTACATAAAAGCTGGGATAAAATACAACCAACAGAACATATAAAACTGGATCAAAAAAGTTAAACAAACATCTTTAAGATGTTTTCTTTACATGTGAAATAAAGAAAACAGTTACAAACTGAAACAGGAAGTGTTTCTGGACCAGTGTTGTTTACATCTTGTGAAATGGTCTATATATTGTGGATTTTGCCTGCTAACTCTCTTGAAAGCGCTTGTCGCATCTTTAAAGCCGGCCATTCTATTTGTTCTTGCCACACAACGAGCTCGCGCATGCGTACAAAGATGTCAACAAAGATCCTCCTATTGCTCTCAGTGACAGGCAGAGATGACATTCAAAAAAATAATTTGGATAATGCTCATGAGAGCAACACACAGTTTAAAGACATTTCTTACACACTGAGTTTATTGTGAGTGACTGTACAAAATCGTCAAATTGTCACACATTTTTATTCCAAGAACCTTTGCCTCTGGAGAAAACAAATCATCACTTTATAACTGGCAAATGTTACCTCCGCTTTCTAGAAACTCTGTTAACATATGGGAGAAGGAACAGTTGAACCAGGGTGTATGTAAACTAACATCTCTTTTAATCACCTTTTTTTAACTTCCGTAATCTGACATATAATGCTGCTGTCGGTTAATCAATTGAACCTCGCATCTCAATTGGACTCTTGTAATTTCGAAAGTGATAAGACTGTTCAGTGATCGACGTCGCTATGTTTGATATTACTTTAGTTCCTGGTTACCAGCATAAGGTATATTTTCCATGCTGGTTGCTGGTCCCATATGTTGTCTTTTGATTCCAGCAGACCACAACAAAACTTGCATATGGGTTTAAAGGTTTTGAAGTATGTTTGAAGTCACCATTATGGTGATTAGTGTTTTGCTATGTGACTTTTAGTTGGTCACTTAGCCCTAGGCCTTGGCCCATACCTTTTACATTTTGGGGATCAATGACTGACTGCTAGATTTTGACATGGGGGTTTGCAAATGACCATTAAACTCTTTTAAAACAGCAAAATACAATTTTCATTTTCAACAGCTCTTTCTTAGCAAGAACTTTTCTCATAAACCCTGTTATTGAACAAACTATTGAACAAACAAAGACGACATGGATTAATAATTTAACCATATACAATTAAAATTAAGTTCCACTGTCAAAGAGGAAACTAAAGACCCCACAAGACCATGCTGGTGAACCAGCTCCACCACTTCTGTTTCGCTTGAGAACAGCATGACTATTTTTTTGTCCATCAGTTAGACCAGCACTATACCAGCATAAACCAGCCTTGACCAGCTTGGAAATCATGCTGGTTTATGATGGATCTTTCAGCAGGTCTGGTAAAAGAATACAGGCTTGACTCATTGCACGTTCACACAGATGCTACTGTAAGTTACTGTGTGAACAGGGCATTTCAAGTCTCACACCTATAAATAAATGCGGTTGTCAATCCCAAAAACTGACCGTGTGAACGTAGCCTATTTGTACTTCATCAATACACAACTGCTGCTCCAGCACATCACACCGCAACGTGAGTCTGCCAGTCAGAGTGTCTCGCTGCATCTCTTTCTCACTGGTGTGAATGCTCTGTTGCCCCTGTTTACACACACATTCTTAATAGCACACATCCGCACACACACCTTCACATTCATCTCGCTTCACCCCTCCACCCTTCAACTCACACAGACGTCCACCCACTCCCTGTACCTTGCTTAAAAGAGAGACAGTTAAGGGGAAGAAGAATGTCCCCAGACAGCTGCAGAATTTCTGTCAGAAGCAACTGAAGAAGCTCCGGAAGGGACATCCAATTCCAAAAACTTTATTAACACTGTAAAAGTCTGACTTACGACTCTGAAACAGGAAAATTAGGTCCCTGGCTGATTGGCTGATGGAAGCATATTTACCTGTTCCAGACTATTACGTCAAAGGCAGTAGACTAAAGATGATTAGTTAACTCTGAACACAGCCACATACCCAATGATAAAAGTGTGTTCACACATATGCAGTTATTTTTTTCTGAGGTTTTCTTCTGAAATCTGTAACTTTGATTTCAGTGGCATTGCATAAGTTGTAATTTTTACTTTAAATGTGCAGACGTTCTGATATGAATTATCTTTATTTTGGGTTTTTTACATCACAAAAACAGCTGTTTCTGCAGGGGTGTGGCGACTTTTTATATCCCCTGTATACTATATATTATTTAATCTTGAATAAAATTATAATGTTTTGTTCCTACTCTAAAACAACTATTTTTCATGAACCAATCAATTCCTATTTTATTCCCTTGTTTGTCTAGGTCTAGTGTACATAGTGTATGTGTTGACTTTAATTTTGTCATCTGCAAAAATCATGTGAATATTTGTATATTCCCCAGTTCTATGTTTCAGAACAGTTCATAAGTTTGGGGACCATATGATTTATATATACATATATATATATATATATATATATATATATATATGTATATGTATATATATATATATATATATATATGTATATATATGTGTATTGAAAAAATATATCTTATGCTTACCAAGGTTGCATTTATTTGGTCCAAAATCCAAATAAATATCATTTAAAATCACTGTTTTCTATTTTAATATTTATCTCATTTCTAACGTTCCCTGAGATTCGGAGCGAGCATTCCGTCAGTCTCTTGCGTCTGAAGCCTGATTGGTTCATGTCTTGCACTTTTCTCAACTGAACAGCATTAAAATCTACTCGCGCTTAAGTAGCATGACAATGCTAGTTTCTTTATCTCGGAGCCAAGTTTCACGTTAGTAACCGCAGCATTCCCTTTTTCAGTACAGTTCACTTCGCATTGCTTCAGTCTCTGACGCATATGAAGAAAGCACTACAAAACGCAGTGCTACTAGTGCAGAACAAAAGTTCAGTGAGGAGGCAGGCTACTAGAGTCAAGGACTTGGTGAAAAATCCAAAAATGGTAGGCTGGGGTACAGAACCGGAGCCTGGACATGGTGAACTTCTTAGGAAAAAACTCTTAGGGCGGAGAACCGATTTCAGACGAAGTTCCTGAAGGCCTGGGACATGAAAGTTGTGAGACATCAAAGTATACCTCTGATAAAGGTGGATGGCGAAGACCATACCCAGGAAGAAGCCATCCTTCTGGTGGTGTGGGCCCTCACTCCAATAGGGCTCTGCAAGTCCAGGGACTTGTAGGCTAGCATTATTGTGTCCACTGGGGCAGTCTCTGCTTTGTGCCTGGCAGCCTTTTAGAGTGTCCACCGAAGCACACAAACAGCTGATCCGATTGCCTGAATTGGCAAGTGTGCTCAATGTACACCATAAGTGTTCCAGGGGACGGATTGGGCGAATTGGGTGTGGTGTCCGTTCACCCTCAGCAGTGAGGAGGTTAGAAAGTGAGATAACCTGAGTCTTAAAGAGTGTGGAGAGCACCTTAGGCACATAGCCTCATCTGGGTTTATCATCTCTAAAATCCAGTTTGACACGCCCGGAATGGCTTCTCAAGACTGGCGTCGGGCGGCGAGAGGTTGGAAAGCTGCTGCTGGGGGCTGACCCTTGCGACATGATTTCTTATAGTGGCTCGCTTTAACAGCGGAAGGAGGACTAGTTGGGTATACCACTGGTGGGGCGGACACAGTACCAACAAACACAGCACCTCCTACGCCCAAACTGGATAGGGGGTTGGGAGGTAATCACATGGTCCCTTGAGGTTGGTCTGGACTTGGCAGGACTTGGCCCCCTCCTCCTCATGCCAAAGCATTAGTGAGTGAAAGGGCTGCTCAAAATGGAAAGTCCTTTGCTGGGTGCAAGTGTTGCTTCACCTCTGGTCCGCTGTAGGCTGGGGCTGAGTGGGTGCAGGAGCTGGGATGGTGTGCTCCTGAGTCGTCAATAGCGACAATAAGCAATAGAAGAACTTGCCTGCTGAAGTAGGAAGTGGCGCATAGCCTGCAACGCCCTTCAGGCCAACGTGAAACGCTCAGCAAGCCTTGCAGAACCCAATAGGCCAGAGTAAGACACAGGGGAATCAAGAAGGGCTGTCTAGTCAGCTTCCTTGATCTCTAAGTTAACAATGCACAGACATGAACCAATCAGGCTTCAGTATTCCGAGAAAAACCCAGAGAGTTTCCCATACGCATCAGAGACCATTGAAAGGGAACTGAATTTTCAGCACTCATTACTCTACTCTTTAGTGTCACATGAGCGTTCATAAATCATTTTAATATGCTAAATTTGGTGCTCAAGAAACATTTCTTAATATTATTCATGTTGAAAACAATTGTGCCGCTTAACATTTTTGTGGATCGCGTGATACGCTTTTTTTCTTTGATGAATAGAAAGTTCAAAAGACTTTGAAATGGCAATCTTTTGTAACATTATACATATCACTACTATCAGTTTTGATCAATTTAATGCATCCTGGCTAATTAGAAGTATCCATATCTTAAAAAAAGAAACTTACACCATACATTCGAAGTGTAAATATTATTGTTAATAATAATACAACGAATGCAATACAACGTATTGTTCGATTTTGACTAAAGTAGTAAGCAGAAGCACTTATTCAGAACATTCTTCTGTCTCTTTTTTGGTGCGTGTTTCACAGTAGTTTATTAATTGTTCTTATATTTGTGTGTTTTAGTCTTCTCTTTACCAAAGTGAAGCTGGAGGAGGTTTTGTTCAGACCTGCAGCAGCTTTACAGACCTGTGCCGAAATGCTGCAGTTGTGGCAAAGCCGCTATGATTTTGCCCGACTCAGGTAATGTGTATATATATGTCACGTCTCTGTTCCAAAAAAAAATAATAAAAAATCTTTATCTGTTTTGTTTGACCATTTGATTAAATTGACCAAATTGTTAAAGTTTATATAAATTAAATTGAATCAATATCCCACCAAAAAAAAGGGGGAAAATTAATTTAGAGAAAAACAAAGAGGATTTAATGGGGACCCAAATTAAAGGGTAGCTACTCTGCAGAGTTTGAACAAACAAGTTTATATGTTATAGGTTTATAGGTTATATGTTTATATGCGGCTCTTCTCGTCCGTGTGTCGACCCCCTTTACAGCCAACAGTTCACATTCCGAGAATAATTGAAAAGAATAATTGTGCACCATTCCATAACAAATGCGCGAAACAAGCTGACGTTTGTTGCTTGATAGACGCTAACGCACAACTAATACTTCCGCATTTGTCCAGGACTACACGTTGTACGAGACGGAAACCGAGGTAACATGGATATGACGCAATTGACTGGCGACTCTCAGCTCACCCCTGCTCACACGCCCTGTTTCCTTGGTTAAAATCTAAATTTTCTCGCAATTTAAACATTGTTTGAAACATTTTAAATATTCTAAGTTATCATCTTAACTAAATATATAACACTGGCCTTGTGATTTTGGGATATTTTAATGCAAAAATCTTAGGTATTCCACCTTTAAGCTAGCTTTAGGAAAAAAAAAACTGTTTGATGGACACACGGCCTATCATGTCCTGATTTGCTTCTGTAGCTAGTAGATTTGATTATTTCCTAATTTAGTATGTGCATTTATAGCCCAGTATTTCCATGTGATAGATATGTTGTGATTTCATGTGTTCCAGTGAGGAGGATGACACTAGTAGCATACCCCCTGATCCAGGCCCATTGAGCAGGAAACCCAGCGGCCTCCATCTTACCCTCCCAGACTTCCAGGAGACAGAGACCGGTGTGTATCATGAGCATGTGTGATTGCATGTGTTTATGAAACTGAGATGTGTATCATGTTTTGTCAGGGTCTCAGAGCGCTCCGTCTCTCGCTGTGTCCCGTCTGGAACAGGCCATGTCTGAGGTGTCGGCCATCAGCTCCACCCAAAGACACGGCCCTGCCTACATTTGGACCACCCTGGAGCGCATCTGGCTGCAAGCAGGTATGTCGTAAGTGTAGAAATTACACTTCTTTTTTTAATATAAATTACCCCTTTAGAAGGACATCATTTGCCTTATTTTCCGAGAGGATGTCAATTGAGAGTAAAGTGTTTCATATACAAATCTTCTTACATTTTATTAAAATATCAGGTTTGTAATAGATTTTTTTCTGTACTCGTGTTGACTTTAATACATTTGGGAAGTCATTGACGTACTATGACATTATTTGGATGTTATTTTTGCGTTATTTATATGCTGCTCTGCATGAAATGCGTTTCCCAGGGATCTTATACTGAGCGTTTGTGCCCTCTTGTTCCCATTCCCAACATTCCTCTGGCATGGGTTCATTTCCTGTCTAAAATGGGACATATCCTGGTTCTGTAAAAATGAGTAAATGTGAGAGCACAAGTGCGGCCTATTGAAAGAATGGACATGATGTCACACTGATAGTTCAAAATAGTACTGGGCACAAGGGCCCTGTGAACACAATCTAGCTTTTTTTTCCATCTAGCACATAATTATTTACATCAGCTGTCATTTGTAATATGTCGGTGTTTTTATGTGCTTTGTATCAGAATAACATATTATAATAACTAATTAAAATGTTTTAAATAAATGTATTTTTACTTCTAAATGTTTGATTTCATTGTTATGCCACTCAGCATGTGTTGTCTTTGAAGAAACAACATAGCACAAAACTGTGTATGCAGTGCAAAGGCAGCTTTTGATGGGAATAGATGCAGAAAAGGCCTATCACAACTAAGTATGCAAATAATTACCAGAAAGAAGACCAGTAACACTTTAGTATGCAAATATTATAACAACGCCAGCACTGTTACATTTTGAATGTTGAACATTTCAACAAAATCAGTGGGACAACACCAAAACATTCGCAAAATTTTGCTGTGGGATAAAGGTCCATTGTCTATTATCAATAGTGTAGCGATGTATGATACAGCTCAAGCAAAGGTGACTTTAAAACTAGTGTTATTTCATTATTGAAGTATTTACAGTAATAATATGTTGAAATAGCTTTTATTTTTACATTTACAGTTTTTATATTAAAGGTGCAATTGGTGATTCTCTACAGAAAAATGTTTTGTTATGCTGGTTGAAAGTCTCACCCTGATAGCAATCACTATGTTAAACGGTCTAAATGTATTTTTATAAATATATATCATCTCTGCTCTATGGAAGGTGTAGGACCATTTCATGTTTGTTCAATTATTGCATTCAGTCCGAACAAATTGCTACTATGTGTTCCCTGTCAGTTGACGTGCGTTTTGCACACCACTGCGCAGCACCACTGCCCACTGGGGCCTCTTTACACAGACATCATTTGTCATCAGCGTGTGCTAGCAGGCTAAAGTTAGCATTTCCCAGATCAACTATTGCACTTTTAAGTTTTAGTAATTTTGTTGTGTTCTGACATTTTTATTAGTTTCTGTTTTTAAAAAATATATATATTTCTATTTAGCTTTAATTTATTTGTATTTAAGTCTTAGTAAGTGTAGAGCTTATTTTATTTCATTTCAGTGTTATTTGAAAAAATAATTATAATCTGAATCTTCGTTGGGAAATCTTTTGCCCTCACTCAAACTTCCTATTGCTTGAATTCCTATTAAAATGACTGGCCTGTAATAATTCAGGAACAGCAATAAATGTGACCACACCTTAGAGGAATACTCCACCGTTTTTTCATATTAAACTATATTATTCCCTTAACTCAATCGCACTGGTGCGCAAGACACTTTGATCGTATAACTAGCCCAGTTCATTCAATATGATATTAATCGAAGTGCTCCCAAGCACTTGCTGTGGTAATACGCCATATAATATAGTTATCCACTTTACATGCTTAGAAAAGCGTAACGTTTTATTTTATGTCACCGTCCTAGGTCGAGTTACACTAATCGAGTAACTGTATTTAAATAGGGAAAACATGTAGTTGTTGGGTCGCATCTCAGCTTGGCCCATATTGAATGAACTGGGCTAGTTAAAGAGCAACATGCAGGTTGAATTTATTTCTGAATTAATACTTTAAATTGTCTGCAGAGGTCTTTTAAAAACACATGTGTAAAAATGACTAATGAAATCTCATTTGATGTAGAGATTTTTGATGAAAATGCGCCAGGCTCTGGCATACGCCTTTCCCGCAAGCAACGCGTCATATGACGTAGCCCGAGGAAAACAAATGAGCTGGCGGTCCGCTTTCTCATTGTTGGGTGTTGATGTAGTTAGAGCAGTAGTGAGAGACAGAAAGTTTTAGATCGAGTTTTAGAGAAGCCATAATGGTAAATTATTGTGTTTGTGCTTGTTGCACGAATTTTTGCCTTTCAGGACATCATATCCATAATTTTCCTTCTAGGAAAAACAAGGCTTTTTGGTCTTGGGTGTGTTTTGTGCAGGGAGAGCAGACTTCACTGCCCTGTCTGTTACCACACACACTCGGTCGTTTGTGGCGCACATTTTCACTCGGTTTAAATGGTATCACTAACTGCATTTGAAAAGCATTATTTATTTGTTGTTATGGCATGGTCATTAGTTAATGTAGATTTGCTAACGGATGGACTGCATAATCATTGTCAGCGTAGAATATGAGAAGACAAAATGTTGCTGGCTTAAATTAAGGCAATCTAAATGGATGTTTAATCAAGAACAAAGTCGAATGTATGTTTACTAAAGCAGATTTATTACAAAACACCAAGGTATAGCCATACAGTAGATGAACCAGCGTTAGCCACGGTGCTAACTTACATTAACTCACTTGCCCTATTCGCCACTGGTTTTCTCGACACCCCAACTCTAATGTTACTTCTCTCCTCTGCCCATTGTTCGTCCCCCGATCTCCCCCTGACTTCTATCTCACCTCAGGGGCTCATAATTATATGCCTGTGGGTCATCATAGGCATATTCGTCAACATCGGAGAACGTGGTTTCGTTGTTCGCATCCATTGTAACCTGATCTTGAACTTGAACAGACTCCCTCGCGATCGTCACTTCCGGTTAGTGCTTCGTAGACGCGGTAGTTATTTTATCACAATTTTTCTCAAAATATCGTTAATGGCTAAATATATATTACTCCAGTTCAGAAAATCTAGTTGTTTTATCGTCAACATACACTATGCTATATAGGGGTGTCCAACCTGCATGTTGCTTTAAGTGCTATCAAAGTGTCTCGCGCGCAGAGCGATTGAGACGACAGAGGTATGTATCAATTCGTCTTAGTTAAGGGAATAACATAGTTTATTATGAAGAAATGGTGGAGTATCCCTTTAAGGCTGTAATAATCTACAGAACATAGTTGGAATAAGTCTGTATGTTAAGTAAGTCTGAATTAATTGCACATAAGTGTGAGCAAAACACTGCAGCAACCTTGAAGGTCTATGCAATTTTCAAAACAACATTTTTGTGTGTGTGTATAATAGCTGGCTAATTTCTCCAACCAGTGATTCTGTTTGAACAAACAGAAATTTACAACAGGCAGCCGTTGATAAGAACTGTTTATTTGCTGTGATGAGTCCTAAATGTTAGAGTAGAGCTGCAGATGCTTGCACAGCACTCTACACATGGCCTTATTTAGACATGAGCATGAATATCCCTCAATGAGCCTGAGTGAGAGATTTAAGGGTAGAAAGGGAAAAAGGTCATTGTGCATTTGTGATTGCAAATATGTTGCCTAAGCTGCTTTTTAAATCATCTAGACAGAACAAAATGAGACATTCGTGCGATTCTCATGGTTGAACCACAGCTTGTCTGAAATGAAGCATGTTGGTATTCACTCCTTTACTCTGTGAGAGTTGTAATGCTGTGGCAGCAGATCCGTCTTTGAGGGTGTTGATGTTCCAGATGGCTGTGTCACGGCCGTGAAGTCAGAGACGTTTCATCAAGATGAATCATCATGCACTCGATTAGAGATAATCTCACAATAAGAGAATCTCACAAAATGACAAAGCTGTCACTGAAAAAAAGAGAGTTGTAACTGTAATAATATAATTTTAGTGCAATGTAACAAAAACAATTATGCCACCAGAATGGTTTATTATTGTTCTCATTGATCTGTTTGTGATGTTTTGTGTATGTTTTGTGATGCCGTGCCGACCAGGGGAGCTGTTCATCGCTGACGGGCGGATGAAGGAAGCTCAGTTCTGTGTGCATGAGGCAGGGACTCTCTTCCCCACCTCACACTCAGTGCTGCTGCTCAAGGGCCGTGTGGCTGAGCTTAGGGGCAACGACACCGAGGCCAAAAGCCTGTACGATGAAGCTCTCGCCATCAACCCCAGAGGACACCATATACTGCTGCACCTGGTGAGTGACACACATCCACAGACACATGCTGTGCATCACTCACCCACTTTAACATCTTGAACCCTAAAACTAATATATATTTAGTTCCACTTTGATGCCCCTAAATAGCGATATATATATATATATATATATATATATATATATATATATATATATACTGTATATATATATATATATATATATATATATATATATATATATATATATATATATATATATATATATATATATATATATATATATATATATATATATATATATATATGAAGAGTTCAGATGCAAAAGCCTCTAAATGCCATTTGAAATTTTCTTCTAAAATGACCATTTTTATCAAGCTTGTATATTTAAGTTCAGTATTTCACTTAAATGACAATTAATAGGTAATCTTCATTGCCATATAAGTGAAATTACTGAACTTAAATATACAAGCTTGATAAAAATGATCATTTTAGAAGAAAATTTCAAATGGCACTTAGAGGCTTTTTCATCTGAACTCTTCATATACACTACCGGTCAAAAGTTTAAGATCGATATCAGATTTTTTATGTTTTTAAAAGAAGTCTCTTCTGCTCACCAAGGCTGCAATTTTTTTATCAAAAATACACAAAAAACACAGTAATATTGTGAAATATTATGACAATTTAAAATGACTTTTTATGTTAATATATATTAAAATGTAATTTATTCCTCTGAAAAAAAGCAGAATTTTCAGCATCATTACTCCAATCTTTAGTGTCACATGAGCCTTAAATCACTCACAAATGGAAAGCTTTTGTTACATTAAACACTACCCTTTAAAAAGTTTTGGGTCAGTAAGAATTAGTATTTTATTTTGGGGGAAATAAATAATAAATCAATACTTCTATTCATCAAGGATGAGTTACATTGATCAAAAGTTACAGTAAAGACATTTATAATGTTAGAAAAGATTCTAATTAAATAAATGCTGTTCTTTGAACTTTCTATTCATTCTGAAATATAAAAATGTAAAAAACTGTTTTCAACATGGATAATAATCATACGTGTTTTTGGAGCATAAAATCATAAGAGTGAATTGTGAAGGATCATGTGACACTGAAGACTGGAGTAATGATGCTGAAAAATCAGGGTTTTTTTTCGGAGGAATAAATTACATTTTAATATATATTAACATAAAAAAGTATTTTTAAATTGTCATCATATTTCACAATATTACTGTGTTTTTGTGTAATTTTTATCAAAAAATTGCAGCCTTGGTGACAGAAGAGACTTATTTTAAAAACATAAAAAATCGTACAGATACTTAAACTTTTGACCGATAGTGTGTATGTATGTATGTATGTGTATATATATATATATATATATATATATATATATATATATATATTGGGCTTTACCTCTATTTAATGTAGCCTAATCTTAGAGTACGTAGGAAACCATGGCATGACCAAACCTAAGCTACTGTCAGAGAAGTAACGTGGTTCGACTTATATCTGTAAGTGGTCATGACCTCTCACTACATTGACTGTTTTTGCTGCTCCCTGATAAAAGATACCTATTGAGAAAAAAATTAAAGAAAACTGGGCTCGTTTTAACTAGATAAAAGGTAATCCCCTGTGCCAAATAGCTTTGTTTTAATATTTGATTTGGTTACATTAATGTTTAAGTTGAGATTTACAATAAATATTTTATTGCTACTGTGTAAAAGAGAATTCTGCTGGTATAAAGCACCTTATTTGTTTAAAGTTTTTGCAAACCACATGGTATTGCACTTTTATGTATATAGCAGTACATTTAAATCAAAAGTGTGCAATACATTACTTTATAATTCATTATTAAATTTTCTCCGTAACAATGCGATTAATTCGTGATTAATCGCAAGAAATTCATGCGATTAATCGCGATTAAAATATTTAATCGTTGCCCAGCACTAATATATATATATATACTGTATATTTACTGTATATATACTGTATATATGTATATATATTAGGGGTTGAACGATACACGTATTCGTATTGAACCGTTCGGTACGCCGGCTTTCGGTTCGAGTTTCGGGACGCATTTTTGAACCGAATGGTTCGTTCGGTTAATTTTTCCTGCAGACCAACATTTCTGTCAAATGTAGGCGCGTCGCGCGTGGCAAGCGCGTTCATAATGTAAGAGACGTTGGCGTGACCACAACATTGCCCAACATAAAATGGAAAATGTAATGTAAGCGGAACGAACCTGAGCTACTCGTTATTGTGTGGTTGTTTGGATGACGGATCGTTTATCAGTTTGGACCAATGCAGCGCGCAAGCCGATCTTCATCATCAGCACTGTTACTACACAGCCAAATCCAGTAAAGAAAACATTTGAATTCGCCACTGAAGTAATAATATCGCTGCGAGATCTAGTGAGAAACATTCACATTTCTCCGTTATTAACGGATCAAACAGCACTGACGTGGAAACCAGGAAGAAACTTTGTGCCATGAATGAACTATCCAGTGTCCACAGATCAGCAACATCACCAAGGATTTACTGTATAACACTACTATCTGTGAGTTTGGCAGAAACAGTAGGCTATAATGCTTTCAAGTAACATCACGTCGGTTGTATTTTGACATTATGAATACAATTGCTGCCCTCAAATGTTAATCTGAACTAAAATAAACCTTTGTTTATAACTAACTTACTACAACAATATTAAATTTCATTTTGTCCAAGGAGCTGTTTTGTTTTATATGCTCTTAAGAAAAGTCAAGTATAGTTCCATCATTGCTCAAAGTTAAAAAATATCATACTTTATGATGTTAGTTTTAATAAAAATATAATTAAAAAAATTAAATCAAGGAAATTTTTCTGGCATTTCTTTCTTTTTGCTGTATTTAAAACGTACTGAACCGTACTCGAACTGAACTGTGACACAAGTGTATCGATCGAACCGAACCGTGAATTTTGTGAACCGTTACACCCTTAATATATATATATATATATATATATATATATATATATATATATATATATATAGTGTGTGTGTGTGTGTGTGTGTGTGTGTGTGTGTGTATAGTATGTATATTATTTTTATATATCTTTTCACTTCACATAATTACACGCACATGCTACTTTCTGTTTTTTGTGTTTTGTGTTGATGGTATTGTCTGTTTTGTTCTATTTTGCGCTTTAACAAAAAAATATTAGTTATCCTGCAGTGTCTTGCCTTAAAAATAAATTTTAATTGAAGTACTAAATAATGAAAATAAATAAACAAAATAAAAATACAGAACAAAAGCACATAACAAAAATACTAAAACTTCAACTAAAATTAACATATCAAAATAAAAGTTCTCATCAATTACATTAATTTTAAAATTAATTTAGAATATTAATAAACACTATAATTGTATATAAATAAACAGTAAAATAACACATACTAAAATAATCCACTGGTTTGAGACTACATTGAAAGTCTGCCGTTTTAGTCATTTAACAATAATCATGTGACTTTGTACAAACAGTCAGAAGTTCTTGCTTCCATAGAAGCTCATGATGCTCTTCTGATCATTTTTAAATCATGTTAGAGAACAGGATCTTGTGAAACTTGTGGAGTTCATGCAGCTTCAGTGCTGCTGTTATTAAAGCAAAAGAGAAAAATACAAATATTAAGAGAATATTATTTCATATTAATACATTTTTCATAACGCTTAAAGCTTTGAAGGTGATTTGGGATATTTTGAATAAGTCGTTGCATATGCAATTTACTGTACATACAGGACAGTATGTACAGCTTTACAACCCACAGTGATGTGTGCTAACATTAGCTCTGCCTCCACTCTCTGCTCTCATTGTGACTGCATAATGTCAGGCCCTTCATTACTCATCTTCACCTGGAGGAACCGAAAGTGAAGCTAGGCCATTTTCTTCCTACATCTGGCCAATCAGAGTAACGCGTCCCCACTATTTTTGGACAAAAGACATAAAATATCAATTCCCTGAGCTGATGAGAACTAATTCTGTGCTTGCTGGTGATGCCCTGCATAGTTCACACACACACACACACACACACACACACAGACACCCTGTCTTCATTAGGACGTCACACCACTGATTTCTCTGACTTGAGCTGCTATGATTGAACTTGAAGTGGAGTTGTGAGGGAATTTATCTAACTGGTTCAAATGGGGAGAGGTTAAACATTTCTGTTCATTTTGACTAGAGAGGCCAGCACTCTCGTTCACGTCCGTCTCAATTCTCTGAGAGACAATGAATTTCAGAGCCTAATCTTCACCTTCTAAAAGTAGAATATTATGACACAATTTACTCATATGTTGTTCCAGAACCAGGTAAATCTAATGGAAATATTTCCAATTCACACAAGTCAATGTAACGGAAATAGCAACAGATAGTTTTTTTTTTGACATACATCTGAGTGAAAAAGATACAATTGTTGAGTGGGACTTAGCTGTCCATCGGTTGTTGATTGGATTCGAGGTAGATCTGAATGTTGTCAGAATTATATTTAGTTTCATTGTGTTTTAGATCATGTGTTTAGGTTTCTGGAATATCTTTTCAGTGGAGCATTCTTCATACGTCTGATAGTTTCCTTGGTTACTCATTAGTTAACAATTATGTTCACATCTGTCCCATTTAGTTCCCTCTGTGCATGTATATATATGTGGCGAGCAGGACAGGGTCGAGGGCCGTGGTCGTGGTCGAGGGCTCACGCCGTCCTCCCACGGCCCTCAACCTCGTCCTGCTCGCCATTATATACACCCTGGTCTGTTTAGTTCCTTGTCAGCTCTCATCCTTGTGTTATGTGGTAAAAATTATCTGTTTATTCTCCAAGTGTTTATTAAAGATCCTTTGTTTGTTAATTCTGCGGCAGGCATCTCCTTGAGACCACGATATGCATGACAAATGTGAGCTTGCAATCTGTTGTAAAAAGGGGTGACGATTTAACTACACTAAATGATTGAAGAAGTCACCAGAGAGAAGTCTGTCATTTCATTGGAAGATAGAGTTATTAACCCCCCCACACACACACACACACACACACACACACACACCCCACCAAAAAAAAAAAAAAAAGTCTGTCATTTGATTGGAAGTATCTTTCATGCAGTGGAGCCACTGCAGGGGTGTGTGTCCAAACAGAGAGTGAATTCCCATCCCAGGAGAAAATAGTGGAGGGTGAGAATGGCCTATCTAATCACCAGACACTTTATTCAATGGTGCTGTACTACATATCTCACTTATGATATACGTAGTACAGCACTTACTCACAGCTTATGACTCTTCTCCCTCTATCTCCTGGGACAGGACCACTCCATGCCTCTTGTCCGACGTGTCAGTCTGCAACAAAAAAAGAAAAAAGGAGAGAAAGGTCAGGAGAGTGTAATTGCGGCCCTACACACAGAGCAGCCTTTTCCTGGGTGAAAGCTTGGTGACACAGCTCCATCCACTGGACCGGATCTGGTGCTTTGTTTTTAGTTTGGTCAGTCAGGGTCAGCGGGCTGGTAAGGTCCGAAGTAGTTTGTCACAAACCTTCTGTAATATCCCGGAGAATCTGAGAAAATTGGGCGGCACCCCAAACAACCTTAAAGGAAGCGTAACAAATTGCTGCGATCAAAATGGCGTTGTGAAGGCTGTTTTTCTTTTGGATATAGGTGATCTGCCATACCTTCAGTTAACTCCAGTGTTGAATAAAAACAAGCTGTACCAAGCTGATAAAGCAATTCTTCAACACTTCAATTCTTAACATTTCGACACAGCATTCACCTTGCAATAATCCACACAGAATCTTACAGAGCAGTTGGTTTTAGACATAGGTTTTTGTTCTATTACTCCTGTGTCTAGCATCGCCTCTAATTCAGTCTGAACCTCCTTTTTTTGTGTTTAGGTAAATGATACGGCTGGCTGTGCACCACCATGCCCTGCTCGGTCTTAAGGCCGTTGCACATCGAGTCCGAAATTCGCATCCGAAATTTTCGCACGTTAAAAAAAAAAATTCGAACTCCCGTTATGTCAATCATGCTTTCACACCGCCTCCGAAACTTTCATCTGTCATAAAATTAATTCGCATCGGGTTCGATTTTCTGCGTTTTTCACATCCAGAGCCAGCATTTTGAGGGGTCTTTTGACAATTCAGGGCCGGCCGGGAGCTCGTCTTCAAATCATTGCACATTTGCGCCGTGCTTTCAGTTTCGGTTTTCAGTTCGATCAAGTGTTTATGTTCTCTTCTCTATATTGGATTATGAAATTAATAAACCTCCCCTTTCAATCAGATTGAAATTTAGGATCGAATAAGATGTGATTGAGCAGCCAATTCGATAACTAATGTATTATTTGGGCACAATATATCACAGCCTAGTTGTTTTGTCTGCCCAGCGCATCAACCGGGCCGCGCGGGGATGCGTGTGTGTGTGTTAGTGTGTGTGTGTGTCCATACCTTAGACATACTGCCAGATCTCCGTTCAGAATCGATTGGTTCACGGAAATTGGTGTCTTGTTTTTAATATGTGGCTCCAGAATCGCTAGCAAAGCATCAAACTGTCCCACTGACATTCTGAAGTAAATTTTGAAACGCTAGGGATAAATTCGCAACTCCTTGATAAGGAAGTGAAACTCTCCTTCCTCTCGGCGCAATTTCAGGATTGGATGGACGTAATATTTTCTCTTTCTTCTCTTTTCAATAAGAGAGAGGGCAACAAAATCATCCTCATTGCTTGACGAATCCATTTGATATTTTTGCGTTTTTTCCCGCAAATGTTTAATAAATACGCATCGGACTCATGTGATCTGTGTGCAAGGTTTCTATGCGCGGTGTGCAAGGTTTCTATGCGCGACGAATTTTAGGCTGACAAACACGAAAAACACATCCGAAAATGTCGTACTCAGTCAGTGTGCAATGGCCTTTAATATAGTGGTGAATGAGATTAGTCTGATCGTCTCAATTTTTGCCGTTTTTCGTGAAAGAACTTCCAAATCATGGTTTTTAACGTGTCAATTTAATCGTTCCACCTGGACGGTTGTTTTTGGGTGATAGACACTGTGCGATTCCATTTAATGCCCAATAATTAGTAAAGTTTGTGTAATGTTCATGGCAGAAATGTTGTGCCCTGAGCAGAGAGAATCTCTTGGGATTCCCACTTGGGAGATTCAATGAAAGTCCGTCTGCTACACTTTTTGCAGAAATGCTGCGGAGCGCAACTGGTATTGTGTGGGATAGTCCACCAACACTAATGCAAAGCGATGCCCATGTGTGGATCGCTCTAATTGCCCGATGAGGTCCATACCAATTCTCTCGAAGAGTACCTGCATTTGAGTAAGAGGGCACAAAGGCGCATTTGGGTAGCCCGATCCTAAATGTCCTGCCATAGGATTATGGTGTGCCGCCTGGAAAAGCATATCCCTGTGGCTTTTTTGGTACTAATAATTGTGTTGTATCTTAATTTGTCTGCGTGTCTTGGGTCACTCAATACATCCTATCTTTTTAAATAGCTAAATATGGATAGAAGAGTGGTCGAGCTGGTTGAAGCTGAAAGCAAAAGCATGTTTTGATGTCTCATCCTGAGACAGTTCGAGGGGAAAGTCATCACGCTCTGTGAGGATTAGCCTCTCAAAAGCGCTCTGTTCCCCTGGCTGCACGACCTCAGCCCATTTCATGCACTCTCTTACCACAAGAGACATCCACACACAAATACCCCAATAATTGGCTAAAAGCTGGCCAATTTGTTCCTAATATTAGCTGATGTCAAAAGTGTGGGTTTACTGCAACCAATACACTATGTTAAATTTAATAACAGCAGACATTACTGGATATTTCACCACACCCCCATGTCTGTTTCACACACTGTACCTGAACCATAAACCATGCATCTTATCAAGGTTTGGTTACATCCTGAATCCACCAAAGCCTGATAAGCACCCTTCTTAAAACTCACAGGTATTTGGAACAAGCCAGCTTGATTAAGGACAGCCTGCGGTTCAACCGAAACTCAGATCAGTGTCCTCACCTCCATCACCAGATCTGTCAACAAAGTGTCCCGGGTTTCTGCAATGCCAACAAGCCAGCCCAGACCTCTCCACCAGCCCAGGCCTCCCCACCCACTGGGCAGTCCTCTCTTGCCAGCTAGAGGTTCAGCCGAACCACCCCTCCATCAGGGTTGGACTCTAGGAGGGAGATTTACACGGGAACTAGGGAGAGGGACCGGTTTAGAGGAAGAGTGAGTGGTAGAAAACATTTGGGAGGGGAGAGAGAGAGCGACAGATGGCAGGGATTCGCCGATCCCGGGCCACACCGCCATCTGGTCCTCTGCCAGTTGAATGGCCAGGTCCAGCAATGTCGGGCAGTGGCACTGGACCCATTGCACTGTGTTCTTCGGCAGTCGCGCAAATGAATTACTCCATAACCTCTCTGTCGATGAACTGCTCATCGTTGCTTCCCCAAAAAAACAGCCATATATGGTGTCCCAGAGCTGCTGAGCTTTAACGAAGGGCCGGCCACTCTTGCCCTGGTCCAGTGATCAGAAGCACTGTTGCTCTGGGCTGAGGCCCACCCACTGTAGGTTGGCTCGCTTCAGGTCTTCATAGAGCTGGAGGTTCTGGACTGGCAGCTGCTCCTCTCCCTAAAGCGACTGGATGAGGTGCACCAGCCAGTGGGCTTGTGGCCACTCACATGCCTCCGCGGTTCTCTCAAAGAGATCAGTGAAAGCCTCCGTGTCGTCCTCACGTGCCCCATCTTCGTTAAGGGCATATGAGTCGGTGGGGCATGGTCATGACTGCAGCGGCTTTTCTTCTTCCTTCCCGAGTTTCTGCAGCAGTGTGATAATATACAGAGTAAGGAAGGAAGAAGACAGTAAGGAAGGAGGAAGGGTCAGCTTACTGAAACTTTTGCGTTTATTTGACTCTTTCAATAAAACAAAAAACAAACAGATCAACAGTATGTACTTTAGATAAAAGCAAACAGCATGTCCGTTTGCAACAACATTCGCACGAGTTCCCAGTCCAGTCTCTCTCTGCCAGCTTCCCGTTTTCTCGTGGCTTTATCTGGTCTCTCCACGCCAATTAATGCAACAAGGCACAGGTGTTTGTCATTTTGCACTTGACCTACTTATACACTGCTCGTCTCCTGTCTCTCTCTCCTGCTGCAGACCTGTCTCTCTCTCCTTCTGAACCACCCCTCACCACAAACACATGTATTCAGAAAATAGAGTGTATTTCCAAATTCAAAATTATCCTTATTATAATGCAATTTCTATTAATGTAATGGAAGTTATTCATTAGAAGTATATAAATGTATTTGTTTGTTCATTTAATTGATCAAAATGTTGCAAAATATTTCTTTTTTAAATAAATGCTGTTTAACTTTCTTTTCGTCAAAGAATCATGATAAACGTGTCACTTACAATAAAATCTGAATACGCATGTGACGCTGAGGACTGGAGTAATGGCTACTGAAAAATCAGTGTTGTCATCATGAAAGCTTACACTTACAGTCAAGTCACATTTATGTGTATAGCGCTTTTTACAATACAATACAGCATATATTCATCTTTTTCTCTGGGGTGCATATGAACGTGTGTATGAGTCATTACTCAGGGCATCTGGATGTTTTATATATTTATTTATTTTCATTTAGGGTTATCAACTGATGTGAGTCAAACACGGAGTCTCTGAAGTCTCTGTTCTCGTGTCGTATGAGTTTAAGCACACTGAGCACTGTGACTCAGCACCTCATAATTTTCTCTTTTTGCCAATACATCTGCCTTCTTTGAATCTCTGGGTCCTTTCTCTGTTTCTATTGCTTTCTCCCTCCCTCTTTCTATCTCTGTCTTCTTTCTGGCTCTCTAGCATTGCCCTGTCAGTTGATTAGATAATGCAAATACATTATTTATAACACTTCACTCCTTCTCAGGCCTTTATGGGATGCCTAGCAACCAGGCAATTGTATCATACAGTGCAAGATATCTGATAATGAGACATAGAACCAGTGTTAAGGCTGTTTCACACAAGATGTGGCATTTATTATAATCAGTCGAGGCAGAGTGAGCTTTACGGTTTCACGAGCTGATGTTGCTTTGCTCATTAAGTAAATTCAAGTCACCAATGTAACATGTTGAATTAGGGCTGCCTGCATGCTTTTTATTGTATTTTATATTTTGAGAACCACTTGGTAAGGCTGTTTATTCACTCCCAAACTACAAAAAAACAAAACAAAATCATAGGCATTAGATATACCATGGAACACAGTGAAGACAGTCATCAACAACTGTACCAAGCACAGGGCATTCCTTCATCCAAGCCTGGCTAAAGTTTGCTTATAACTATATTTGGTTTTATTTTACTGTAAAATTACAGTAGTAAAATGTATGTTTTAAATTCTTAATTTTAAAACATTAAAGGGCACCTATTATGGCATTTAAAATGTTCCTAATATTGTTCTGGGAGTCCCCAACAACAGTTTTACATGAATGCAATGACAAAAAACACCTTTGTTGTCTTATAATATGCATTTATTTTTACCTGATTTGCTCACCGACTCCCAAATGATTCTTAAAATGACTCATTTTTCCAAACCACTCCTTTGCGTGACGCTAATCGACGGTGATTGGTCAGATGACCCAGTCAGTTATTGTTTGTTAGCCCAACACATAAACATATTGATAAAGCACTGCAGTACTACAAGACGCTCTATTCTTTATGACAGCTCTAATAACAGCGACAAACATTTCACATACTTAAAAAAAATGACATTGGAGACCTAGAAGCTGTGCTGAGCGTAACTTACACACACACACATGCACACACATACTTATTGTGCCTTCTCTCCTCGCGCCTCGATGCTACAAAACCCATAAAAGCAACAATTATTAATAATACTTACAGGTTGTGATTCGGAGGAGGAATCTGATCCATATACACTGGATACTGAGCCCTCCTTCAGGAACAACCGGCTTGCGAATCCACATTTGAATTCATTTATGGTTTTGAATGATTCGTCATTAAAATGGTAAGAACACAAGGTTCGGGCTATACTGTTGTGGTATCGTTGCAAATATGAACACTAACCACCGATTCTTCACATGCTCGTCCCTGGTAAATGAAAACAAAGTGGCTGAACTATCTTTGCATTGTAGAACACAGGGTCTTCTCGACATGATGCTATTCAACTGAAGTATTTGTGTTCTAGACTTCAAGTTTACACTTCCATCTGCGCGCGCAGTAACTGGGCGTGGCCAATATGCTTATGTTTCGTATCTACATCACTACAAAACAGCTAATAATTCATTTCAAAAAAATTAATTTCATAGACTCAGAGTTGACTCTCACTTTTGAAAGACAATAACTTTATATACGGTGAAGAGTACCGTATATAAGAGCTATATTCCACACCACATGAACAGTCATTTTCAAAAATCCATGATAGGGGCTCTATCTCTATCATCTAGCTTTTATTTTTGGCGAAAAACTGTAGAGAGCTCCTCCTTTGTTGACAACAGGTTTATATATGTTTTCAGTACAAATGTAGTGATGTTTTTACGATGTTTTATGATGTAATGGCCGGCGCATATAGCGATCCAAACTCAGCGCCATTCACTGTGGCACCCAGGGAGCAATTGGGGGTTAAGTGCCTTGCTCAAGGGCATCCTCAGTCCGGTACTCTGCCGGTATTGAGAATCAAACCTGCGAGCCAGAATCTCTAAGCTTTAGGCCACAACCGCCATATCTACAAGATGTTATCCCGGAAAAATGCAATCTAATGGTCTAATAAAGTAGCACAACCTATTCACTGCTTAAATAAATGTATATGCATTTCATTATATTTAGTAAACAGAATTGGTAGTGTGTTGAATCACTCAAGTTTTTATAAAGAACATTATCATCCAACATCAGTGCAAATAGGCTTTACATCGAACTTAAACCAATATACTCAGTGGATAGCACTGTTGCCTCACAGCAAGAAGGTCCCGGGTTCGAGTACCTACAACAAAGCAATAATCAAGTCATCCTCGGAGCAGATGCAGAGATAAATTTGTGTGGAGCAAACACCGGATCAAGGGCTGTGGAAACAGTGCCTCGCTTCGCTATGAAATGCGCAACTCATTTATTTCATTACATTACATCATTTTTTTAGCATTAAAGTTTTGATAATTATGCTAAGCCATATTGTGATTTCAATTTTATTTTGATTAATGGACCAGCCTTACAAGAGGAACAGCAAGAATATAGTCACTGCATGTGTAAATGTTCTTGCTTTGTGTTTTTCTGTAATTCTAGTAGTGTTGGAATCGATGGTTTGTCTATGTTAGGGTTCTCTGCTTGCAAACACACGCATTGTTTGTACACTGTGTGTGTATTGTCTGCCTGGTTGCTGACACTTGTAATCGTAGCTGGTCCCAGCTGAATCGGATCAGCATCCTGTTGGATTAGCAGAGTTCAGATGACCCTACAGCAGTTCTTCAAGTGCCACCTCTGCTACATCCATATGAAAATGAGGCAATTTATGCTCAAATGTGCTAGCATCAAATCTTTTTATATTTTTAACCCCCGTCTCCCCTTCTGAACAGTGCTCTACTGTTCAGTCCTCCAGCTATAAGACTCATAAACACCTGAATCACCACAACAACCTCTTTATTGCGCTGTGATTGGTCCACAGACTTGTCAGTCTGTGTATTCCTGCAGCTGTGTTTTGATCATTCTTTCAAACATGCCCTGCCTGTGGCTGCTTCTTTCACTCGTGTCTGTGAGAGCCTCATTTCCTGCCTCGCTTTTCTCTCTCCCCAGCGGAGTCATTCTCTCTGATGTGCTTTTGAAGTGCCTGCATAATCAGCAGTCATGTGCCACAACCCAGAAATACAACTGCATGTGTGCTGAAAGAGGGGACGATGAAATGTAATTGCAATGGGTAAATCATGGTGGTGTTGGCGGATTGGGGAAAGTAACACAAATTAACTCTAGGCATAACCACCAACTCACTGTGCTGCAGTTCTAAAACCACTTTTCATCTCAAACCATTGATTTACGATGTAAATTTTATTGACATTTCAGATTCAAGAAGGTTTGTTGGCATGGGGAAATAGCTTCAAGTTGCCAAAGCATTTGTAAATATAGTACACACATACTGTACATACACATTTACAAAACAAGTCTTATTTATCATCAATATTTCTGGTTAATTTTCCATGAAATGAAGACTGTAAATGTGTAATGTTATGCTGCACATTAGGTAATTGTGTGTAGTACTGGGCAGTAATTTACTTATT
The DNA here is from genome assembly GCA_030378365.1 of Hybognathus amarus. Taxonomy (NCBI): domain Eukaryota; kingdom Metazoa; phylum Chordata; class Actinopteri; order Cypriniformes; family Leuciscidae; genus Hybognathus; species Hybognathus amarus. The sequence continues at coordinate 305,970 of JAQIUQ010000163.1, forward strand.
TGGCAGACGTTTTTAACCTGAAAAATAAAAAGTTTTACAATTTTGTTGTTCTTGCATTCACTGGGAATTATACCCATGACCTTGCTTTACTGTTTGGACTGTAGAATTGTCCTGAAAAATATATTGACCATATTTGATATATCTTGATATTTATGTAATTGCCCTTTCAAATTGCCTTTAAATCAGAGAAATCGTAATTTTATTAAAAAATTTCATTTTTAATTTTAATTTAGTCAAAAAATTATTATATAAAGCATTTTTCTACACCAGTGTTTCTCAACCCTGCTCCTGAAGGACCCCAACACTGCACATTTTCTTTGTCTCCCTAATCCAACACATCTGATTCAACTCATCACCTCATTAACCTATGTGATTATGAGCTGATGAGTTGAACCAGGTGTGTTGGATTAGAGAGACAAAGAAAACGTGCAGTGTTGGGGGTCCTTCAGGAGCAGGGTTGAGAAACACTGTTCTACACTGTATTTCACCAAACAAACACCATCAAAAATGTTAATAATTTGTATGCATCAAAATTACATATGGGGTTACACAGCAATGTTTACCTATATATACTTAGTTAAGACATTTACCCAGCATGGGAAATCCATTTTTCAGAGATAACATCAATATGGTCATATTTCACCCATAATTGGGCCACATCAAAATGCCTGTTTTGGCAAGTATCTTCGTAAGCCCCGTTTTAACTGCGTTAAAATAAAAAGTCTCACTGGCAGTTTAGTTCGGAACGGGGCACGGTTTGCGAGAAAAATCGTTAATGTGAACGCTGTCATGGGACCCGGGTGCGCACTGGGGTACCGAACCCGAGACTGCCTGAAAGAGGTGGTCTGAGTTCGGTTGCTCCCGAACCGTGCCACGGTTCGCGTGAATGTGAAAGCAACACGGATTCGGGCGCGCACTTGTTCAGGAAGAAAAGTATCCTGTGCATGCGTTTTAGCTTATTGTGATGTATTGAGTTAAATAAAACACTTGTAAGGGATGATAGTGTTGATGATTTACCTCGGATACAAGCGAGAGTGAGCCTGCAGTGTATTCGTGCATTGCACGTGGAATCAGAGCTACACATTTGGAAATCCACTGTCTCCTCAAAAGAGTCCGTTTGCAAGCAGCAGAAGTCCATCTTATGTGACACACGCACAGTAAACCTGTATTGTTCACTCAACTGCTCATAATAGCAGCAAATTAATTAAAAAAACAATATTTACACATGTTCTGCTTTCTATCATGCGCCGCGCACGTTTGCGATGACGTAAGATGCACGCAAACGCACCAGGGTTCGATATGAATCAAGTTGCGTGTGAAACCAGACCAACGCTGCGGGGGCGCCGGGAACAAACGCGCTCGTGCTCGCACCGCAGCAAACGAGCCCAGTGTAAAAGCCCCCTTAATGAACGTAAACAGTTGGCAGCAAATCTGATCCGTGTTCGGAGCTGTGCATTTGATCTTAAAGTGACAGTAGCTTAATCTACCCCCTGCTATCTTGTGCCATTAATGTTAAAACATAAACATAAAACTCTTGACTGATCTTGACCAAGCAGCAACCCTCCTGTCTCTTTTTGAAACCAACATGGAAGTGACTTTATTGACTGATTCCAAGTTGACCCCTTTCCACTTCACCCATGCTCTTATAAATAAACACTTTTATTTATAGAGCAATGTATAACATCAGCACACCATCACAAACCCCCTACACTTATATTTTTCTTGCCCACAAGCATTTTAATTTATAATCTAGACTATATATAAAAAAAATAACAGTTAAGCAAAAATACATTACACATCAGAACAAAATAACAGTGTAACTCTCCCTCGCTTCCTGTCCACAGGGGAAGTTGTTGGTGCGCACAGGCCGTGTGGGTCTCGGGGAGAAGATGCTGAGGGACGCGATACAAGTGCATAACACGGCACACGAGGCCTGGAGTGCCCTAGGGGAGGCGCTACAGAGTAGAAGCTGCTCACAGGCTCCCGACTGCTTCCTCACCGCACTGGAGCTGGAGTCCAGCTGCCCTATCCGGCCCTTTACCATCATCCCACGAGAACTCTGACACATCTATGATGCTCATATATATTGAGGGAATGCTGGCTTTCAATCACTTTAATGACACATACTGTATAACAAAAACTTTGCACTTTTGGCTCTTGATTGAAAGGAAGCGGGATCGCATTTGTGAAATTTCACAAGCAAACAAGGTCCGTCGTGAATAGTTTTCGCTCACCCAGTTTTCTGTTGATCAATGTGGCAAATGAAAATATATGAGAAAATTCACTGTGCGACTTTTTGACGTCACACAAAATTCCAATCTGCGAGGATTCCCATTGAAACGTCTGCGCTATTTCACAGAGCAACAGAAAATGTGACCTTAAAGCGAAAGTTGAAGAATGAAAATTAGCCCATGATTCATCCTTCTTTCAGACGAACACGTTATATTTAAAAATGTTCTGGCTCATCCAAGCTATATAATGGCAGTGAATTGCTGTGTCTGCTCTCCACATGACTCTGGATGTTTAATAAAGGATTCTAGTTTCCAGCCAAACAAACATACGGATTCTACATACTCCTTATGTGCAACTTGTGTTGTCAAAGTAGCATAGTGCGTCATTGCATAGCGTAAATATCAGCAAGACGCCGCATTAAGGTCATTGCACACCGAGTCCGAAATTCGCATCCGAAATTTTCGCACGTAAAAAAAAACCGTGCTCACGTAATGTCAATCACGCTTGCACACCGCCTCCGAAACTTTCGTCCGTCATAAAATTAATTGGATCGGGTTCGATTTTCTGCATTTTCGCATCCAGAGCCAGCATTTTGAGAGGTCTTTTGACAATTCAGGGCCGGGGGAGTTCGTCCTCAAATCATTGCACATTTGCGCCGTGCTTTCAGTTTCGGTTTTCAGTTCGAATCAAGTGTTTATGTTTTCTCTCTATATTGGATTACGAAATTAATAAACCTCCCCTTTCAATCAGATTGAAATTTAGGATCGGAATAAGATGTGATTGAGCAGCCAATTCGATAACTAATGTATTATTTGGGCACAATATGTAACAGCCTAGTTGTTTTGTCAGCCCAGCGCTTCGACCGGGCCGCGCGCAGGTGTGTGTGTGTCCATACCTTAGACATACTGCCAGATCTCCGTTCAGAATCGATTTGTTCACGGAAATTGGTGGTCTTGTTTTTAATATGTGGCTCCAGAATCGCTAGCAAAGTATCAAACTGTCCCACACTGACATTCTGAAGTCAAATTTTGAATCAATTTCAGGATTGGATGGAAATAATATTTTCCCTTTCTTCTCTTTTCAATAAGAGAGAAGGCAACAAAATCATCCTCACTGCTTGACGAATCCATTTTGGTATTTTTGCGTTTTTTTCCGCAAAGGTTTAATAAATACGCATCGGACTCGGTGTGCAAGGTTTCTATGCGTGACAAATTTTTAGGCTGACAAAACACGAAAAAACGCATCCGAAAATTTACTTAGACTTATAGTGAAATCTGTATGCTCATTTGACCGGAAGCTAGTAATTTTACTTTATAAAGTTTTAAATATGGATGTTTTTCTGACACAAACACATCGTTTCACTTCAGAAGGCCTTTATTAACCCCCAGAGCCATGTGGAGCACTTTTATTGTGGATAGATGCACTTCTATGGACTTCAAAACAGAAACAGCCATTCACTGCCATTATAAAGCTTGGAAGAGCCATTGAATTTAATACAAATCTGATTGTATTCATCTGAAAGAAGAACGTCATATACACCTAGGATGACTTGAAGGTGGAAATCATGGGCTAATTTTCATTTTTGTGTGAACTATGCCTTTAAAAGCCTGTTCACATGAACAACAATAACTATAAGGATGACTATAACTATAATATTAGCTTCTACACCAACAGAATATTTGTTTATTATAAGAGCACTGCCAACTGCTACTTTATAGTCAGGTGGATTCTGATAGACTGTCAGTGATTCCAATAATATTGTTCTTATTTATCTTGACAGTGGTGTGGACCTCCATATTCTCAAATACAATGTTTATGACAAAATGACTGAACACATCAAATATTTCTTTCTATCTGCTGTAATGTGCTGCAACATGTTCAGAGACTGAGTCTTGTTTTTCAGGGACAAAAGTGTTGAATTCTTTAGTTCATTTTAATTTCTTTTAGTATTTATACACCCGGTAATCATCTGTACTGTGTTCTGGTTAAAGATTCTTCTTATAAAGAGTGATTTTTGCAATCCCAGTGTCATTGTTTTCTGTTGTTTTCATTCTTTCTCAGTTTCAGTCCTGTAGCTCCACAGCACTTAAATATCTTATGTAATGTTTCCAGTGCTGTTGGTGGAGAAACCCTTGGTCTTCTTTCTCTGGGGCGGCTGTGGTTGCCTAGCAGCCGAGCCTTGTTTGAGTTTCTGGGGAGGCTGTTGGATCTTCAGCACGTGGGTCTAAAAGCCTCATGGAAAACAGCGCTGTGCTATTTTAGCCAGTTCTGTTTGATGACGGGATCAAGATGTTAATTAGGGAGAGCATTGAACAAATGCATAGCATTGAGTTGGGTTATGTAAGTGTTATAAGTGGGATTCTTGTTTACTTGCACACATCTACAGTGTACATGCCCACTGTTTCTACTGGCACAGTTTAACAAGTGCTTTTGAAATTGTATCTCTATTATCCTCCCATTTCTATTGTTTGAAACCGGTCTTTCTGGCCTCTCTGCATGTTTTGGCATAGTATGGTGTTGAATCACTTCCACATAATATGTTATAGAGCTTTTTCAGTTTAAACTATTGCTGATGCATAATTCAAATGCTTGACTACAGGAATAAGGTCTTAAATGTGTTCATGCTGCATGGTAAAATTCAATTTAATATTTGACAGTTATAGCAGTATATATATATATATATATATATATATATATATATATATATATATATATATATATATATATATATATAAGTATTTTTAGTATATTCATAACGCCCTAAACCACAACGTAAACAAAAAAAAATCGAAAACTATTAGAAAAATGCCATAAGATTATATTGTTTAATGGTATGCATATTGCCTTTTTATTTCACCCATAATGCAAAACAAATAATGATATATACACAGCATGCAGGATTATTAGTTTAATTTTTAGTCCATCTCCTCCCTGAAGACTGTTTTGCAGAGACTAAAACTGAATCATTCTAACATAGTGATTTAATGCTCAAGAAACATTTCTCATTATTATCAATGTTGAAAAGAGTTACGGTACATTTTTATTTCAGGTTTAAAAGAACAGCATTTATCTAGCTTTTTTATTCTATTAAAGCGGAACACTTTTTATGCTTTTTGTCCATTCATTTACACGAAAATGGCGGTTTAGAGGCCTGAAAAAATGAATACTATAAATGTCTCTGTGTAAACTACAAAAATGTGAATTTGTGAAAACGTTGACATCATGCGTATGAGTATTACTTGTTTAGACTAAAGGTCTATAGTTTTTCTTTACAACATGATGACATCACCAACTACTGGCCTGGCAGCATAATGCAGCGTTTCGCAAATCCGTGTGAATGGGTATCGTTCTTAGCCTGACTTCGTCATACTCATATTCAATAGAGAATGAGTCTGAGACCACTCGGTTGGGCTTTGATTATGAGGAGTGTCGTAACCGAACCAGGAAAAAAAAAACCCTGCACTCAATTGGATAGTCGGTAGACCTACAACCAATCATAGCAACACAGTAAGTCAACTCCTTTGCATAGCGCAATTTTCAACTACAGAACTTACTTATTTTAGAAGTTAAATAATGAGTGTTGCTTCTTTTACTTACTCCTCCATGAGTGCGACCAAAGGAGAAACCACAACGACCACAGGGATTTTATTACGTCCCATCTGCTTAGCGACCGTCAGAGCCATCTGATAAGTTACACTTTTCCCGAATCATGTTGGAGGGACACCAAAAATATCTTTCCGATCGACAAATGCCTTGATTGCAGTTCTCTGTTCGTCTATTAAAATGAATGCGCTGTCGATTTATTCTACAACAGACGCGACAGCGGAATCTATAGAAGGCCAGTTAAGCGCTCTTGATAACGTGATGATTTCGTCCTGGCAGATCATCTGTCCATCATCCTTTAAAGCCCGCCCTGGCAATTTGATTGGCCCGAGCGTTTCTTGTCTGATCATAATTACTCCTCAATGGATCGAGTCCAGACCAAACTTCCTGACCAAAAAATATTGTGGGCGGAGTTCGGGCTGACATCCAGGCTATATCGTTCTGACAATGTTGTCACCTGTACGTGAAAAATGCAAAGGGAAAACTTTTTTATTTTTAGTACATTGTTGTTATGTAAGCTTGGTGTGATTGTGACAAGTGTATCCAAAAATAAAAAAATCTGTCATCATCATTTACTCAACCTCATTCCAAACCTGTGACTTCCTTCTCTGGAACCTAAAAGAAGATATTTTGAAGAATATAACCTGTTTCGATCACTATTGACTAATATATAACTAAAATGTAAAATACTAATACATACAATACTGTGGAATTCAATGAAAACCAAAACTGTTTGATTGCCAACATTCTTCAAAACATCTTTTATGTTACCCTAAACAAATTAATTCGTACCGGTTCGGAACAACATGAGGGTGATTGAATCATGACGGAAATCAAGAATAGAGTTAGTTCTGGCAGGTCAGTCAAGCTTGCAGAAGCTGACTCTTATCTGATCCACGTCTACCTATAGGAACACGACGTCTATTACAACATCCCAATATAAGCTCCTTCAGTATTATCAGCAGCTTGTAGAGCTATCCCCTCCTCCATCCCCAGCACCTTTGACCATACGTCAACATCCGCCGTCTTAGGGTACCCTTAGATAACATTATCGGATCCTAACCCTACCCCAGACCTAAACCTACACTGTTAGCAATTGATGTAATTTTTACAATAAATTTTACAACAATGTATTGTATTTGTGATTTACCTGTAAATGACAATGCATCATGGGAAATTAATGGACAGTCCTGTATTATTATTGTAATTCCACTGTACACGCGGAGTTTTACAACGCTTTTACAGCCACCGCGTTGCATCATGGGATCATCGCGGTCTGAATTTTGAATTTTTAGGCGGGTAGTTCTAAACGAACATTCTGGGAGTAAGCAAGCCATCATTCAAGAAGACGGAAAAAGAAGCTAACATTCTGGGACGAAGGTAAGTTATCCTTACGTTATGCAATTTACTGTTACCCTTAACGTTAACTTACATATGGATATTTATATCGTAAATATAACGTTATTAGTTCTGCTTATCTGAGTGGATGGTGACGGTTTCATCTGCTTTGATTAGCTAACATAACGTCAGCTGTCCCCTTGTTTAACATTGGAATAAAGTTAACTTGGGTGATTTTATGATAAAGTTAACTAACGTTATTAACGCGTCTCTTCCATCAGTCCACTGAAATCAGGTAACGTTATGTACTGATAATTGCTAATATTTGCAACCTTGTTCTTCACAAATTGATGCTATTTTAATCTGCCTGAAGTAAGTTAACGTCAACATGGTTCTTTCACTGTTTGGATGGATTGGCTAGCTAGCTTGAATGTCATTTAGGGCTGTCAACGAATATTCTAAATAGTTTTAAAAACAGAATTTCGAAGGTGAAAATTAATATTCGAATGTGTAAAAACAAGCCCGCGGTAGCATTGGCACGGCTGTCTGCTTTCCGACTGGGCGCGCGCGCGCTTGCCTGGGATATTGCATGATGTAAGATAAGTTACGGCTTCCACTGGTTTGATTATTTACCGTTTCATGCCATGAAAAAGCTACAAGCTCGCTCGGAGCGTTCAATGTCGGTTCTATATACTGTAAAACTTAAATTAATGTTAATATTTGTTTCAATCACCGAATGAAGCTACATGGGACAAGAGCATAGACTGTAAAAAGGACAAGAGTCGCGATCTTAAATTGCTCAGTACACAACATTTGTTTATTGTTGTTCGTTTAAACCGTTAACGTTATGCAGAGAGTGGTGAGGGTGAACACGAGAGAAAAATATTGAGTGCAATCGAGCGAGACTGAGGTCTGCTCTGCGGTCTGTTTTACTTGTTTTTGTGGTGATATGTTGTCAGAGAAAGGTTTTAAACTTAAAGGAGTAGCAACTCTTTTGCAACTCTTAAAATATTTCTCTCTTTGACTTCAAATTTACTGATACACATGCGTGGCTTTTCTCTACAACTACAAAACACACTGTCACAGGCGTTCAGTGGATTTAAATCAAATATACCTCCATAAGCAACGACGAAAACGAACAGTGTTTATATTGTTTTTACCTCTTGTTACCACAGCCACGTCAAAGTGATCTGAGGGCGCGGGCGCTTTGTGGCTGTGGCAACAAGAGGTAAAAACGATATAAATACTGTTCGTTTTCTCACACAAACCACTTGTTTCATGTCTTTAGGCCATCAATGTGTACTTACATTTACGAGTCATTAAATCATGTTTAATCTGGACTTCTCTGTGCTTGCTCAAGGGGTGGTGACCATAGACCTGCATTATATGACTGACAGACAAGAACGGTTTAACCGAAAAATATCAAAATTGAAAATACTGTGGAAACAAAGACAGCTACATCTTGGATGCCCTTGAGGTAAGCTAAAACATATAAAAAATTGATTTCAAAGTGAACTATCCCTTTAATGTTTCATGTCATGGTTATGCCATGTCTTAAATGTTACCTGATAAGTGTTCCCCCCCCCCCTGTTTTTAGAGCTTTTTGCGGCATCCCCAGACGGGCAGCAGGGCAGAGAAAAAATGTTTGTGCATTGTGTTTATCAGTTAAGAGAAAATAAAATTATATTTAAAAAATAAAAAATGTTTTTGTTTTTATTTGCAGAAGTCTGAAAGAGGACATTTATCCAAGTTACAACATTTAATTGTAATATTTACAATATTCTGTCCTGTGAAATTACAGGAAATTCCTGGCAACTGAATTGCCGTAAAAATATAATTTTGCTGTAATATTTACAGTATTCTTCCTGTGAAATTACAGGAAATTGTTGTAGTTAATTTTACAATAGCAGTCCTGTATACTGTTTACAATAAATTCACGGCAACTAGTTGCCAGGAATTTCCTGTAAAATTACAAGAAATTTCTAACAGTGTACCCCTAAACCTACCCTGTCACCTAACTGACGCTAAAGGTAAAAAGTAAGTTGTATGACGTCCCAGGATCGTCATGTAACTGACGCTAAAGGGTACCCTAGAACAGCGGATGTTGACGTATGGTCAAAAGACCTCCCAAGACGTCAGTTATATGACGTCTTGCAGATGAGACTGTGTTACATTTTACAACTCCCTCAGAGTTAAACAGTTGAGTTTTACCATTTTCGAATCCATTCAGGCAATTTTCTGATATTTAGAAGAATATCAGTAACCTGACAGTTTACATTTACATTTATTTATTTAGCTGACGCTTTTATCCAAAGCGACTTACAATTGCTATATATGTCAGAGGTCGTACGCTATTGGAGCAACTAGGGGTTAAGTGTCTTGCTCAGGGACACATTGGTGTCTCACAGTGGATTCAAACCTGGGTCCCTCACACCAAAGGCGCCATCACCACCCCACATCAGTTTCTGGGCCCAGTGGCAAGTCAATGGGACCAGAAATATCAGACATTTTTTTTAATTTCAGAAAATCGACTGAATGGATTTGAAAACGGTAAAACCCAACTGTGAAGTATTCCTTCACTTAAATTCTTGTAGTGAAGGAATTCATGTTGGTGACATGTTGGTTTTATTCTGTTTACCCTGCTGCTTTCCCGACTCCCTGCTTCTTGCCCAGAACAGAACCATACCGCTAATCCAAGCTATAATAATCCAAGCTCAAAAATAGTGATGATTTAGTAATAAAAGGCATTTTCCTCAGCCTGATTTTAGCCTCTGATTTGAACGCTGTTTGAAGGAGCGTGTGTGTAACCGACCTCTGCTGTGATTGGCTGACATGCTTGCATATGAAATAACATGTATTACAAGTGAAACTCTCAAATAGGCTCTTCAGAGGCTCGGATGAAGGAATGAAAAGGGTCAATATAACCATAGAGTGCCTTTCAACCCTCACAACACTCACAAATTTTGATTTTAATTTACCATTCGCTTTATGTCATGTCATAATAGTAGACACTCAAATACTATAATAAATATATTATCTGAGCTCCCACAATTATTTTTTAAATTATGGACCTTTTTTGAGCATAAAGCATAAATTGCATGTTATTGCCCCAACACAGAGCACAATGGATTATATAGGTATAATTAAATTATTGTTTTAAATCTTATTTAAAAATACCAAGATGACAGGGTGGACGAGCCCACGACAGGGTGGACAAGCACACGACGGACACATCTGGACACATAAAGCAGAACACAAAAAGCATGACAAAATATGAAACAATGCTCAGGTAGGCCGTGGCATTAAGGGGCTGAAAGTGTGCCAAGAAAACTTTTCCACACCATTACACCACCACCACCAGCCTGCACTGTGGTAACAAGGCATGATGGATCTAGGTGGCCGACAGGGTGGACATTTTGGAACAACGACAGGGTGGACATTTTGAGCTTCAATTAGCATATTAGCTTACAACAAACTGGGACTAGGTAAATATTTAGTCTGGTTGTTGAAGATAATTTGGTATATTAAAATGTACATATTTGAAAATTATTGTATTTGAATCACTTCCAGTATATTTTATGCCGACAGGGTGGACATGTTAAGCTTTGGCAAAACAAGTAAGCAACCTCATATGAAGAAAATTTGTTAGTTGTAAAATCAGCAGCTACTCACTTCAGCAGTTGAATTTCCCGCCACTAAAGAGATACAACAATCTGTTGTCCTGATGTCACTAATGGGGATGGCCTATTCTTAAAGGGGCAGATTCCACAATACGACAGGGTGGACAACCATTTAAGGGACATGGACAAACTCTTCTTTTTTATTAAATAAAAATATTGTTTTTATTATAAACTGATCAATACACTAAATTTGAGTAATATCTTATTAAACTAAATATTAATAGGAAAAATTAAATTAAAAAACAAATAAGATTGGACTATTTTACTCTCATTCAAATTTGATGAGCAGTGCATGGGACATAGCAAAATAACATACATCCTCTTATACAAAACAATAGAACATCTTGAAAATGTATCTAAAGAGCCAAATAATGCTACTGCTATGAATAAAAAAACTTAGCCTTATATAACACACCCTTTCATAGTCATTTGTATGTTAAGTTATAATGGAAAATCAGTTATTTATGTTCAGGACACCAAAAGGCACCCTACAGTGATATTGACCCAAAAAATACTTTTGTGTTCATGTGTACATCACTGAGCAACTGCCATGCTTTTGCTGCGCAGTTCCGCCTGTCATTGAACATGGGCTAGCATATGCAAATGTTTGGAGTCGTACATATTAATGATCCCGACTGTTGCGTCACAGGCGGTGTTAGTGGAGATTCGCCTATTTTTCAGGGGTGTTTTCCAAAACGAGATTTTAGTAAGAAGGAGAAAACAATAGCGTTTCTGAGACTCACTGTATGTCAAGTCCATGTACTGAACTCTTGTTATTTAACTATGCCAAAATAAATTCAATTTCACATTCTAGGGCACCTTTAAACGTTTGGGTCAATTTACTAACAAAAGGAGTATCTGTCAAATTTATAGTTAAAAACTAAACTACCCGCAATCCTCAATAGAGATCCACCAATAAAAGAAAATGCTTTTATTAAATAAATTTTACATAGCCCAGCAGCAACCACTCCTCCAATGAAACATTGCAAATGAAAAATAAAATTCCTAATAAGACAAATAATTAAATAAGTCTCCATACACTCTTAAACTACTTATAAAGGACAGTTTTTTAATATTTTTTTTTAATCTTTTTTTTTGTATATCTTTATCTATTTTTTCTTTGTTAGTACCTTTGTAAGTTGTTAGTATCTAAATCAAATTAATTTCATGATTAACAAAATTAAAATCAAGATCAAAAGCAGGCTTGGAAAACTGAATAGCAAATGTTTGCCGCTCTGCATATCTTCTGGAAAGCTGTGTTTAGCATGTTTGTAATGTTTCTGCTCTTTTGTTTTTTCACGTGGATTGATTATGTACTAATGAAAAAAAAAAGATCACTGTCCTGAGAAAGCCTCTCTCGGGTTTCACTCGGGTGTGTGTGTGTGGGTGGGTGTGTGTGCGTGTGTGTGTGAGTAGTAGAGAGAGAGAGAGAGAGAGAGAGAGAGAGAGAGAGAGAGAGAGAGAGAGAGAGAGAGAGAGAGCCTGTCCTGGCTCTCTAGTTACTCACAGGTGGCAGGCCAGCTCTGCTACTCCTGCGCAGACTGAGGTGGGACTCTGGAGTCATGGAAGGTCAGGTGTCCAGACTGAGTTACAGCCCTGACAGCTGGCTGCCCATAGATTGATGGGATTCTTTTTTGATGAAGAAAGTACGAATATATGATGATGCAAAATTACACAAAATGGGGCAGTTAAAAAACATTTTAATTCCAACAATTTAGCCACAGATCATATTATTGGAGAGGGGAGAGGATGAAAAAGGGCCATTAAAAACACTGGTTTGGTTCGGGGAAAATCTTGAAAATGATTAGCTAACTTAAAATCACCACTTTAAATGTATTATTAGCCACTGAATAGCTTCAGCAACCACAAGGTCGTCTTGCATTCACTCTCACATCAGGTGTGCTCAATCAGTTGATGTTCTCTGGAATGAAGTTTGTTGTACTGTTCATATTTTCACAAACAATAGTAGCCCTGTCCTGATCAACGCCTGTCCTGATCCCAAACCCAAACCATCCTCTTTAAAGTAATATGAGTGATATAATTGACATGTGATGTAGTACCAGCACCTGTCCATTGCAATGTAAAATGATACTAGGCCTCCAGCCACTTTTGTCTAGTGTGATATTGACTCTGATAATGACCCTGTTAGAAAAGACTTGTGTGATTGCATGAAGCACTATAGTGTCACCTGACTGCACACTGGTCTCATTCGTTCATAATCTATTTTGGGAAAAATGGAAATGGTCACCATTTTTTCATTACTCACTTATCGTGGGTATGTAGGTGCACACTAATTTTGTACTGACTTTCTGCAGTTGTATATTTGTCACCAATAGTCAGAATATATCCAATAAAGAGAGTGACGCAGAATGAACAAGGATCACAGAGAACAGCACCGAACAAGAGAGCTTAGAACTTAGTTCATCTTTGCACATCTGCAAAACTTTACAGTTTCGGATTACAATCCGAATAAGTGTTTACATGTCCTATCAAATAGATTAGAGAAGGTTTATTGGACTTTTAAACTAATTTTAAATGGAATACAATGCTCCATGTAAACACACCTAATGGAAAATTAAACTAAACAGGATGTAAAATTACAACATGTTCATTATATATATATATATTATAATGGCCACTTTATAGGTACCCATGCTAGTAACGGGTTGGATACCCTTTTGCCTTCAGGAACTGCCTCAATTCTTTGTGGCATAGATTCAACAAGGTGCTGGAAGCATTCCTCAGGGAGTTTGGTCCATATTGACAAGATGGCATCACACAGTTGCCGCAGATTTGTCGGCTGCACATCCATGATGCGAATCTCCCGTTCCACCCACATCCCAAAGATGCTCTATTGGATTGAGATCTGGTGACTGTGGAAGCCATTTGGTACAGCGAACTCATTGTCATGTTCAAGAAACCAGTCTGAGATGATTCCAGCTTTATGACATGGCGCATTATCCTGCTGAAAGTAGCCATCAGAAGTTGGGTACATTGTGGTCATAAAGGGATGGACATGGTCAGCAACAATACTCAGATAGGCTGTGGTGTTGCAACGATGCTCAATTGGTACCAAGGGGCCCAAAGAGTGCCAAGAAAATATTCCCCACACCATGACACCACCACCACCAGCCTGAACCGTTGATACAAGGCAGGATGGATCCATGCTTTCATGTTGTAGACGCCAAATTCTGACCCTACCATCCGAATGTCGCAGCAGAAATCGAGACTCATCAGACCAGGCAACGTTTTTCCAATCTTCTATTGTCCAATTTCGATGAGCTTGTGCAAATTGTAGCCTCAGTTTCCTGTTCTTAGCTGAAAGGAGTGGCACCCGGTGTGGTCTTCTGCTGCTGTAGCCAATCTGCCTCAAAGTTCGACGTACTGTGCGTTCAGAGATGCTCTTCTGCCCACCTTGGTTGTAACGGGTGGTTATTTGAGTCACTGTTGCCCTTCTATCAGCTCGAACCAGTCTGGCCATTCTCCTCTGACCTCTGGCATCAACAAGTCATTTCCGCCCACAGAACTGCCGCTCACTGGATGCTTTTTCTTTTCGGACCATTCTCTGTAAACCCTAGAGATGGTTGTGCGTGAAAATCCCAGTAGATTAGCAGTTTCTGAAATACTCAGACCAGCCCTTCTGGCACCAACAATCATGCCACGTTCAAATTCACTCAAATCACCTTTCTTCCCCATACTGATGCTCGGTTTGAACTGCAGGAGATTGTCTTGACCATGTCTACATGCCTAAATGCACTGAGTTGCCGCCATGTGATTGGCTGCTTAGAAATTAAGTGTTAACGAGCAGTTGGACAGGTGTACCTAATAAAGTGGCCGGTGAGTGTATATATATATGTACATGTATATGGAGTAAACCATGTCCGTGATATCATCATCCAGCTCAGTTCATTTCTTGTATAATAGTGTCAAGACAGGCAGATCAATATTATTACCAGCTGTAGTTTGTTTATATGTGTGCAGGGCAACCACCCATAAGAGCATTACAATAATCTAGCTTTGAGGTCATGAATGCATTAACTAGCTGTTCCACATTTTTCATTGAAAGCATATGTCGTAATTTAGATATATTTTTAAGATGGAAGAATGCGGTTTTACAGATGACGAAGACTTGACAGAGCAGCCATCAAGTGTTAGACAGTATTCTAGGTTAGTTAATGGGATGGTTATTTGATCCAATCATTAGAAACTGTTTTTTCAGAATTAAGCAAAAGGTTAATTTCTTGAATTGACAAGTTTGGTCGGGGCACAAGACCTGAGTATCATCGGCATAACAGGGAAAACTAATGCCATGCTTCCTAATGATTTCTCCCAAGGGTGTCATGTACAGTGTGAAAAGAAACGGTCCTAGTATGGAGTCTTTGTGGTACTCCATACTGAACTTGTGATCGGTAAGACATTCCTTCATTTTCTGCTACAAATTGATAATGGTCAGATAAGTATGATTTAAAAATGCTAATGCCATTTCACCAATGCCAACATAATTATCGAGTCTATTTTAAAAGAAGGTGTGATCAATAGTATCAAATGCAGCACTAAGATCAAGCAACACTAAAAGAGAGATATAACCACGATCATATGACAAGAGCAAATCATTTGTGACTCTAATCAGAGCTGTCTCAGTACTATAGTACAGTCTAAATCTGGACTGGAAATACTTGCAGATACCATTTCTTTCTAAAAAGGAACATAGTATTGAGGATACTGCTTTTTCTAATATCTTTGACAAAAAGGGTAGATTTGAGATCGCTCTGTAATCGAACTAATTCTCTTGGATCAAGTTTGCATTTTTTTTAATAAGAGGTTTAGTAATAGCAGCTTAAAAGTATTTGGTATATATCCTAGTGACAAAAATGAAATAATGATATTAAAGGGTAACTAAACCCCTGGTCAGAGCCTGAATCCACCCACTGGCAATATTTGAAAAATGCTGAAAAAGTGGGCGGACCCCAGCGGAGATATAGGGGACAAAATAGATGCTAAAACACTCTATCCTGACTCTATCCTGACACTCTATCCACTCTACCCCATTTTTTTGGTGTAAAAATAATTTTTTACACCATATATTATAGAAATAAAACACTTTATACACAAAAAAGTTACTCGAATCAATGAATGTTATTACTAAAGATCCACATTCTTACAGATCATTAACAAAAAATTTGGTTCAGGGTTTAGTACTCTTTAAGAAGAGGAGCTCTGGAAGCATTTCTTTCAGTAGCTTAGTCGTATCAAGGGTCTAACATACATGTTGTTGATTAGATGATTTAACAAGTTTAGACAATTCTTCCTCTCCTACTGAAATTAATTAATGGAATTTTTCCTCAGGGACACTACAATGCACTGATGCGGTACTGCAGTAGATAGTTGTATAGTTATCATTTTCTCTCAAATATTATCAATCTTTAAAATAAAGCAAGTTGGGAACCTATCTCTGCAGGATTTGTCTCTTGGGATTTGTCTCTGGTCCTTTCGGCACTGACCACCCTTTGAGCCTTTGCAGTCAGTGGAGTTAAAAATTCTGTCCTGTAAAACAGTTCTCCTGGTTGTATTGGTCCCCTACCCTCCAGCAAGAGGGTAGGGGACCTGCATGCAGTCTCGGTCAACAAATCGTGCCTGAAAATTCGGCCCGAGCTAACTCTCAGTGTTTCTGAGACCCGGCCTGGATACGTTCCCAAGGTTCCTACCACTTCCTTCTAGGACCAAGTGGTGAACCTGTAAGCTTTACCTTAGGAGGAGGCAGAACCCGACCCTGGCTTTTTTCTGTCCCGTTCAGCCTCTGTGGCTGTACATTGACAGAACACAATGCCTCAGGACCTCAGATCAGCTCTTCGTCTGTTACGGAGGCCAGCAGAAGGGAAAGGCTGTCTCCAAGCAGAGGATGGCCCACTGGATAGTGGATGCCATTGCCTTGGCTTACGAAGCCCAAGGTGTGCCTTGCCCACCCAGGTTTAGAGCCCACTCCACTCGGGGTGTCGCTTCTTCTTGGGCGCTGGCAGACGGCGCCTTGCAGACAGACATCTTCAGACAGTTTCTTCCTGTGTGCTCGCTTCAACCAGCCGGTAACACCGCAGTTCCCGCACTAGTGTCGGCTTGTTGCGCCACTCCCCTCCACATGGAACGAATACGTGCACTTTTTTACTCTAGTCAAGTTCCACACTTAGGCGAACCCTGTAGAGTTCCTCCGCACCCCTTCGGCAGTCAGAAGTTGCAGAGCGTCCGATACCACGCCTAGTGCTTGGTTTACATGCTTGGTCATACATATGTGGTGATCTCTGCGGCGATCCCATATGCGTATTCTTCCACGACCAGCTCCCTGCGGTAAGCCCTTGTCTCTTGTCCGGTTTTGCCTCCCTCTTCTCAGGCTGGAGCACCCCAGTGACATTCCATATGTTGCACTGCCCCTAAACGGCCAGTACATTTGTGTATTCTCTACATGTTACCTCCCTTAGGGCAGAATTTGGCTTCCGCAGTGTACCTCTCCCCTGTGATCCAAGAGTTCCACTGTGTGGGTTATAATGGAACAGCAGTTTAACTCCCTTTCTGAGTTTAACTGTTGAAGCAAGTTGTAGAAAGACTCCCTCCTGAACGTTATTGGTTGCTATGGTTGCAGGGGGTTCCGATAGGAAAACGCTCAGCGGCACCGGCGCCACAATAATAGCTGTAAACATCTTTCTTTAATGTGCTATTTGGAAAAAGCAAGACTCATCTACTGAGTCCACCCAGCCAGTTCTTCAGACTCATTAACCCACAGAAGGCTAGTCAGGTGCTGGTGGCGGCCGCTTATGGCGGCCACTTATGGCTCTCTCTCCAGGTCAGCCTGACGCCGGTTTACCCGCCGATCGATCTAACTGCGATATTAATATTTTAGCTTTCTTTATTTTCGGGTGAACTGTCTTTGCACTGCTGCTGACTAGCCTGAATAAAATAGACAAGTTATTGTCTACACTGGTTTGTCTAGCCTTTATTGAGTTATATGATGATTTGCCAAATATAAAGGTGTAACTTAACTGTTTTTGCTGTTTGTCTATTATTATTGAAGTATTTTTTTTTTCTATGAAAAATTATAGGCCCACTCACATTTTCACTGGTCCACCCAAAATAAAATTTCTGCCTACGTCACTGGGGAGACGTAATGTCCGGTGGTCACGGTTGCTGACCATCACTACATGGCCTTCACTATCTCGACTCCTCAGTGAAAAACAAAGAGTGTGTGCGCCGGCTTCCTGTTTATACTCGCGCTGCGGGGTGGGGCTCGTGATGCAATTCACTCACGCCAGACGTTTCACCGTAGACACTCGAAGATGATAGGGCTCCCTGAAGTGATCGCAATTACGTCATCACATCGACGTGAAAGGGAACTGCTGTTTACAACACTCACACATAATAGCTAGATTAACCCTATTGATGAGGTCTTGAATATTTCTGCTGAGATTAATGAGAATGTACATGTGGGTTGTGTACCTTCAGGGAACGAGAGTTACATTTGTAACCGAGACATTTTATTGTGTGACAATGATCTCTTTGTTCAGGCTGAATGAGTTATGTGAATGTGAGAGTCATCACAAAGATTTGTTCAATACATGAGCAGCCACACAGTCAGTTCATGACATAACAGAGATTGCAGAGATAGATCAATGTTACAATGTTGTATATATATATATATATATATATATATATATATATATATGTATATATATATATATATATATATATATATACACTACCGGTCAAAAGTTTAAGATTTTTATGTTTTTAAAAGAAGTCTCTTCTGCTCACCAAGGCTGCAATCTTTTGATAAAAAATACACAAAAAACACAGTAATATTACGAAATATTATGACAATTTAGAAAGTTCAAAGAACAGCATTTGTTTAATTAGAATCTTTTCTAACATTATACATGTCTTTACTGTAACTTTTGATCAACGTAACTCATCCTTGATGAATATAAGTATTGATTTCTTATTTATTTCCCCCAAAAATAAAATAGAAATTCTTACTGACCCCAAACTTTTTAAAGGGTAGTGTTTAATGTAACAAAAGCTTTCCATTTCAGATTTCAAGCTGTTCGTTTGAACTTTCTATTCATCAAATAATCTTGAAATAAAAATGTAAAAAACTGTTTTCAACATGGATCATACTACATGTTTTTGGAGCATAAAATCATCATATTAGAGTGATTTGTGAAGGATCATGTGACACTGAAGACTGGAGTAATGATGCTGAAAATTCAGCTTTTTTTCAGAGGAATAAATTACATTTTAATATATATTAACATAAAAGAAGAGAAGAGACTTCTTTTAAAAACATAAAAAATCTGACAGATCTTAAACTTTTGACCGGTAGTGTGTGTGTGTATATATATATATATATATATATATATATATATATATATATATATATATATATATATATGTATATACAGTATGTCAATATATGAATGTCATATCTTACAAATCTTGTTAAAGTGAATACACATTTTCTTTACCCTTTTACAAAAATTCATCATAAAACGTTGTGTTGAACTTACTTAAATGTTAAAACAACAACTGACACTACTTCAACCACATTTTAACAAGGTCAGTCGCATACCAGCTGGCAACACCCTACTTTCAAAGAATGGGAAATATTACTAGATGGAATACTTGTCGGAATGTCAGACAAAAGAGAGGGCAAAGTTCATGGTATGTTGCGAAAAAGAAGGTCATAGGCCCAGTCCACTTTGCCCTTAGTGCTGAGCCGTTGACCTCTGTGCCATGTGGGCTCATGCACACCTGGTCCGGGAGTTCCCTGTCAAAAAAAAAAAAAAAAAAAAAAGGCAAAATAGCAAAAGTTTGAGACTTTTGGCCACATTTTACTTTATAGCATACACATTCATCCCATTTATGACAATCAATACATGGCCCTGAGACTTGTTTTGCTGTTGTAAGACTTAATGTTGGGTTGTACAGCTTGTTATTGAACGAGGATAGAAAGGAGCTCACCGAATGCACACTATACAGCCGTGGTACTGTAGACCTAAAGCAGGAAGTGATTGCAATGCCCGTGCTTGGCCTTGGATTGTAATGTCCTGGCGCTGGTCCCTCCTTCTAAATCCATCAACGGAAGTCAAGTCAACAAAAGTACATTTTCAAATTTAATTTAATTTACCAGATGATAGAATAGTTCACCCCAAAATTTTCAAATGAACTTTCTTTCAGGGACCTTATTAATTTAAATCGCAATCCACTTTTATTATATGCCAAAAAAGCAGCAGGGACAATGTGATAAACTTGCCCTTTTGTGTTCCACGGCCTGAAATATTCCTAGATTGGAAGATCAAAAAATCGAATTAGTGTTCTCCAAAAAAAAGCACTTCATCAACCTGTGCTTGACTCTATAATCACAGATATAGGTCTATTTATGTGCTTTCAAAACCAAAGCTTTTTTCAAAAAAGCGATTTCATTGCTCAGCGCCTGGTCTACAGAAGCTGTCTGCTATCATTACATGCCATTTGATCCCACCGGTAGCCTCATTTGATCCAGCTGGCCTGTTCAGTGGTGTGTGTGGCGGGTTGAACTGTGCCGGAGGTGTTAATGCTGGCTGCAGTGGAACTCGCTTCCCTCTGCTTGCTTGCTCATGATGTCAACTTCCGTTGGTTTTAAAGGCATCAGGCCATTGCGCCCTTCTATGAGATGGCCAGCCAGCTCAGCATTCCCCTGAACAAGAGCGGATAGCTGTGCCATACTACACATGTCTGAAAAGGCACTGACCTATTATTTCATTAAGGGACTTCTGTCCAGAAAAGCCATATTCAACACCTTCCAAAACAAGTTACTCACAACACAAAGAAAATATCAATATATAAAAAAAGCTTTCTCTGTATTTTCAATTGCCTTAAGTTAAACCTGTGAAAACTACCCAGGAATGAAAGATTTTAAATGTCTCTTCTTGAGTTTCAGATAAAATATATCAGACTGTGTTCACTGCTCAGAATTTGCCAGGATACCAGATATATTAATTAATACCTTAAACATTTATAGCTTAAACATATAGCTTTATATACTTTACAGGTGAGTGAGTCATTGAATCATAAAAACAAGTGATTGTTCAAAAACGCAGATTTTTCCTCAAACAAAAGAGGTTCGGGCCACTTTTTTAGGTACACCTTACTAGTACCAGGTTGAACCCCTTTTTGCCGTAAGAACGGCCTTCATTCTTCATAGCATAGACTAAAGAATGTGCTGGAAATGATTTGTCAAACTGGCCTAATTGTTATGATGTTGAAGAAGGAGAACCCAGGCGCAGACAAAATACACTGAATACACAATTTATTGCAGACAAAAAGGGGAAAATAAACTAAAAAACCACAATGGGCTAAACAAGACAAGGCAGAGGATGACTAAATAGACTAAAGGCCCGTTCACACCAAGCACGATAACTATAAAGATATAAGTTCTAAAAATCGTTCTCCATATTAAAGAATAACAGAGTTCACACCACAGCTATAACGATAAAGATATGAGGAACGAATATCTTTGGGATCACTTTCAGAACGATTTTTTTTCAGCTGTCCAACGATAAAACACTGACAACCAATCAGAATCGTGCATTTAAAATGGCAGATGACATACGGCAGAGAAGTTAATCGCCGAGGTACAAAAAAAATGAAAAATAAAAAAATAATAAAAATAAAAATCCTCCACTGTTTGACAAGTCAAACCCACTTTTCAATGATACGTTAAAAAGATGGATATATGGAAAGCATCCTGGGAATAAACGGTGAGAAGTATTCACAATGAGATTATGCAGTTTAGTGTTACAAAAATTACCTCAGGGAGGCTATCCATCGCTAGTTGACAACATTGCTGAAGTACTAGGTGATGTTTTTATCTCACCATTGAATTTGTCAGCTAAATCCAGATATTATTACACTAGACATGCTAGATTCACTGTTTAGATGTGCTCCCAACACCTCTCGTCTTTTAAGGATATCGATACGTGTACCCAAAACAAAAAGCGCCTGTTTTTCCTTTTGATATTTGTTTGTAATGTAAAGCAGCAACAGCAGGTCATTTGCGCACTACTCTGAAACCACAGCACGCGTGTGCGTGCTTAGAATAAAAAGAACGTTATCGGTCATTAGGTGTGGATACATATATAGTTATCTTTATCATTATCTTTATAGTTATCGTGCTTAGTGTGAACTATCGCAAATACAGGCAGGCCTCACAGAGTATACCATCACCGCAGGTTTCACAATGAACCGACACAGGACAGCAAACACAAGGGGATGATAAAGGGAGACTAACATAACAGGTGACACAGATTAATTAATGAAGACTAAACAAGGGTAACAAGGGGGCGGAGTTAGGTGACGAGTCAATGCAAGCACACAGCCCAAACAAATGGCCATGTGCTTACACATAAAACATGGGTCTGTCATTATCCTGCCACAAGACTAGGAAAAATCAATAAGATGATGGCAGAATCATGACAATAGCATCATGCAATTGCTCCGATTTGTCAGCTGCACATCATGGATCCACCACATCCCAAAGGTGCTCCATCTATTGTATTAAGATCTGGACTGTAGAGGCCATTTGATTATACTGTAGTATTAAGGGGCCCAAAGGGTGCCAAGAAATATCGGTAACACTTTACAATAAGGTTCATTAGTTAACATTAGTTAATGTATTTACTAACATGAACTAACCATGAGCAATACATTCGTTACTGCATTTGTTCATCTTTGTTAATGTTAGTTCATGAAAATACAGCTGTTCATTGTTTGTTCATGTTAGTTCACTGTGCATTAACTAATGCTAACAAGATTTGAATCAAGTATTAGTAAATGTTGAAAATAACATTAACAAAGATTAACAAATGCTGTATATGTGCTATTCATTATTAGTTCATATTACCTAATGTAGTTAACTAATGTTAACTAACGAACCTTATTGTAAAGTGTTACCAAAATATCTTTCACACCATTACATTAGCACCAGCCTGAACCATTGATACAGGATGGATCCATGCTTTCATGTTGTTTATGCCAAATTCTGATCCTAACATCTGAATGTTGCAGCAGGAATCGAGACTAATGAGACCAGGCAACATTTTCGAATATTCTATTATCCACTGTTGGTGAACCTGTGTGAATCGTAAGCTGTTCTTACCCGTACGAATAATATACTTACATTTTTTTATTAAGTATAGGCCTACTTTATGTAGTAAAGTTTAAGGATACTGATATCAATGTACTAGACGTTCTAGTACACTGATATTAGTAGTAAACTTGTAACGAGTGGTTATTTGAGTTACTGTTGCCTTTCTATCAGCTCTAACCAGTATGGAAATTCTCCTCTGACCTCTGGCATCAACAGGGCATTTTCACCCACAGAACTGACGCTCACTGGGTATTTCCTCTTTTTTGGAGCATCCTCTGTAAACCCTAGAGATGGCTGTGTGTAAAAACCTATCAGCAGTTTCTGAAATATTCTGACCAGCCAACGCATTCTCATCCTTTATCGTCATATAGAACGCTATATGACAAAACGGCGCTATACTATGCACATGACAACCGTTATCATTAATATAACATGCGCTGTGATGGTTAGGTTTAGGTGTGGGGTAGGGTAGTCTCATATTATGCTAAAGGATTTATTGGATATATTACGCCTTGGGTTCGCGTGTTATATTAACGATAAAGGTAACAACCATGACATTTTCAAAGTTACTTAAATCAAATTTCTTACACGGCCTGATGCTCAGTTTGAACTTCAGCAGACTGTCTTGACCATGCCTAAATGTCTTGAGTTGCTGCCATCTGTTTAGCTAATTAGATATTTGCATTAAAGAGCTATTGAACAGGTGTACCTAATAAGTGGCTGGTGCACCGGGTTAGAGGTCACTCTTCCACCAGAACTCAACTCACTGTTGCCAGACGCCAGAGATTATAGTTTAAGAAATTATAAATATGGATATTTTTTCTTTACAGAAACACATGACTTTGCTTCAGAAAGCTTTAATTAACCCTCTAGAGCCGTATGGATTACTTTTGTGATGGATGGATGGATAGATTAGATTTTTGGAGCTTCAAAATCACAGGATCTATTCACTCACATTATAAAGCCAGGATATATATATATATATATATATATATATATATATATATATATATATATATATATATATATATATATATATATATATATATAATATATATATATTATTTGATTGTGTTTGGCTGAAAAAAGAAAGCCATATACACCTACACTGTAAAAAAAAATATGTTAAATTTACAGGAAAACCCTGGCAGCTGTGGTTACCAGAGTTTTTCTGTTAAAAATACAGTAGCAACATTTTAGGTTTTACAGACTTTGACCGTATTTAATTGTACAGCAATAAAACGTATTTCATTATCTGATATAATGTTAATTTACTGACCTTTTGAAGTATTAATATCTGTTTTGTTCAATTGTAATACACTGTCTGCCAACAATCACAGCAGTAATGAGAGTCACATGATCAATCAAAGCTCATCATTATCAGCTCTTTCTAAAGAAAGTTCATACTATTATATAGTAGCTGCACAGTGTCATTCACACAAACATTAAACACCATCATGGTAACATGTTGAAATTTACAAAAAAATAAGTATTCATTTAACAGCATTAACATAAAACCCTAATGTACATAACTGATTAGAATAAAACCCTAAAAAAAACAAAGAAAATTATGAAGAAACAGTTAAAATACATTAAATGTAAAGTGTCACGCAGGGAATTGTGGGAATGTCAATGTACATTTTTTCACTGTAAATTATACAATGACTTCTTTTTCACTTCCAATAACTGTAAATTTAGCAGTATTTTACAGTAAAATTACATTAAACATACCATTATTTATATCACAGTTATTTACCCTATATAGTAAGGAAACCAATTAACAGTTTTTCACTGTAGCATTTTACAGTCTTTTACTGTTAAAATCACGATCATTTTTGGCTTGAGGGTGAGTAAATTATGGGATCATTTTAATTTTTGGGTGAACTAACCCATTTGTCCTCGTGGTTCCACCCACACAACATTATTTCTGACAGAAAATATTTAGCATGTTGAATATTTACAATTTAAGATGTTCTTCCGACCAGATTCAATTATTCTTAAAACAGATCACACCACAGGGAAATATAATGAGGTAAGATAATCAAGATAATCTGGACTTAACCCTGGGATTGTTGGAAGGGGAGTATTGGGACCAAAAAAAAAAGTGCCTTTTGTTGTGTTCTGAACAACTTTAATGTCTGGTAGCATGTTATCCTCAGTCATTTAGCGTATAATGCCTAGCTTTTCTCTATAACAATTTAAGTTGGCAAGTATATGATGCTATAGTGTTTTCAAATCTGTTCAGTCTTGTTTGTATTCCAGCCTTAAACTATGGAAGTTCAGCCTCTGAGTAATATAATTTGCCTGTTTGCTGTTGATCTGTCATCTTAAGAATAAGCTTGAGGTTTCTTTGCTACTTAACCTTTGACAAAACACTTGTCTGACATGAAACGACACCCTTCTACAACCACACAAAGCCCTAATGCTCACCCTAATGAGACCCAGAGGATGATTTAGCATCCTCACTTTTCTGTCAACACTAGACAGCTGCCAGCACAGCTCGAATAACCAGCCAACACTGCCACTGAAGCCACGGTGCATGAGGTGCGACACTGATGCACATCAATGAAACTGTCTCACATGAATCTACATGCCTTACAAACCATTCTGGGAGAAAACAGGCAAAGCATTTAATATACACATTATAGGTTATATTATTCACATTGAAACTGGACACTTACCGGAGAAAGCTGACCCTTTGTACGGCTGATCGGAACATCACAGTGTCTGCAATAAGAGACGAGTGTCATAAGAGAAGACAATAAAATGGTGCAAACAGGGTAGAGGAGAGAAAAGAGTTAACATACACAGCTGAAACACTAGGCCTTAACAATAAGGATTCTTCTATTTGTTAAATCAGGCTGGTGCTTCAGATTTGCACTTGCTCTACTAATACTTTTATTGCCCCCCACTACAAAAATATTGCATTTTTTGTTTTTCATTTTTATTATAAAGAATAATTCACAAGGGAGTGAAATGATCTATTTGACACTATTTGGTGGAAGTTTTACTATTGCAACTGAATACTTCTACTTTTACTCAAATAACTAAAATAATTAAAGGGTTCGTCATGGCATTGATTTATGTTGATATTTGATTTTAACATGTTTCTTAACAAACATTTTATATATATATATATATATATATATACATATACACACACACACACACACTACCGGTCAAAAGTTTAAGGTCGGTAAGATTTTTTATATTTTTAAAAGTCTCTTCTGCTCACCATGGCTGCAATTCTTTTTTTTTCTTTTTTTTTTTTAAAAACACAAAAAAAAAACAGTAATATTGTGAAATATTATAACAATTTAAAATTTCTTTTTTATGTTAATATATATTAAAATGTAATTTATTCCTCTGAAAAAAAGCTGAATTTTCAGCATCATTACTCCAGTCTTCTGTGTCACATGATCCTTCACAAATCACTCTAATATGATGATTTTATGCTCCAAAAACATGTATGATTATTATACATGTTGAAAACAATTTTTTACATTTTTATTTCAGGATTCTTTGATGAATAGAAAGTTCAAAAGAACAGCTTTTATCTGAAATGGAAAGCTTTTGTTACATTAAACACTACCCTTTAAAAAGTTTGGGGTCAGTAAGAATTTGTATTTTATTTTTGGGGGAAATAAATAAGAAATCAATACTTCTATTCATAAAGGATGAGTTACATTGATCAAAAGTTACAGTAAAGACATTTATAATGTTAGAAAAGATTCTAATTAAATAAATGCTGTTCTTTAGAACTTTCTATTCATCAAAGAATCCTGAAATAAAAATGTAAAAAAAAACTGTTTTCAACATGGATAATAAACATACATGTTTTTGGAGCATAAAATCATCATATTAGAGTGATTTGTGAAGGATCATGTGACACTGAAGACTGGAGTAATGATGCTGAAAATTCAGCTTTTTTCAGAGGAATAAATTACATTTTAATATATATTAACATAAAAAAGTCATTTGAAATTGTCATAATATTTCACAATATTCCTGTATTTTTTGTGTATTTTTTAACAAAAAAATTGCAGCCTTGGTGAGCAGAAGAGACTTCTTCTAAAAACATAAAAAATCTTACCGACCTTAAACTTTTGACCTATATGTATATATATATATATATATATATATATATATATATATATATATATATATATATATATATTATATATATATATATATATATATATATATATATATATATATAAATTACAATAGAAATACATATCCCATTTGGCCACTGATTGGGTAACTCAGGTCAGGGCCTCAGGTCAGGAAGCAGACAGACTGGCCAAACCAGACCGTCTGCTAGCTGTCTCATGTCACTGAGGTCAGATAAATCCCATCACAGAGACTCCAAGATATCATCATAAAGAGTCTGTGTCTGTTCCCTGAATTAGGAAATATGAAAAACTCCCAAACCCATTTAAGGGTAATAATTAATTGATGTTCAACAAATAAAAAACAGATATAATACGGATGAACAAATGATAAAGCTCGGGTTTCTGAATAGTTGAATCCCTTATTGTTAACGATATGATTACAGATTATAATCTAAATGTGCTGTGTTTAACAGAAACCTGGCTAAAACCAGACGATTACATTACTTTAAATGAGTCCACCCCCCAAGATTATTGTTATAAACATGAGCCTTGTTTGAAAGGCAAAGGGGGAAATGTTGCTGTAATTTATAGTTGTCACAAACTGCTCTGAGACACAAAGGTTGTGGATTCAAATGCAGTATTTATTGAACAAGGTAATCCAATGGTCACGTGCTTTTTTTTCTTTTCTTTTTTTTGCTGCTGCGCATTGGGGGTTATGATGGCGCAGTGGATCAGGCACATATGTCTTTGGTGTGTGAGACCCGGGTTCAAATCCACTGTGAGACACCAATGTGTCCCTGAGCAAGACACTTCCCTAGCTGCTCCAGAGGCGTGCGACCTCTGACATATATAGCAATTGTAAATTGCTTTGGATAAAAGCATCAGCTAAATTAACAGATGTAAATGTTAATCAGTAAATAAAAAGGTTCTGCTGAAAAAAGGTTATTTTAACACAATGCGCATTCAGAAATCCTCGGGTTCCCATCAATTATTTCCGACTCTGATATACATCTGAAGTCTGTACACAGACGGTTTAAACTGGACGTGTCAAAGTGAATGTAGACAAAGATCAGATATAACTGAGGATTTATATACACAAGATGACACGCTAAATGAAGGACAGGT
The DNA here is from genome assembly GCA_030378365.1 of Hybognathus amarus. Lineage (NCBI taxonomy): Eukaryota > Metazoa > Chordata > Actinopteri > Cypriniformes > Leuciscidae > Hybognathus > Hybognathus amarus. The sequence goes on from JAQIUQ010000163.1 coordinate 334,232, forward strand.
GTAGGTGATTAGTTGTTATGGTAACAAACAAGGGTTGCATTGGAAACTAAGGGTAAGTTTACACAACATCGAATACGCTTAAAACAGAGACGTTTTATATGACTTTTCTGTGTACAGACAAAACTATTGTCAAAATGATTCCACAAAAACAACTTAAAGCCCTGTATTCTGCTGCCAGGCCATTAGATGGAAATGAAACACTATAGACTGAACACGTAATACGTCATCATTTTCAGAGATTTGCATTTTTGTTGTTTACATGGAGACCATTTTCAAAAGTTTGCGTTTTCAGGCACCCAAAGCGCCATTTTCGTGCAAATGACTGGTCAAAACACATTTTACAGTTTTAGTTGACAAGGGTGTCGTGTAAACAGCCCCTAGGAAGACGGCAATTGAGACAAGGAAAACAGGAACTAAATACACAGTAAATAAACATACCTACGCAAAACAAGACAAAAATATATCAAAATAAGAGCCCATGAAACCGAGACATCGGAAATCGTGACACAATGAATTTTAAGATGAGAATTATATAAGAATTTAATTTACATGAAATTTCCAGGTCTATAAATCACACTTTTGAAATTAGGCTTCCTCGTAAAGATTTTTCAAGTCTGTTAATTCTGCTACTTAACCCTCAGGTGCTCTTTGGTCATTTCTGACCGAAAATTTTGAATAGCACTATTTTTTGAATAAATTTTGAATTTATTAAAATTTAAAAACTTCATCGGAATGTTACGAAACTTGGTGACTTTTATGGCTTTGGGTATGTGAACACACAAAAAAAATTTAATTTAAAAACTTCATCGGAATGTTACGAAACTTGGTGACTTTTATGGCTTTGGGTATGTGAACACACAAAAAAAAATTGAGGTCATGATCCTAGCTTGCTAAGTGGTCGTAAAAAAAATAGTCACACTTGTGCTCTTCGGTCAAAAATGACCGACCACAGGAAATGAATGGGAAATTGTAAAAAAAAAATAAAAAATAAAAAAAAGTGAATTTTTGTTTTTTTGTCATTTTTTTTTGATAAGAAATAGTTTTTGAGATTGATTCAACTATATATTAAAATCCAATGAACACCAAAATGTGTTCATATCAGCTGGGGAATTCACATGCCACTCCATAGAGAGCTGTACATGCCATATAGTGGTTACACCATGATTCTACGCTTTTTCTCTATACTCTAACCAGATGGTGCTAATTTTCTTCAAAAAATATTTAGTTTTTTCTCTGAAGGCCTAGACTCTATATTAAACTAAAATACTGCATTAATATTTTTTTGAAAAAAATAATAATATCAACCGGTCAAAAGTTTAAGATCGGTAAGATTTTTTATGTTTTTAAAGAAGTCTCTTCTGCTCACCAAGGCTTCATTTTCTTTTATAAAAAATACACAAAAAACACAGTAATATTGTGAAATATTATGACAATTTAAAATGACTTGTTTATCTTAATATATATTAAAATGTAATTTATTCCTCTGAAAAAAAGCTGAATTTTCAGCATCGTTACTCCAGTGTCACATGATCCTTCACAAATCACTCTAATATGATGATTTTATGCTCCAAAAACATGTATGATTATTATCCATGCTGAAAACAGTTTTTTTTACATTTTTATTTCAGGATTCTTTGATGAATAGAAAGTTCAAAGAACAGCATTTATTTAATTAGAATCTTTTCTAACATTATAAATGTCTTTACTGTAACTTTTGATCAATGTAACTCATCCTTAATGAATAGAAGTATTGATTTCTTATTTCCCCCAAAAATAAAATACAAATTCTTACTGACCCCAAACTTTTTAAAGGGTAGTGTTTAATGTAACAAAAGCTTTCCATTTCAGATAAAAGCTGTTCTTTTGAACTTTCTATTAATCAAAGAATCCTGAAATAAAAATGTAAAAAACTGTTTTCAACATGGATAATAATCATACATGTTTTTGGAGCATAAAGTCATCATAATGTAAGTACCCAGTAAAGGAAAGTCACAAACTCTCTGACACTGACCCTGGTCTTCGGACCATCCTCATTGTTGAGGCCAGTATTAAAGCATCTGAGAGCTGTTCTGTAAACTGCCTGAGGTAAAAGAAGAAACTAAGAATGAGATGGAAGAACATCGCCGTGCTGCAGTGCGTGACGTTCTCTTACTTGCAGTGTGTGAAAGCTAGCTGAGCGTGAGGCCTACTCACTTGCAGGGTGATTTGGGGACAGGCTTCTCCGTAACATCATAATGACCGGGAGAGAGGTTAATATCCTGCGTTAAGCACAAAACTGATATCAGATAAATAGTTTGCTTTTGTTTTTAGTATCAGTCATCAAAAAAATAATGTCATCTCATGGCGTGCTACATTAAACTGATTTGTTGGTGTGAGCGGGGCACAATAATGTGGGGCTAGTTGTAACACACATGGTTTAAAACTTTCCACTCATGCTAGCATGACGGCTACTAATTTTTGCCAAAATTAAATACCAAAAAATAAAAATAAAAACAGTGGAAGACATCACTGAACATTACTTTACACAAACTTAGACAAATCTGAAATTATTTTAATCTCATATCTGTTATTTCACAGTTGAGATAGTTATTTAATGCTGATCTAACCAGCAGAAAAAAAGGGTTTAAATCCCAGTTGCGCAGATGGGGAACGTCGTAACACTGTGTTACAATGTGCCCTATTACAGGGGTTCTCAACTCCAGTCCTCACGACTCACTGCTTTTGACCATTCGTCAATATACGACTTTTAGGGCCCCCTTAAACGTCGGTAGATAACGATATGGGATCCTAACTCTAACCCAGACCTAAACCTAACCCTAAACCCAACTCGTCACCTAACTGACGTTAAAGGTAAAGCGTGCAGTTTTATGACGACCCGGGATCGTCATCTACCGACGTTTAAGGGGGCCCTAAAAAGTCATATATTGACGAATGGTCAAAAGACGTCCCAAAACGTCAGTTATATGACGAATTGGGATGAGACTGTTGCTGCGTCCGAAATCTCCCCATTACTCACTATATAGTGGACTATATAGTGAGCTCGCCATTTTGTAGTGCTGTCCGAATGTATAGTGACGATTATTATACCCTATATAGTCCACTCAATGTATCCCAGAATGCATTTTGAAAAGTAGTGAACAACCGATGGTCACTAACCTAAGCCCTACATACCATCATGCATTGCGCTGATCGTAAAAATAAGTTATAATCATATGTGGAGTAGCGCATTATAACAAAAACGGCCAGAAATCACTTTTAGTTTTTAAATTTTGGAGAAATAAGCTCAATATAATGTAATGTATTTATTTTTAAAAATCTATTTAGCCCAGAGCCGGCTCGGTACCAGCTGACAGATGATGTAATCAACGGCGCCGAGAGACGATCGAGTAGTGTCCGAAAGTGGCTTCTGTTATGCTGGTGAGCTCACTATATAGTGCTCTGCTCTCTAACCCCAACATAGGGGTTAGGGAGTAGTGCTTTGAGTGGAGATTTCGAACGCAGCATGTGTTACAGCATATTGTGCATGTCTCCCTTATTTAACACACCTGATTCAGATCCTCAGCTCGTTAGGATAGACATCCTGAACGAGCTGAGGATCTGATTCAGGTGTGTTAAATAAGGGAGACATAGGCTACACAATATGCAGAGCAGTGGGTCGCCAGGACTGGAGTTGAGAACCCCTGCCCTATTAGAACTATGCTATTTTATACTGGTATGAGTTCGAGAAACCATGAAAAAAACAAAGATGAATAAAGACTGAGTCAATGTTCAGAAATTATTCATTATCATTATGTTTTGAAATATGTTAGCAGTGTTTGTTGTCAAACTCAAAAATGACTTTATTTTTAATTATTCAAAAATGCCATTATTTTACATGAAAAAGTTAATAGGCCTAATTGTATTTTATTGACAGATATTTTAGTTTGTATATTTTTTTGGTTAGATCAGATAACATTTTAAGCTGTCATATGGTCATGTTGACAATGTGCCCCACATTTCACTGCCATTCTTCTGGGGTAAATCAAGAAAAAAAAGTATACACTGTATTAATGAAACAAAAAACCCATAATTGTGCTAGACGTGTGAAATTAATGTGGGGGAAAAATAAACTATCTAAAAAGAAAAAAAAAAGTGAGAAAGCCAAAAAGTGTAAGGTTGTGCCCCGCTCTCCCCATCATGTGGAATGTAAGACAGAATGTTGAACTGACCACAAGGCACCTTGCATTTGTATGCCTATAATATATCATTGTGATTAACTGACCTTATCCCTGAGGCCTAAAGTGAGGTTGTCAGGTCTGGGGCAGTTCTTGAAGGAGTAAGTTGCCTGGCGTCGCAGAGCCTCATTGGTTGAGTCAGTAAAGTTATACGCCCCGGGCAATAACAGATCCCCACCTCGACGCACAGTCCACATGAGGGTGTCCGCGCGGGGCCTTTGAAGCTGTACGTCCTCGGCACCGGGTTGAGTCCTGTCTCCTCTATGAAGTCTCGGATGTGGTAACTGCCTGGAATGGGATAGTTCTGATGGTAGAAAGAGCTCTTTTATGATTATGTTTACTATCACTGAGTATCTCCCTTAGTAACAGCCAAAGTATAAAATGGTTATTGAGTGAAGTCATTGTTCATTACAACACACTTAAACATTGTGAAATCATCCGAATGGCTATTAATCATTGTAGAACGGAGCCCAAAGTGTAATAAACTGCTTATATCATCTGGACTAAAAACATAATGATGAATTGGATTAAAGTACATTTTCATAATGCATATTTTTTCATTACAAAAATAGGTTGTAGTTGAAGCTGTGGATGCATTGCTTATGTAGGCAGTGTGAAAGCAGTAACCTGTTAATATGAGCATCAAGATAAATTCAAGCTGCTTTCGTGTGGGGTGTGAAACAGGCCTTGTTTTATAAGTACACCAAAAGTACACTTCATATTGTGTTTGTCATGACATTGCCTACATTTATTTTAGAACAACTATTTGTGTTACTTTAACTTCTATGACTGGATCTTTTGTAAAATATCACCTGCCTTAATAGTGTTTCTCCACCAACCACTTCTGTCGGTATAGGCTTCTTCTTCTGTTTCTGAAAAGAAGGGAAAAAGACCACTGATCACCATTTGGGGTTTGTAAGATTCTGTTGTGTTCACCCAAGGCTGGATTTATTTGATCAAAAAAATCATTAATAAACAGTAATATTATGAAATATTATAACAATATATATATATATATATATACATATATATATATATATATATATATATATATATATATATATATATATATATATATATATAATTATCCCTTTGATGGTGAAGCTGAATTTTCATCATCATTACTCCAGTCTTCAGTGTCACATGATCCTTCAGAAAATCACTTTAATATACTGATTTTGTGCTCAAGAAACATTTATGATTATTATCAATATTAAAAAAGGATTCTTTAAAAACTAGAAAGATTAAAAGAATGCATTTATTTGGGAAAAAAATCAAATCATTATAAATATCTTTACTTTTTAAAACTAATAATAATCTTACCGGCCCTCAAACCTTTGAATGGTTGTGTCAAAAATAGGTGCAGAATATCCCTGCACTATATAGAAATAGTACTTGTGTAATTGTTATGTACCAATCTTCCACCACACAAATGTAAAAACTTACCCCATCTATACATTTCCCTTTGGGTAATGTTTTCTCTTTCCCATGGCCATAGTTCTGTCGTTCCTGTTTGTTTTCTGTAACGGACACCTCAACAACAAGCGTCGCTTAGATACTGAAAACTATTTAACTATTAATTGAGAGTACTGGATACACAAGTTTCAGCTATTTGTTTGCTTTTGTATTTATTATTTACATTTAGTGATTTTGTTACACATTGAGAAAAAATAGTTTGTTCATGAAATTTTCTGATCAAAAATATAATTGTACAATATGAACTCAAATGCTTTTCAGTTATCTGAGCTGCTATCCACAATTATGGTTGTACTGTATACATGTGTCTGTATTAAATTAAACCTCAAAAACAAATCTCCCAAGCTTTAAAAGTGATTACAATAAGATAAAGGAAGTTTTATTTTTCATTAATGTGTTGTATGTAAGAGGCATGTGACATCCATTTGTAAGTGTTTGACACAGGTGAATAGCACAGCAGAAGCAGTGAAAGCCTCTCTCTGGGAGTTTGTGGCAGAATGTTCTGCTGTTTCTAGGCGACCACATGCTTCTAACAAGCAGCTGAAGGGCCCAGCGTTCTGTTTGTCAGAGCCGTCTCCCGTACCAGTGCACTTCAATACCATGAATAACCAAGCCATGCTTCAGTGTACCACAGTCATTGTAATAAGCTCTTGAAAAAAAAAGAAAACCTCAAATACTTTTGTTCTGGATTGCCTGAAAAGCTCACCTAACATGGAGAGGTGCATAAATGATAAAATGATAGCTGTGTATTAACTACAATATAACTAATACTACATCTTTGTACAGCATAAATAATCCAAACATGCATTAAAAACCAACTAATCTTCTATATAGCGGCTTTACGATAAGGTTTATTAGTTAACATTAACTAGGAATGAGCAATACTTCTACAGCATTTGTTAAGCATTGTTAATTTTAATTTCAACATTTACTAATACTTTATTAAAATCTTGTTAACATTAGTTAATGCACTGAAGTAACATGAACAAACAACGATGAACAGCTGGATTTTGTATTACCTAACATTAATAAAGATGAACAAAAACAGTAACAAATGTATTGCTCATGGTTAGTTCATGTTAGTTAATACAGTAATTAATGTTTAATAAATTAACCTTATTGTAAAGTGTTACCAATCTAGCCAAACTTCTGAACAGATAAATTCTCACAAGGAAAGGATGACGTTTACAACAATTGTCATTCAAGATTACTTTAATGAGCTTTTTATTTTTGACAGAGGCCTCGCCCCCAATCCAATCCTGTGAACACATAGCACTTTGTCCAGCTGACTCAGAGACGCATTGTATAATGATGTACAAATGAATAATCTGAACCATTACAATAAATAGAGTAAACAACTCGGTTAAGTAAAATAGTTAGCGATTTCGAACTTACAAAAAACCAGCTCTGGGATGCATGATTAACAGAGGGGCTTTTAATCAGAGGGCTTGCAAACAAAGAAACTTTTCATTATGGGTAAATAGTCAAATTTTATTGGAAAACAAATATACAACTTGGAATGGACTATCTGAGGCATGACAATGCCATTAAGCGGCTTAAAAAAAAGTAAAGAAAGAAAAAAAAAATTATGTGAATAAGTGATTAAAACATTAAAAAGCACTGTAAGATTCAAACAAGTTCTTAGTATAGAACAGCAGATACAAAAAGAGTTTATGTACGAGTATCTTGTAGATACACCCGTGTCTTTTTCTTTTTTTTTGCAGTAGTGCAATGCTGAGAAATTTCATTATATTATATATATATATATATTTATATATTATATATAATATACTTTGTCCATAGTCCATGCAGAGTTACTCCTCTACATTGCTGCCGTGCCAGCGTCGCTGCCAGAAGACAACCAGCTGGCAGGTCTCCACTCTTGCTACGCATGAGGGGGGCAGACAAGACGTGACGTGTACGTTTTTGCACATCACAACCCCCTCTTCACGGCAACAAGCACCTGACCGTGTAACCGCACCGCCACTCCAAAAACACGATGACGCAAAAGAAAGGGACATGAGGACTGAAGATCCTATGCAGTTTACATGCAGTTCCTTTGGACAGCCGGGAAGAGGAAGGGGAGGGGACTTAACATTTTACAGATAAATTAAACAGAAAAAAGGCAAATTATTTATAGAAGAGAGAGGATCTGTACAAGGCCTTCATTTCGCCGTCATCATCTGTACAAATTCTGTGGAGACATAGAACGGGGTTAGTCTACTTCTGAACGATGACCAGATTTCTTACATGAACTCAAGATGCACCGACACCATATCCTAACCAGCCACAACTGCGCCGAGTGACATTTTGTTGGTTGCTTGGTTTCTGTGATCCAAAAATCCCACTCCGCATAACAGTATATAAAACAAACCTTGTTCTGATGGTTGTGCATTTTAAGGACAATGAGTTCCAAAACAACTTTTCAGTCAACTCACCTTCGTAGTTAACCTGTCCATCTCCGTCAATGTCTGCTTCTCGGATCATCTCATCAACCTCCTCGTCGGTCAACTTCTCTCCAAGGTTTGTCATGACGTGACGCAACTCAGCTGCGCTGATGTAACCATTGCCATCCTGAAGCACAAGATATCCAGGTCATTGACTGCACCCGAATTTGTGTGGCACTATTTTGTGTCTTGTTCTGGTGCTAAACAAAGCTTTACCTTATCAAAGACACGGAATGCTTCTCTGATCTCCTCCTCGCTGTCGGTGTCCTTCATCTTCCTCGCCATCATGGTCAGGAACTCGGGGAAGTCTCATCGTCCCATTTCCTATGCAGAAAGCGAAAGAATTCAGACAAATGCCAAATTTTGCCAATCACTTGGACTGAGGATGCACGTGGTCCTCCTTACCGTCAGCGTCCACTTCATTGATCATGTCTTGCAGCTCGGCCTCTGTCGGGTTCTGTCCGGAGTGAGCGCATGACGGTGCCCAGCTCTTTGGTTGTGATGGTGCCATCGCCGTCCTTGTCAAAGAGTGAGAAAGCCTCTTTGAATTCTGTGAAGGGTGACAAATAAATGGAATAGGATCTTGTGTTAACAGAGTCTCCCAAAGATAAACAAACACTGAACACACACAGAGGGAACCAGTGGGGGCAGTTCCAAAGAAGACTTCCCTTCAAATACACTTTAAACACTCGCTTTCAAAACAAGCTCTTTCAACAGCTCAACCATAAAGTAAACTAAGATTGACCCCATTTATTTTAACACGCGTTTCCAGGTCTTAATGAACGAATAATCAGTGCCTGATTTCTAAAAGAAAAAAAAAATTAAAAGTAAAAAAAAAAAAAAAAACACATAGCTACTCTGTTTTTTGGCAGCCGTAATGAATCCTCTTTTTCAACCTCCAGGCTTCACTCCAAAAAGTAACACCTACTTTTGCAGTCCAACCAATTAGCAACATGTCCTGGCGTATATATTTCCTCTCACTGCTGCAGGGTCCGAGACCACAAGAGCATGACAGGTAGGCAGTCTTTAAAAAGCGGATTGTCCTTACTCATAATAATGCAAAGAATCACTGTATAGTGGGAAAAAAAATCTGCCGTCTGTAATTACCAGCTTATTATGCAAGGCACACAGAAAAAACATGCGACATCCAAACTAGAACAGGCTTGAACAACTACAATGGACAGAGTCCTAGATCTAAAAAGAAATGTGACATCTGTTTATGTAAAAACACCACTGGCTGCTACAACTGCCTGTCCTCACATAAATGAAACCTTACCCTGCTTCTATGCAAACTATCAACTCCGAGGCACCGTTTCTATGGAGATCCAGCACTGTGACCTCACTCAGTTCCTATGGAGACCCACTGAACCATATGGAGATTCAGTGCTGTGACCCCATTGAGCGGATATAGGATCTAGATTTCAGAGCAGTATGGAAACACTGCTGTGACCTCACACAATCTCCAGGGAAACACACTTTGGAGACTATGTCTCGGTGGATAAACCACCATGACCTCACTGTCGCTATGGAGACAGACCACAATGACCTAAATGGTATCGGAGCATTTCTGTTTGAGGTTCTTTACTGTAATAGCACAACCATGATCAGAAACATTAGTCAAAGTTGATCCTGAAAGCATAAGGTTTAGGTTTTCATATTACTTTTCTTCCAAAGTATCCAAAATAACATTAATCGTGCAGGGTGGTCTTTGCACACAATACCAGAAATATGAATCTCAGATCACCTAAAATGAAACAAATATTCTGTTGTCATAACACAATTCTAACACATGTGTGCGAATACATTAGACTACACCCCTCTAAACTACTGTAAGGATCCAAAACAACAAGGAAACATATTATAAAGATATCAAGAACATAATGTCCCATAAAAGTAACGCATAGAAGTCCATCATGAGCAAGAATCTGCAATATGATGTCAGAAATGACTCAAGGTGAACCAGCAGCCAATAAAACTGTAACTTCATGTCAAAGCCATTGATACGGAGCAGGGGACACACCCTTGTTCCTCAGTGCCTGCACAGTTACTAACGCTCTCCAACAGAGAAGTGTGTGTTCACCGAAAACTACATCTAGCCCCAGGAAATTACGCAGTCACTTAGTTTTAAAGCCTGGCGTTACACGCTTCCCACATCAACAGCATGTCCATTAATTTGAGGAATGTGTCCCGACCAAGTCTCAGGGCTTGCCATAAAAGGAAATAATATAAATCCACAGAGAGAGAGGGTGGGGGGTAGAGGGGGGGGGACCACGGGAATCCACACCACTGCCCATGTGCCAATAGAAGGAAGGTGGGAATGTCTTACCGGCAATCTGTTCTTCTGTCAACTGGTCGGCCTGCAGAGAAAAAGAGAAGACGTACATTGAGAACAATGATGTATATGAAGCACTGGTGGAAACAAATCTAACCATTTAGGAACCAACCATTAAAGCCATATTGGTCTACCATTAAATTAAATATTGGTGGTGACATGTCAAGGGGTTTAAAACCTTGGCATCATAAAGGATCAGATTCACTTATATTTAAAGGAACAATTCTACCCAAAATGTCATGTTGAACAGAATGACAGCCTCAGTCTCCATTCACTTTCATTATGGGGGGAAACAGATAGAACTAAAGTAAACGTTGACAGTGCCTAACATCCCCTTTTGTGTCCTAAAGAAGAAAGTCAACCAGTTATATGGGTTTGAAAAACATGAAGAATAAATGACGTTTTCATTTTGGGGTGAACTTTCCCTTTAATGCTAACAGTAGAAGATGGCGCAGTGACTCCACCGCTCATAAAAGTCTTTGTACTGCTTTATTAATGAGAAGAACATTGAATTAAAGAATAACAGACGTCCAATGCTTTGATAATGAGCACATATTGAAACATAAGCGTGTGTAAGAGAAATGCGCCATACTTGCAGCTGACGTGCCCCTTAACTGTAACGTTAATGGCTATCAATGAAGCTTTTGAAATCATTTCATGTAAGTTACAGCAAGATAATTGGATATTAAACTGATATTCCCCGATGGAATTAAATTAATACGCAAATATAAAACACAAAAGGAAAACAACCAGTCAGTAAACCATAACAATCCCATACATTTAAAGAAAAATAATATAACGTTATGCATAACTATTCAATACCAACGAACTGTATACTGACTGTAACGCTCATTATTTTATATGTAGTCGATATTAACTGCATTTTGCACCAAATAAACAGTCATATTAACACATAATAGTTTTTACTCACCATCGCGATATTTTAACAGATGTATTTCCACACAGAACAACAGTCCGCAGCTGGCAAACAAACAGGATGCAATCATACAGTGCTTGACGCGCCTTTAATGGTAGCTTATAAACCCCTCCCCCTGCTTTATCTCAATCCGCCAACACACTTCCTTCCCTATCAGAAACGATCGTCAAAATTGTCACAATTGTGATGCGTAAGCGAACAGTAAAGAGTACCGTAGATTTTATACGATATCGACGTCTTCAAATCGCGAATATATATGCTTTGCAGCGAGGGTGGGCTTGTTTTGAGTGGAACTAGCTAACCGGACTAGCGGAGTCATACATTCTGCTAAAGTGTGATGCGTCAAACGCAGTACTAGACGTTATGGCAAGGAGAGGCGGCCTCTGATTGGTCCATTTGTACCCGCAATGCGTCACTCTCTAAGATCCGAGGAGAGCTGCATTCCCGACTACTAGACTCAATCACTACACATCAGGGTCAGATATTAACCAGGGCTCAAGGCGGGAATGCCATGGAAAGTGACAAATGTGTCCAATTATTAAAAATATTTGGGCAAAAAATATCCCTGAACTACATTCTTTAATTTGTTAATCTGTTATATTTGATTTATATTTAATATTGTCTTGGCCTATAAATATTATATATATATATATATATATATATATATATATATATATATATATATATATATATATATATATATATATATATATATATATATATATATATATATATATATATATATATATATATATGTGTGTGTATATTATGTATAATATAACTATATACTTTATATATATATATATATATATATATATATATATATATATATATATATATATATATATATATATATATATATATATATAACTGGACATGATCTATGGAATCATGTCCAGTGCTGTGTAGTAGCCTACTACAGTACTAAAAAATGCTATGGAAACTGCTCCTTGAAAGTCAATCCCCAAATAGGCTAATGCTCATTAATAAATAATAAATTGAATTATTAATAAATTAATTACAAAAAAACATTGATTTCAAACATTTCTGACACTGTGATGCACCTTAGCCTAAGCAAGTGAGATTCATAAGGATAGTGAAGCATTTAAGCATCAAGTGATCTAAGAAGCATTTTGAGATTTTTTATTTTGATGATGCCACCGAAGCAATTAATAGTAATAATAATAAAGCAAATTCTTATTTATAATCATTATGCAAGAATGTCACCATATATTCAGGATTGGCAGGACCAAATGTAATACATGCTATAAATAAACCAGCAAAAATAATATTGGTTAACCACTAATATAAATATTGTGGGGTGCATGTCACTCTCAATATTTGTTACATCACCATGCAGAAAAAATTACTTAATGGACATGCTGGGCATGTGTTTAGACTGAGCATTACATATAATATTATGCCTTGAATGCAATCAATGAAATAAAACAAATGGTTGACCCGCTCTCGCTCTGTTAAAAGGATTTAAACATTAGTTATGGAGTGCAATCCACTTAATTTCTTCATCAGATTGATTTGGCAAGGCTGGCCTGCAAGCTTTACAGAATGTCTGCCTCTTATATGCGACATGAAGAATAAAGCATATAGAAGCCCCGCGATGATTCAGATCCCATTAATACTGTACATGAATCACCTGAAGTAGGAAAATTTGGCTTGATTGCAATTAAACCGAATGATTTTGGAGACATTTCGTACACTGTATTAGATCCATAGTTCGTCGAAAACAGGTTATGCGCTGACAGTGACTGTTTGTATGCTTTTGGAGTGTTGTGTGCTTGCAATGGAGTCTAACATCAGCTGAGACAGGCTCATATAGCGATATGTCAGATGTGGCATAAGGAGCAGCAGGTTTGTGGGCACACGTGCAGTAGATGCTAGGCCTGTATGTACTCACTGAATGCATGAGTATCTGATGGCCTGCTTCTCTATGCTTGGCTGCCTGGCTCTCTCTCCCACTGGCCACCTGTCTCTGGACCAAACCCAGTGAAGTTGCAGGTGGGAGAGCGTGGAAACTCTGGGGTCAGTTTAAGAAATAACACAACAGGCTCCAGTCCTCGCAGCAAAATAATGTGGGTTCATTTTTGGCCCATGCAATAAAAGTCAGTGGGGTCCAGTGTTGTTTTGGACACCGTTGACTTTCACTAAATAGTCAAAATGTTGGTTCCATGTTAAGAGTGATTAAATCATGAGAATTTTCTCATGAGTTTTTGGTGAACTACCCCTTTAGACTGACCGCAGTGTGTTCCCAGATTGTTAACGTGAAATCGTTGATTTGTAAATGGATGCAAACATTCACACACAAACAGGAAGCATACCATCCGCGCCCAGCCATATGCACAAACACACACACAAGCGCACCATTTAGAGATCCTTATAAGTAACTGCTTCAGTGTCCACTTGGCACTTACCACCGTCTCTGCTGCCTAATCCTCAACACAGTGGCGTCTATTCATTCAAATCTGTCTTTTCTACACTGGGATTGCAACTCATAGAGAAGATTATTCGACAAAGAAAGGAGAAACATCATAAAGGGCCTTGCTATTAATCACAAGGTGGAGATAAGCTGGATTCAGACTGAGCATAAATGAACGGTCTTTAAGAAGAAAAAACAAACATGTTTGTGACAATGGCTGCTAGTTAGTGTGTACAAGCTTTCTGTGTAAATTATCTTTTGTCAAATGTAGATGTTTAGATGTAAAGTTAAGATGTAATCATCTTTTCCATTGCTTTAAATCTTCTAAAAAAATAGCTGCTACCTCTTTAGGTCTCTCAGCAAAACCATGTTTTAGGTCAGACATAGACATATAGCTTAAGCAATGAGAAAATACCTAAATGGAATTGGTCCTTGAAATCACATCCATATAGCATTATTAAACCAGTCGTAATAAATACAGCATTAATACAGCATTTCAACCTTGCTAAAACCCATGATAAGTCTTTAGATTACCAAGATGGATCCCACATATAGCCTACTATAACTATGAATGGGAGAAACTGCAACATGCAACATTTTATATAGAAATATATGCTTTTGAACTCTATTTGGCCATAAGAAACAATCCAAGACAATTCAAGTCAATCATTGTTCATATCTTGATTTACAGAGCCTTACAGTTTGTGTGTGTGTGTGTGGGGGGGTATCATATAGCAACGAACGAATAATGAGTTCCCACGTTTTATTAATTTGAGTAATGATTAATATCCATCCATCCATCTATCCATCTTCTTCCGCTTCATCCGGGGCCGAGTCACAGGGGCAGCAGTCTAAGCAGAGATGCCCAGACTTCCCTCTCCCTAGACACTTCCTCCAGCTCTTCTGGGGGACACCGAGGTGTTCCCAGGCCAGCCGGGAGACATAGTCTCTCCAGCATGTCCACTTCCCCGGGGAGGTGTCCAGGAGGCATCCGGAACAGATGCCTGAGCCACCTCAGCTGACCCCTCTCGATGTGGAGGAGCAGCGGCTCTACTCCTCCCGAGTGACCGAGCTTCTCAACCTATCTCTTAAGGGATCGCCCAACCACCCTGCGGAGAAAGCTCATTTCGGCCACCTGTATCTGGGATCTTGTCCTTTCGGTCATGACCCAAAGCTCATGACCATAGGTGAGAGTAGGAACGTAGATTGACCGGTAAATCAAGAGCTTTGCCTTACGGCTCAGCTCCTCAGATGTCTCAGCCACCCTTTTGCGACTGAGGACCATGGCCTCGGATTCGGAGGTGCTGATTCTCATCCCCAGCCGCTTCACACTTGGCTGCAAACCTTTCCAGTGCATGCTGAAGGTCCTAGTGTGAAGGGGCCAACACAACAACATCATCCGCAAAGAGCAGAGACGAAATTGTGTGGTCCCCAAACCTGACACCCTCCAGCCCCTGGCTGCGCCTAGAAATTCTGTCCATAAAAATTATGAACAGAACCAGCGACAAAGGGCAGCCCTGCCGGAGTACAACATGCACTGGGAAGAAGTCTGACTTATTACCGGCAATGCGAACCAAGCTCCTGCTTCGGTCATACAGGGACCGGACAGCCCTTAGCAAAGGACCCCGGACCCCGTACTCCCGGAGCACCCTCCACAGGCCGCCTCGGGGGACACAGTCGAATGCCTTCTCCAAATCCACAAAACACATGTGGACTGGTTGGGCAAACTCCCATGAACCTTCCAGCACCCTGTAGAGAGTATAGAGCTGGTCCAGTGTTCCACGGCCCGGACGAAAACCACACTGTTCCTCCTGAATCCGAGGTTCCACTATCAGCCGTATTCTCCTCTCCAGTACCCTGGCATAGTTGGAACTACCCCCTGTAGTTGGAACACACCCTCCGGTCCCCCTTCTTAAAAAGAGGAACCACCACCCCGGTCTGCCATCCCAGAGGCACTGTCCCTGACTGCCACGCGATGCTGCAGAGGCGTGTCAACCAAGACAGCCCCACAACATCCAGAGACTTGAGGTATTCAGGGCTCATCCACCCCTATGCCTTGCCACCGAGGAGTTTCTTGACTACCTCGGTGACCTCAGCTAGGGTGATGGACGTGTCCACCTCTGAGCTCTCAGCCTCTGCTTCCTCAATGGAAGACGTTACGGCGGGACTGAGGAGATCCTCGAAGTATTCCTTCCACCGTCTGACAACAATGATCAATATGTTCATTTTAAGTAAACTGTTGCCAATGTACCATTTCATTTGATCCTCTGATCACATCAATTCATTCACGATTTCTTTTCTGTTAAATTGTGAACACTTTTTAACTAAAACAAAGGGAACGAATTAGCACAATGTGGCCATGATTGAACTAAAACGATTGAACAAATAATGTGCAGGGCTTCATGTTATAAAAAAAACAGCTGCTCAAGATAGCAGTTTCGAATTCTTGCTCCTTTCCTAGGAAAGGATTTATAGCAATTATCACAGAAAAACGTATAGCTGATTGATATTTTTGTTGCATTGTTATTTCAGGGATTATTAATTTTAGCGAAAAAGACCACGCATGCATGAGTGTCTTAAATTAACATATTTAATGGAAAACTTGTAATAATTTCATGTAGTAGCCTAACAATTTTATAAAAGCAATAAGGCACTCTGTCACGTGTTTCAGTTTTCATGGACTTTTAGCTTCGTTTTCATTTATCGCATGTGTTAATTTTTCTTAGTTTCCCGTCATCAGTTGTCATAGACTCTCATTTAATCATCATCTGTTCATTATCTCATTATCACGGTGTATTTATTTTGCTCTTTTCAATCTTTCAGTTTTGGGTTCTTGTTTGTGCTGGACACACTGTCTGTACACAATGCCTGATTACCTGCTTACTAATAAACTTCATTTATCATTTTTCATGAAGTCTTCATCATTGTGACACACTCAAGGTTGTACTGATTTGTGAATAGTAACTTTGCTGCTAACAAATGAGACTACGTTTCCTTTTCTTTTTCAACTTAATTTATAAATTTGTATGTTCTGTTTCTGGATTCTGATTGGTCAACACAGCATTCCATTGCATCATTCCCCATAGAGACCAATAATTGATGTCAGAGATTATATATCTTCGAATGGATTTACTTAATAAAATAAATATTTGATGAAAATTCACTTAGAGTTGCGAATGAAACGGAAGTAGCCAAAGATATTTTCTTTCGTATTATGCTGTACATCCAAGTCAAACAAATTATCGTATAATAAAATTATGTAGGCAGGGACTTGGTCCTATCAATTGGTTGTTGATTGGATGAAGGCTGAATGCCAGCTTGCAATTTAGTTGTAAGAAAGGAGCAGGTTTATTAGAGGGGTGGATGTGAAGTGCAGCATACATGACGAGTAAGTTATTAAAAAAAATCAGGTCAACAAAATGTTTTAAAAATTGATTATTTACTTTAAGATTATTAGAAAATAGATATTGTGAATTTTATTTCATGCTGACTTTAATAGGCCTATAAAAAATGTAGTCATGACTGAAAGGGCTGCAGGCAATCTGTCGCTGTGAATCAGTGACTCTATTCATTACTGTCTGAAGATAAAATAATTATAAATAAAAATCTAATAATATCTGTCAAAGTTATGCTTTTGAGAGCAATATTGTCATGAAGGAGCCAATCGTGGGTGTTAAGAATTCAAATCTCGTGCTATTTCAAGTCAATGTCAGTGAGCAGTGAGCATGTTTGAACGTAAACCTGCATGACGTGTTTTGCCCTACAATCGTTTTGGGTAGTGCATGAGAGATGGTACCATACGTGGGCAGGAGTGTGAAGGCAAGGCGTTTATGTACATACTTCTCTAAATGTGTTGTTCTCCTGAAATGACTCACTCTTCCTTGTTTTTCAAGCATATTTTTCACTCAGCGCTCAAATCTTTTCTTGTAAAGCATGTAGAACTGTGGCACTTCAATGAAAGGAAGCTTTATCTGCATTAGAACATTCCTAGATCCTTCCAGATCTAGAGCTCAAAAGACAACCCTCATACCTTGAGCATTAATAGGCAAGTCAATGCAAGTTTATACAGGGCAAGGCATTCAAAAGGCATTGCAGAAAATGTCCTCTTTACAGGAAATATGCTTCAGACTTCTCCCCTTAAGGGCAAATGCTGAGAACTACAGTATGGTGCACTTGGTTGTGTTCACTGCTGGAGTCTTCAACAAAGGGCTGTGGATACTGAGGCCAGAGCAGGTATCTGGGTGTAGATGTCTGCTTGTGTAACTGGAGGTTGTGTCGTCTTTAATTTATGAAGCCTGCCCATGCTGGAGGGAATAGAGTTGGTTTTCAGGGACGTACTGTATGAGGATATTTAGCTCTTACAAGAACATACTGTACTCTAATGGTTTAGCATGGCACTTTTGTTCCTGTTTGTCCCATGGTATCAAATTATTTAGATATTCATGTAGCATGTATTTATTAACATACTTCTCCTGTAAAATTTTAGCCAAAAGATGATGAAGATTCAAAATAGATGCATAGTTTATTAAACAAAGTAACTAAGGTAATCAAGAACTTAAAGCTACACAGTGTAACTCTTCTAGTTTATTATTAGCTAAAAACACTTAGTTCTTTCAAATATATATGTGCTCATTAATGTATATTTACTTCATTTAAGTAATAAAGTATTCTTGTGAGTGTATAACATGCCATTGAAAATTCAGTACGGGTAAGGGGTTCTAATGTTGGTCGCCATGTTGCCCCTCTATCTTGAAAGTGCATTAGCCAAAGAGAGACATACCCGTTAATTCAAGCTTCGCCTTTCGCGTTTATGTTTGAGTTAACACTCATGGACGTGTTTGAACTGGAAGCCATGTTAATCTTGGACTACATTGGCCACGGTAGGAGTTAAAACGAAATTGGAATTGAGAGAAACAGAAACTAATATTCACTGGATGGTCATATACCTTTTCACTGCTAGATGGGGGTAAAAATCACACAGTGTAGCTTTAAATACATAATGATAGTGAACTCAAGGACTGACAGGTGTGATCGTGAAATGAATATCCATGGCAATTAATGACTGGGGGTAGGGGCTGCAAAGGAACACAGGAAACAGGTAAATTGGAGAAACAAAGTCCAATATAAATGAACGTTAACATAGGCAGAAGGTGACAACTCCAAGAATACTTTTGTACTATGTCTCAAAAATATGGAGCCAAGTATATATTGGAGGAGAGAAAAAAAGATATTGTGGCCAAGAATTAAGAATTCATTCACATTACCTATTTTGTATTTATTTGGAGGGGACCATAGACAATATTAAACATAAAAGGTGTTCAGTTGATGCTACTGTATATACCAGACTTTAGCTAATGGCTCATTTTAATCTGAAATCCACTGGAATTACTCATTTGTTCCCTCATTTTAGGTACATGTTACACTTATTTGTTCCCTTGTTTAGTTAAATCATAGCAACAGCTTAAAATAACTCAATTAAAACATAGGAACAAATTATGTGGCAAATTATCTAGCTCATTTGTTGCCTCGTTTTAGTTGAAGTGCCTTATTATGCTTTTTTTTAATATTACCTTTCATGCAGTGTGTAATATAGCTGTTTGTGAATGTAAAAGGACTGCAAAGTTTCGAAGATCAAAGTGCACAAAAAATAATAATAATAAGTTCAACGTGACAATATAACACATTTACGTTAACTTAGACCCACCCTCAAACACAGTAGAGCCCTGGGAGAGTTTGGTTCATGTTGTTTATGTAGAGAAGACGTTTGACCAATGGAAAGGAGGGATTTAGAGATTTTGAACGAACCATTTCAGACCCTTTGAGAAATGAGGTGATGCTGCAACGTATAATATGAGAAAATTTTTAAGTGTTTTTTGACCTTGGAGGCAAGTAAACCTGTTGTAGGTGACCTCCAAAACAAAATTAGGAACCTTAAAAATAGCATAATAGGGGCATTTTAAATCATGGCCAAGACTTACAATACAGTAACCAGATCAAAATGAGAACTAAAATAAAGAAACAAATTACAATGTGGTCATAGCTAAAACAAGGGAAATAATTACTACAATTTACCTAAAATTAGGAACGAATTACTACAACGTTGCCACATTGTAACTAAAAGAGGTTGTGGGAATTCATTCTTAATTTGTGGCATTGATGTCTACAAAACTCTTTACAAAAACAGATACTTTTTGTTATTGATATGCCTGCTCAAAATTCAAGAGTTGTGAGAGTTTAATGGCATTAAACTCTTGTGCGTCAAGTAGCCATGTGGGTTGTTTAAAACAGCATAAGAACTTTCACCCTTGAGTTTGGGAAAGATTTACACCCAGATGTTGTTGGATTCACGCAGTTTCTTAACTGCACTGTTACACTTAGATTGAAAAGCTGCACTCAGCATTACTCGGAGCCCAACTCTGGATTAAATTGTTGGCAGAAAGCAAGTCGAGGGCTTGCAGAAATGACGTAAAGGGGAGATAAGGCCGCAGCATGAAAGAGCTTAGTTCACATCCTAAACTTTATAGTTTTATGACTGGGAGATAAACGCTTGCAAAGTGCAGAGTCCAAAGGCAGGACCTTAAGGGCAGCTGATAGCTCTTTTCTTGAAGAGTTTAGTGTGGCAAATGCTCCAGATTCAACAAGGCGTCCCTCCCAGGTGATATAATCTCATGCTATTAACAATGTCACTACACACACAAAAAAAAATAGATAATGGGTGTCAACAAGACACAAAATATTGAGTCTTACTGAATGGAAAAAAAGGTTGTGTATAGAAGTCAGTTGTTTAGGTAACCTGAAAAGCTGGAACGTAGAATGACAGTCCTCCGCCCCGGTTACACCTCTTATGTTATGCAATACAATGATAGATTTGCATGCAAAAGCCTCTCTTCTCTCAGAAAAGTTTTCGTTTGGGTCTCAGAGACCCCAAGGCTGTTTTGATGGCTCATGAAGTATTAGGTTGAAACTTCAAGGCTTTACCTAATCTTGATAACACACCTCCATGAAAACATTGGGCCCTATTTTAACAATCCAAGCGCATGATCTAAAGCTCACGGTGCAAATGCACTAAGGGCATGTCCAAATCCACTTTAGCTATTTAACGACTTTAAAATGGTCGGCATGCCCGGCGCATGGTCTAAAAGGGTTGTCCCTATTGTCTTAATGAGTAATGGGTGCGTTTTGGGTATAACGTGAAATAAACCAAGCAGAGTCGCATCTCCCATTACTTTTAAAAGCCAGTTGCGCTCGTTTCATGGCGGATTCGCTATTTACATGGGAGGATTTAATTTGCAAGCGGAAATACTAAACGCATCTCTAGAGAGGAAAGATCTGCTTGTGCACGAAGCGTGCAAGCAGACCATCTACAGGACAAGCCGAATTCCAGCATATCTTATTGTACACAATATTAATCTTTTACATTCGAATCCTTTTATTTGTAATATTTGGCTTTAATATGTGTGCTGCTGTGCTGTCCCTGTGTGTGTAATAAGCAGAGTGTATGCGCATTATAGGCTCATATTATTAATGGGCCCTTTAAAGCTACACTGTGTAACTCTTTTTGTTTATTCTTAGCTTAAAACACTTAGTTCTTTCAAAAATATATGTGCTCATTAATGTATATTTACTTTGTTCAAGTAATAAAGTATTCTCGTGAGTGTATAATATGCCATTGAAAATACAGTACATACGGGTAAGGGGTTCTAATGTCGGTCGCCATGTTGCCCCTCCATTTAGAAAGTACATTAGCCAGAGAGGGACATATCAGTTAATTCAAGCTTCGCCTTTCGCGTTTACGTTTGAGTTAACACTCACGGACGAGGTTCGAACTGGAAGTCATGTTAATCTTGGACTAAATTGGCCACCGTAGGAGTTAAAAATGAAATCGGAATTGAGAGGAACAGAAACTAATATTCAATGGATGGTCATATACCTTTTCACTGCTAGATGGGGGTAAAACAAATAAATGCAAATATTTGAAATTGAATTAACTGACATCAAACAGAAACATTTACTGAAAACATTTCTGAAAAGTGCATGTCTGCTTTGTGATACATTTAACTGATGGGTTAAACTGTCAGTAATGTCTGACTTCTCTATTGAATTAAGACAGAATTAAAAGAATCTGGAGGTAAAATAAAATGAATCTCAAAATATTTTTTACAAGCTAGCTAATATTGTATTTATAAAGTCAGTCCCAACAATACAGAAGCCCTAAGAGTCCACAACAGAACATGAGGGTTACATATTTAAGTTTAGTTTGATGATGCTATGCATTGTCATATAAATGCATTACTAAAGCCAGAATTGGCTTTGTTACCTAAGAAATAGGCCGGTAGAGTTTTAAACAAACAAACAAGATTTGCAAGGCTAATAGAGGAAAATGAAAGTCAAAAGAACGTAGAAGGTGAGGGCCTGATCTGCTGATGGGGAGAAAGACAATTGAAAGGTTTATGACAACAATTACTGTAGAAGAGGATGGGAAGGGCGAGTGATAAGGATGGTTGAGAGAGGAGGTGGGGTATAAAGGGAGGGAGAAAGGAAAGTGTACATGCGGTTGCTGCCCTGCTCTTGACCCCCTCTCCCTGTGTGGGCCTTCATCTGCAGTGCAGGGCTGCAAACAACTCTGATGATCTCATCTTGCAGGCCCCACACACACACACACACACAGCATAGGGATAAGTGCAGGTGTCTGTCTGGTGCCTCTTGTGATTGACTGTCTGCCCTAAAAGGATAGAAGCACACTGCTGCCACCCAGGGGTGAAATGTACCTACTACACTTTTATAACACTAATTCATCATCACTCATTCACTAACACATGCTAATTTACAGTGGGGACAAAATGTCTGAGACCATGTTAAACACACATTGTTAAACACACACACACATTTTTACTAACTGTTATACCAATAATATAATTAGTAATAATTAGTAATAAAAACTAACAATATTGTTAGTATTAAATTAGGGATGAATGAAGGTCTCAGGCTTTTAGAGCCCACTGTTGTAAAAACCATGTATTCTTATACCAGCTTATAATCAGTTTACGTGACATTTAATTTTATAATTACAACATAATTTTCTTGTTATCTCTGTAAAGCTGCTTTGAAACAATCTGTATTGTTAAAAGCGCTATATACAGTAAATAAAGGTGAGTTGACTTGACGTCACGTGAAGGTTATTTTTGTTCATTTTATTTAAGGAAAAGTACCAGTGGGTGTTCAGATATCATAACTGATACAAAGTAATTGACAATATCTGAGTGTATTAGAGGATGCTATATGTTTGAACATGCATACATACACACACACACACACACACCCATATATATATATATATATATATATATATATATGAAGAGTTTCCGATGCAAAAGCCTCTAAATGCCATTTGAAATTTTATTCTAAAATGACCATTTTTATCAAGCTTGTATATTTAAATTCAGTAATTTCACTTAAATTGCAATGAAGATTACCTATTAATTGTCATTTAAGTGAAATTACTGAACTTAAATATACAAGCTTGATAAAAATGGTCATTTTAGAAGAAAATTTCAAATGGCATTTAGAGGCTTTTGCATCTGAACTCTTCATATATATACGACTTTTGTCTTACTGAATGTGCAAGATATTATTGACCATTATTTCACATTCAGTTAAAGAATCACATAAACAATTTAATATTTCATCCCCAAAACAAAGGGAAACAAACAATTATTAGACATTTTACATTATTGTATGGCATTTAAACACATTTTACCACAATTCATATTACTATAATGCATCCAGACCTTTTTAAAAATGTGAATGGTCCTGCTACTGCTGTTCAGATGTTTCTCCACTTATTTTAATATCTTTAAACCGTAGCTTCTTTAATGTCAGTGCCACAGAAGTGCAACTAATGTGTGACAGTTGATCATTTTGGTGAGAGACATTGTATATGTTTTTCTTCACACAAATTAGTATCTTCAATTGAGTCAATTGCTGTTCAACTGAGTTTGTTGCTCACAGATCACTCCATGTTCATTCTGCATGTGTTTTGGTAGTCTTTCACTCTCACATATGACTTTAAAAGTCAGCAGTCTGTTTTTAGTATACATATTACAGTATTGGGATTTCCTTTAAACACAAATGTAGCTACTGCATTTACATTGATGCTGGGTGAACCAGACAATAGAAGCACACTGGGCCTGTGTTACCGATACCGACGCTTCTGTAGTGGTGTAAGGTTGTCAAGGATACGTGGGCTGCCATGGGTGTTATATTGCAGTGAGGGATCTTCAAAGTTGAATGGGGGGTTGAACTGCTCCTGAATGTACTCTGGCAGCAGGTGAGGAATACTTGATGGAGAGAGAGAGAGAGAAAGAAAGAGACAGAGAAAGTTCAGATCTAGCATTCATAGTGAATGCACTTCAGGGACTCAGACTGGTTGGTTTATGCTTAATCATAATAAGCAGCAAATAGCATCTGTATTATGATTTTTTTAAGGATGGGTAAAGGGTTCAGTTCACCAAAAATGAAAATGAAGTCATTAATTACTCACCCCCATGCTGTACCAACCCCGTAAGACCTTCGTTCATCTTCGGAACACAAATAAAGATTTTTTGATTAAATCTGAGAGCAGGATCACGCCTCCATAGACTGCCTAAGGGACTGGCTCTTGACGGCCCATAAAGACATTAAAGAAAATGTTTAAATATTCCATGTGCCTACAGCGGCTCAATTAAGTTTATCAAGTGACGAGACTACTTTTGTGCGAAAAAAAACATAAATAATGACTTTATTCGACTATTCCATTAATTCCTTATGGGATGACGACGTTCTTCTTCGAGTACTTCTTGTTACCGGATGCTCACCGCTTAGGAGATTACCGCCACCTACCGTATAAGATGATGATCGCGCTCCGGCTATATCAGCACATCATCTTATACGGTAGGGGCGGTAAAACTCCTAAGCGGTGAGCAGCCGTTAACAAGAAGTAGTTGAGGAAGAATGTCCTCATCTCAGTTCTCACGCATGCGCCCATAAGGAAGTAATGGAATAGTCGAATAAGTCGTTATTATGGGGTTTTTTTCGCACAAAAAGTAGTCTCGCCGCTTGATAAAATTATAATTGAGCCACTGTAGGCACATGGAATATTTAAACATTTTCTTTAATGTCTTTATGGCCGTCAAGAGCCAGTCCCTTAGGCAGTCTATGGAGGAGTGATCCAGCTCTCAGATTTAATAAAAAAATTATTGATTAAATAATTGATTAAATAATTAAATAAACGGGTGAGTAATTAATGACTTAATTTTCATTTTTGGGTGAACTAACCCTTTAAGTAATTTGTTGAGGTCAAATTGTAAAGAAAGACATGTATATCTATTGACTAAACCCATTTCAAGGTTTGCGTTCTCGAGCCACCAGGCACAGTTGTTGTGCGGATGAACGGGCCGGAGCGCGTTAAATGGATGGTTCACCCAAAAATGAAAATTCTGTCAGTATTTACTCACCCTCATGTTGTTCCAACTCCGTAAGACCATCGTTAATCTTCGGAACACGAGATAAGATATTTTTGATGAAATCTGAGAGCTGGATCACTCCTCCATACTAGTCCATAAGCTTCTTGAGGGATTGAAACTTGCTGGCCTCAAAAAGTTATTAAAGACATCGTTAAAATAGTCCAAGTGACTACAGTGGCTCAATCTTAAGTTTATCAAGTGACGAGAACACTTTTTGTGAATAGCTGAAACTTTATTTCAACTATTCATGTCCTTCTCTCTTGGCCTCAGAGTCAGGTAACTAGTTTAACAGCGTATGATCTGTTGTTGTACATCACACGCATCACACACATGACCAGCATCGGCCAATAGTGAGCCTACGTGTGACGTAGCTCTAAGCTATCACACTAGGTTAACTGACTAGAGGCCCAGAGAAGGAAGTGAATAGCTGAAATAAAGTAATTATTTATGTTTGTTTTTGCACACAAAATGATTGATAAACTTAAGATTGAGCCACTGTAGTCACTTGGACTATTTTAACGATGCCTTTAATAACTTTTTGAGGCCAGCAGTTTCAATCCCTCAAGAAGCCTATGGACAAGTATGGAGGAGTGATCCAGCTCTCTGATTTCATCAAAAATATCTTAATTCTTGTTCTGAAGATGAACGAATGTCTTAAGGGGTTAGAACAACATGAGGGTGAGTAAATACTGACAGAATTTTCATTTTTGGGTGAACTATCCCTTTAAGGGTTTTCTGTTAGAACGGCGTCGTGTAGTCGGCCCCAAAGTTAATAACTACTGGTAATGATCTTTGCAACAGAAGTGTATCAATCAAAACTAACTAGCTGAACAATATATTTATTCTAGAGCTGCTGTAAAACCAAAACAATCTCTGTTACTTAAATGGACTATTATCACTGTGAAGCTGCTTTGAAACAATATTGTTAAAAGCGCTACATAAATGAGGGTTACTTGACTTGACTTAAGATTGCTTTAAAAAATCCCCTACAATGTCATTGAATGTGTGATCAGGACACTCACTCCCCAGTGATAGTTTTCTTTCGTGAGCAGCAGCAGAAGCAGGCGAGGGCCGCCAACAACAGCAGCAGCAGGAGTGGGATGCCGATGCCCAGGACCAGACCCAAAATTAATGCCTTCTTATCCTCCATAGTTTTATCACCGGATGTGTCTGTGCTGTTAACACTTTTCCAGTCTGAGAAGGACAACACAACATTTTTATGAAAATCTAATGAGCAGATTCAGGGCCCAAATGCTTTTCTGTGGTGATGCTCTTACCAAATATGCATGATTGTGACTCCTTCTTTAGATCAGTCCCATTGCACACACACCTGTAGCCACCATAGGTGTTTACACACTGGGATGTTTTTGAACATGGAGCCTCATTTGTCTTGCATTCATCAAGGTCTAAATAAAACAAGAAATACAAAGTCTAAAGACAAGGAGTAGAACTTAAGCAGTCAAAAGCACAGTGGAATAGAGGTTCACATCTTATTTCTAATACAATACCACAGTTCATAGGATCTATGCACAGCAGTGCATGCCGTATTTCCGGTGAAGGCCTTAGGAGACTGGATTACTTCCACCGATTGTAGAGTCCTATGCTATACCGAGAATTTATATTGACTTCTATACTCTATGGCTATAATAAAGGAACGTTAGTCTCAAAAACAGACAAAACAGACACCCCTCATTTTGTTTATGCTTATTTGTTAATTATATTAACTATAAAATAACGGTAACGCTTTCTTTTACAGTCCAGTTACCCATGTAAATACTATGTACTTATTTAAGTAACTACAATTACTTGGTAATAACTAGTACTAACCCTGAACCTACCCCTAAACCTACCCGTTCCATGTACTTACCTTATATTAGCCAGTACTTTCTAGGTAAGTACACTGTAAGTACATTGTAAGTACTGTACTGTAAAAGGAAGCATTACCAAAATAACATCTAAACATATTAAAGTTTCAAAGATGGGAGGATAGTACATTTTGAAGACTCCGCTTTAAATCTCCCCAACCGGAAACTGAAGAGCAGCCTTGCGTCAAATGCGGAACTTATGCATGCATATAGCTTATTCAGTCCCCAAATATGATTGGTTAAACAATGTTTCAAGAGAATTCACTTGAACAGTTTGTAATGTTTGTTGCCTGTGTTCCAGAGAGTGTGTTAGTGATTTTCAGTAAATATTACTGCAGTTTATATAATTTATGCCAGAATGGGGGAAAATGAATGTGTTAATGAATCATTGAATCATTCACTCAAGTGGTTCATTCAAAAACCCTATGGTTGACTATGTATGTATATATATATATATATATATATATATATATATATATATATATATATATATATATATATATATATATTGTGGTTGACTGTATAGGTATTGTGAAAAGTGCTATACAAATACATATAAATTGAATTGAACAGTGTCAGTTGCATCCCTTCACTGCCATTGACAAATTCTTTACTGTGGTCTCATGGGATGGTAAAGTGTCCATTGTATGTGCACTTCAAAATCTAGCCATACATATTGGCTCACCCTGGTACTTTTTGCCTACTCTTTTATGAGTTCTGTGAATTTAGACATACTCTTTGCACATACTGTTTTATGCCTACCATATAGTGAAGTATGGGATTTCGGATCCAGTCTAATTCATTCAAAAATTAAACAAGTCTTAATAAAAGAGTAATTAAATAGTTCACAATTCACAAGAAAAAATGGGTTAATTTATTTTCTCTGGATAGTTCCAAACATTTCACCGACGACTGTTTCCTCAACTTGGGCCAAGAGCTGGCCTTGGATTAGAGCTGATGTGTTGTTGTTCAAGTTCAGACAGGTAACTTTAATCTTTCACTCAAAATCGTTCACTACTGTTTATGCATCAGTCAAGCCAGTGATTAAATATCAACTTCACGTCGTTTCTTTTAGTAGGATGAAACAAAACGTATTTAAATTGTGAATAAATTATATACAGAAAGCGATCAAAGAACAATGTTTCCACACAGCGCGAGTTTACCTGGACACTTGCCAAACTCGTTATGAATTCAATGACGCACGTTACTCTGCACAACGAAGCTCTGACTGTATTTACATGATCGTGTCTGCATTAGTGAAAGCAGAGAAGGCAGAAAATGCGTTGCAATAATAATATCTTCATCCTCGCGATCGACAGACTCCTCTGCTTGTTCAATGCTCATCACAGCAACATTTTATGTGATGGGAATAGATCTAAATACTTCAAAAACATCTCACGATTCGTTCATCTCGATAGCTGTAATAGTAAAAACGTGTAATAGCTGTAGTAAAATCATTCGAGAGAGCTTCACATAGCTGTAATACATAGCTATTTCATATGCAAGCATGTCAGCCAATCACAGCAGAGGCCAGTTACACACAGCAGACACGCCCCTTCAAACTAAATGTTCAAAGCAGAGGCTAAAATCAGGCTAGGAAAAATGCCTTTTATTTCTAAATTATGACTATTTTTGATCTAAAAAAACATACTCACATTATAAGGGCAACCCAGGAAACATTATAAAATAATTTAAAAAAACGTTCTAGGGCACCTTTAAGTGAAAATAACATATTACATTTTCTTACCCTCCACATAGGCTGACCGGATGCCGTAGAACTGTCGGACTCTGGAAAGGTAGTCCATGACATACCAGTGCGGCGTGTCGCTGGACACATTGATCCTGTACTCGCTCAGCCCGCCTGCTAATGCTGAATCAGGAGCTATAGCACTGGCGTTGTAGAACTTGTTCTGGAAACCCAGTGACAGGATCTTCTCCAGCTGCGGAGAATGCAGAAACGTTTACGCTAAACACAGATGAGATTATGACATGACATGTCTTTGAATTCATCTGATTTGTCTGATCTCTCAGATCCACGCACTGACCTGACTCAGTCCCTGTCCGGACTCCTGATTTCCCCAGTTCATGGACACATTAAAAACATTCCATCCTGGAGAAAAAAGACATTGATGTTAGTCTCTCCTAAAACATGATGAAAACCCAGGTTGGAAGGATTTCCCTGCAAGAAATCCCTGTACGTTTTCCTACCAAGCACTATCCACCTTTTTCCATGACGCTTTGTGAGAATTATGGGAGTAATTTGTGTTAAAGGAATAGTTCACTTTGAAATAAATTTTTGATGTTTTAGCTTATCTCGAGGACATCCAAGATCTAGGTGTCTTCCACAGTATTTTAAATTTTGACATTTTTCGGTTAAACCGTTGTTGTCTGTCAGTCATATAATGCAGGTTAAGGGGGTCCACGTCAAAGAGCATGCACAGAGAAGTAACAATTAAACATGATTTAATGGTAACACTTTAGAATACTGTATCTTACTTACTGCAGAATTAATAAGGAATTATTGACAAACTAATAGGTAATTCTTCATTAACTACTTCTTCACTACTGTTAACTACTAAGGAAGATGTGTTAACTAATCAGTATGTAATATAATTTTATGATTGTGTTAAGTATCAGTTAGTTAATCAATAGCTAATGAATTCTGTCATACCTCCTGAAGAACTACTATTAATTATCAACTAATTAAGGTTCAAGAAAAATAACTAAGAAGTAACTACTGAACAGTCATACAAAACTAACCTCAGATTATTTGTATATTTTATATACAGTACTGTGTGTGTCTGTTTTCCTCAGCATCGAATGCCACTGAGTAAATTCATGTATTTGAGGCAACGACTGAGGGAAACTGAAAATATAGGGAACTTATTAGTAATTAATAAATAAGTATCAAATAATTCTGCAGGAATTACTTAGAAGCTGGAACAGTATTCTAAAGTGAAAATATAGGGAATCCATTAGTAATTAATAAAGAATTATCAAATAATTATCCAGGAATTAGGCTACTTATAATCTGAAACAGTCTTGTAAAGTGAAAATATAAGGAACTTATTAGTAATTAATAAATAACTTTTAAATAGTTCTTCAGGAATTACTTAGAACCTGGAACAGTATTCTAAAGTGACAACACAGGGAACCCTTTAGTAATTAATAAATAATTATCAAATAATTATCTAGGAATTAGGCTACTTCTAACCTGAAACAGTCTTCTAAAGTAAAAATATAAGGAACTTATTAGTAATTAATAAATAATTATTAGATAGTCCTTCAGGAATTACTTAGAACCTGAAACAGTATTCTAAAGTGAAAATATAGGGAACCCATTAGTAATTAATAAAGAATTACCACATACTTCTGACTCAAATAAAACTTACTGAAAATAATAATAAAAAAAAAATAATAAAAAATAATAAAAAAAAAAAAAATATATATATATATATATATATATATATATATATATATATATATATATATATATATTAACGTAATCATCTAAACCTTTGTAAAATACACGACAATTACTTGCGACAAAGGCGAAGAAAGGTGAAAAAGGCAACAGTGGCAAGGAACCAAAACTCCGTCAGGTGACAGAATGAAAAAAAAAAAAAAAACTTGGGAGAACCCAGGCTCAGTGTATGTGGCTACCGCGATATTGCCGGAACTTGAATGGTGCAAAAGAAGTTTAAAATGTATAAGAACTAAGTATAATAATAAGGTGTAATATACATGATATGTTTTTGCTTATTTGCAGATCAGAGCCTATAGGTAAATGTCTGAACTTATCTTTCTTATTAGTGCTGAATGACAAACTGACTATGTCTGTTAATTAGTAGTTACTTCATAGTTATTTTTCTTGAACCTTAATTAATAGATAATTAATAGTAGTTCTTTAGGAGGTATGACAGAATTCATTAGCTATTGATTAACTAACTGATACTTAACACATTCATAACATTATATTACATACTGATTAGTTAACACATCTTCCTTAGTAGTTAACAGTAGTGACTTAAGTGTTAATAAAGAATTACCTATTAGTTCTTCATTCCTTATTAGTTATGCAGTAAGTAAGATACAGTATTCTAAAGTGTTACCGATTTAATGACTTGTGAATGTAAGTACACATTGATGGCCTAAGACACGAAATGAGCGGTTTGTGTGAGAAAACAGCGCAGTCTCATCCCAAGACGTCTTGGGACGTCTTTTGACCATATGTCAATATTCGCATTTTTAGGGTACCCTTAAACGTCAGTTAGATGACGTTATCGGATCCTAACTCTACCCCAGACCTAAACCTACCCCTAAACCTTTCCCCGTCACCTAAGCGTCAGTTGTATGACGTCCTAGGATCGTCATATAACCGACGTTTAATGGTACCCTAAAAAGGCGGATATTAACGTATGGTCAAAAGACGTCCCAAGACGTCAGTTATATGACTTCTTGGGATGAGATTGTGTTAGAGAAAACAAACTGTCCAACTGATCTGAATAAGATGTCCAACTGAATCGAACTGAATCATGCCCAACATTACGCCGGAAGTGATCACGTGCGTATGTACGTCACTCATTGTTTACACAGAGATTTCGGAAGTTAACATATTTGGATATATCGAAATCGTCTTCCATTGCGATTTCCCATATATCTAAATATGTTTAGATCTTCACAGTGAAAGGTAAAACTTCCGAAATCTCTGTGTAAACAATGCGTGACGTACACACAGAGAGATCAGCTTACGGCAGAGACGTTGGAACATGGTTCAGTTCGGTTCAGTTGGACATCTTACTCAGATCAGTTGGACATGGCTGTTAACAAGAGGTAAAAACAATATAAATACAGTTAGTTTTCTCACACAAACCGCTCGATTCGTGTCTTAGGCCATCAATGTGTACTTACATTTACGAGTCATTAAATCATGTTTAATTTGGACTTCTCTGTGAATGCTCTTTGAGGTGGACCCCCTAAACCTGCATTATATGACTGACAAACAACAACGGTTTGACCGAAAAATGTCAAAATTGAAAGTACTGTGGAAACAAAGACACCTACATCTTGGATGCCCTTGAGGTAAGCTAAAACATATCAAAAGTTAATTTCAAAGTGAACTATAACTTTAAACTAAAAAAAATCAGCAAAAGGTTCACTCTATGAATTCAATAGTAATAATTTTCAAAAACTGGAAACAATGAGATGACATTATTATATATTCTCCCTTCAACTATCAAACATTAAATGGAATTTAAAAGTGTAAAAGCATTAACAAATTACTACAACAGACAATGAATAACCCCAAAAGCTTGATTATTTTCACAGCATTATTACGGATGTGTTAATTATCATTGTAGTTATATATGTCTGTATTATGCAACATACTAGATCAAAAATGTTCATTAACTGGAACATAAAGTGATAACATTTCAAAGCTATTTCCGACCTGACCTGCTTTAGAAACATTCAGTAAACACAGCTAATAAGGATTAGAAGTGAACAGGGGAGACAATTACATTTTTAGATGTGAGACGATAGGATTTGGGGAGAAAAAAACGAGAGATTCTTGCATTCCAATGCGTTTGAGTGAATTATTCATGCATCGTAAATTAATCCAGGAGAGCAGATCACAAATGCACAGGACACAAATGCACACTTTTTATGTGGTCTGTGGTCTTTAAAAAAAAAAAAATAATATTAATCAGGAGGAAAAGAATGCAGCTACTGAAAAGAGCTCTTGCCATATATATATTCTTGTTATATCCTGTCACATTTAAATGCCAAGGTCTACATTATTCTCCTGACATCTGAAAATAGAACACGAAGGACATTTTTACAGCTTATTCAGTGATACTGATGAATAAGGATTATTTGTAGGGCCACCTTATGATTTGAAACTATTTATTTCAGTCTTTTTGAGTGAAACTTTCCACAAACTGGAAGTTCCTCCCATAAGCTGTGTTAGGAAAAAAGGTAGATAGCTGGGATGTCCAATCCTGCTTCTGGAGGTGGAGGGCTACAGTCCAGCTGAGTTTGGCTTCAAACAAACCTGAATCAAGGTCTTCGGGACCTCTGCTAAGTCTTTTAGGCAGGTGTGTTGGAGCAGGTCGCAGCTAAACTCTGCAGGAGCAGAATTGGACGCCCTATACTACAAACTCCAAGTGGAATGGTAAATAACTGCATTAATATTATGTTATAATTTTTGGTTTAATGTGTTTAAATGGCAGGATAACAGTTTTACTACCGTTCTCAACACATCTCAGCTCAACACATGTCACTGCCACCACTCTTTCAAGAGACCAAAACAGATTTTCATTTTATCTTGTGTTTTTTACAGCTTATAAAGTGTGAATCCTTGATTAAGTCAGAATGATAAAACAGAAAGATGTATGTATTGGGATAGAGGGCTGAAATGTTTCAAAATGTTTTAAACAGCTTATCTTAACACCTGCACTTTTTATAAATAAATGTACAGCTGTTAAATTAATTGATAAAAAATAAAATAAAAGATAAAAACACTGAAATTACACTCTATTTCTACATTGTCTAAATTCCTACATTACAATTTCAATTATGGCATTCTAGCTCAAATATCCACCCCTCGAATTATTTAACAAATAGCAACCTGCTGAAACCTATAATATTTATATTATATATAATTTACTTTCACATATAATATAATATAATATAGTATAATATAATATTAAAAGTGAATCAATATATACACATTCTTACCTGTAGGATTAGCAGATTCACCTAAAAAAGTAAACAAAAGTTTTGCATATGTTTTACATAGATGCTATAAAATGTAAATATAACGTATAAATATTCTTTTGAGGATACAAATAAAATAAAAATTATTTTATAAATATTTGAAACCAAAAATTTACCAACTAATATGATCCTAGTTTAATATAACCATAAAACATCTAGCTTATATATGAAATGTATTACATATATTTCTGCATATGCCCTTTATTAAAATATTTTTACATTGCAAATCTCTAAAGCATTAACACATGTTGAGCAGCAGATGTCCTCAAGGTGCGGTGTATTGTCTATCATGATACGTTAATGTAAAATTAATGACTCCTGGAATTATGATTTTTTAGATATTACCGATTTAAACCACTTACCGCAGCCATCAGTATTTGTGGTGTTCTGGTAACGGCATAAGCACCGCACTGATCCTGGCATGTTCACACACTCAAACTTAGCATTTGGACATGCTGAGGGGTTCAGACACTCATCAATATCTGTGGGTCGAAAATAAACATACTTGAGTGCAAGTGTGTCTTAAAGAATGCCTGTGGGGCTGTGCATTCACGTGGCATACCTGAGCACTCTTTTCCATTGCCAGTGTAGCCACGCTTACATTTACATGTATAGTTGTAGCCAGTGCTGGTGCAGTCTGCCATCTCATGGCAGGGGAAGGGGAACGGAGGGAGACAGAAGTCTGTGGGACAGAATTAGATTAACTTTGTTTAAAAAATATATTTTTAGAGTTGTTCTGTTTCTTAAATCTCATTGGAAGTACTACATTTGAAACTGCTGCAATGAAAAATAGCTAAATAAAATACCAAGTGGGCCTTTTAAGTAACTACTGACCATTTTCAAAGCATTTGTATCCTTGTTTGTCCTTGGACACAGTCGGAGGAGGACACTGCCCACATGTGAAGAGTTCTGCTTCTTTTTGTCTGATGCACTCCACACCAGGAAAACAGGGTTTACCTTTACACACATCTGTTCTGTTCTCACAGTACTTGCCACTGAAACCCGGTGGACAAAGACATCCCACAACCTAGAAGTATACATACAGAAAAACACATTTGTCTATGTAACACCACTCTACACAACTGAATAGCATTGAATTCACTTCATTTATCTGTAGCTTAATTTAATTGTAAAAAGATCCGCAAAGATTTTGCACTATACTTTGTTGAAATAGCAAAAATAAGACATTTATAATGTTTCAAAAGATGTTTATTTCAATTAAATGCGGTCCTTTTTTCAGCCATTCTATTCTTCAGAAATTCCTGATGTATAATAATAATAATAATAATAATTCATTACATTTATATAGCGCTTTCTCGGCACTCAAAGCGCTTTACATAGAGAGGGGAATCTCCTCAACCACCACCATATAATATGACGGCAGCCATATTGCGCCAGAACGCTCACCACACACCAGCTTACTGGTGGAGAGGAGACAGTGATGAAGCCAAATAACCATTTCCACAAAAAAGATAGTAAGCGGCACAACAGTTTTAAACACTGATAATAATAATAGTTTCTTGAGCAGCAAATCAGCATATTAGAATAATTTCTGAAGGATCACGTGATACTGAGGACTGGATTAATGATCCGGAGATTCCAGCCATCATATGAATAGATTACATTTTAAAATCTACTCAAATAGAAAACTGTATTTATTGTATTTTTGATCACAAATGCTCCAAACTGGTGGTATCCTCACACAAAGATAAAGTTCCTCTGCAAACAAGTCATGTATCTG
Organism: Hybognathus amarus; assembly: GCA_030378365.1. NCBI lineage: Eukaryota > Metazoa > Chordata > Actinopteri > Cypriniformes > Leuciscidae > Hybognathus > Hybognathus amarus. Next base: position 369,956 of record JAQIUQ010000163.1, read on the forward strand.
TGTGCAGGGTTAGGGCATTTTTAACACCTGAAAGTATGCACCAAGGTTCGAACCAAAGTTCATGTTTTGATACATTTTATACTATCAGAACGTTTTGGTTTGGTTTCACACTGCAATAATGCAAGCACATTATATTACTTTACGTCACAAACTTACGCCCTGTCGTCATCATTTATGTTGGCTGCATCTTGACATTGATTGCTTTAGTAAATGGACGTGCGTCTGATGTTTGGTGTTTTCAATTCGGCGAGTAACTTTGACAACATGAACGAACAGACGCATATCGTTGCAACTATATTTTAATTTTTTATGGCATAATTACCTGCAGCACCAACTATACACAAGGCTAGTTCAAATTCGGCAAATGAACGTCCTCGTCGTGCTAACATTTTATCGTCACCGACAGGAAAGGAGAAGAAGATTGCAAGTTGACTTCTTATAATGTCATCAGACCATACTTCAGTTAAAAACCTCATCTCATAATCTCCTCGTGTGCTACACGGCTCATTTTCCTGCCACCTTCTGTTTTTCGGCTTTTTGGGAGCCACCAAACTTCCGGTCTGAAAGTCCGAACCATACAGAAATGCTTTCACACTAGAGAACCAAACCTTTGTTCAGTTTGATCCGAACCAGACTACCTCTCTTTTCGTCGGACCAAAATTCATCTGTACCTGAAACTTTCCCAGCAGAAGGTTCTCAGCCACGCTGTTGTATTGGCAGCTTCCTCCATTCACACAGTTACAGAGCTGCAGAACAGGGGTGATCCAGGAGCTGGATGTTTGATCACTAGCTTGAATTGTCAGATTTACTGGCTGAATACTGGAAGGAGACCACACAGAGGATACCATCACCTTCAAGACACACACGCAAAAAAACACACAATTGTATTGTGATAAATCAATGGACCAAAATGTAGAGCACAATGTTTTATAAGTATTAGAGTTAACAGAGGATAAAGCTCTAGAAACAGATCTAACAGATGATCTCTCAGACATGTGCATATTACACTGTAAGTTTGTAAATAGAAAGCTTTGCAGTAAGTCTTACTGCTGCCGATGGTGATCCGTGGAGGGCGTGGTAAGGCCAGTGAGAAGGTGATTTGGTCTCTGTTTGGATCCTGGGCTTTAAACTGAACTCTAACTGTACTATTGACCTTACACATGATAACAGTCGGCTCTGTCACAATGGGCGGCAGGTTACCTGTTGAAAACAAGCAGAGGGAGAGGATTATTAAGCACAAATGTGAAGAGTTCATTTTGAGATCTCTTTGGAAATCTTGTCAAATCTGTCAAGTCCCCCTGTGGTAATGTGGTTTATATGTCTATGTGGTGTTTTTAATAAATCATGTTGTGCACATTCATAAGTCAACACCATTGCTGAGAATTTTCTCCTTAAAACTTCAGTGAATCAAAAACAGTCTCAAAAACAAAATGCTGGTGTTTCTGACGTCACAAAATATCTTGTAGCCAATCACGTCAATTTGTGATTGTCAACGAGCGGATCTCTGTGCTGGTGTGAGTGAGTGGAGGCGGGGCTATTGCATATTCATAGATCCGCGTGTAATAAATGTGTCAATGGTGTCAAAGTTACATTCAAGCTATATTAAGGCATAACGAATTTTTTCAAGCAAAATTTTTTTTTTTTTTTTTTACAGCATAAAATTATTGACTACTGGGGGACTTTAAGCAAAGTCTCAATTTGCTCTCCATTTAATCTCATTACATTTATTTTCCTTTTGTGATTACTCTTTTCGAAGTGATAAGCATAAAATACAGCACCATTCAAAAGTTTCAGGTTAGTAAGATTGTATTTTTAAAGAAATTAAAAAAAAAAGAAATTTTCCTGAGGATGCATTTGATTTATAAATAATGTAAAGTCATTTATAACTTTACAAAAAAATGACAAATAAATGCTGTTCTTTTGAACTACCTACCAATCTACAAAAATATTAAGCAGCACAAATGTTTTTAACATTAATAGTAATATGATTCTTGAGCAGCAAATCATCATATTAGAATGATTTCTTAAGGATCATGTGACACTGAAGACTGGAGTAATGATGCTGAAAATTCAGCCTTGCAACACAGGAAAAATTACATTATATCCAAATAGAAAACACTTATCTTAAACTGTAATAATAGGCTATTTCACACTATTACGGTTTTTACTGCATATGTGATCAAAATAAATGCAGCTTTGATGAGCATAAGATACTTAAAAAACATTAAAAAGGCTTACCAACCCCAAACTTTTAAACAGAAGTGTATGTTTTTTTACTCCAGGCAAGTTTTTAGTTTGGTTAAGATATTTTTGTGTGTTATAGGTCAGTTAATGTGGATGAGCATCTAACCGTAGATTTGCGTTCGGTTCTGGAGTTGCTGCTGGTCTTTTAGGACATCCAGGCCGAGGTTTGTGTTTCCTGTGGCTAGGATGTCATGCACACACTGCATGCTGCCCTGGCAGGTCTGACTGTGTTTGGCCAGCACATCTGGGCTCACTGAGGACATCAGTTGCTCTGTCATGATAGGACTGAATGGAGCACTAGGAGGTTCTGAGAATAGAAGACTTTCTGGAGCAGGAACAGCCCCTGTGGAAAAAAAAAAATCAAGAAATCTTAAATGAATGCAGTATTCCCTTTCTTATAAACCCCCCTTTTTCTTATTAAAGGGCACATATTACTAATGTGCCCTTTAAATAACAACAACAAAATATATATATATAATAATACTGCGCCATTGACTTTAGATCATGCTTTTGTTTGTCAATGGGTCTATTTCAGTTGCCTCAAAATATCAACACTGTCTGAACACACCTTGTTTTCAAACCAGCGCGCCCATGGGTGCACAGATGGCCTTTGCTATTCAAATAACGTGGCGGCAGGACCTGAAAATGATACCTGCGTCGGGCTGAAGCTTGCAAAAAACACTTGCACGTGTATTAAAGGGCCCCTAGTTTCCGATTCCTTTAACACTCTTAAAAGTTAAGGTTCTTAATTGGCATCTTGTTTCATTAAGAACCCCTTTTGGAACCTGAATTTTAAAAGTGAAGGATACATTGCCCCTGATCACAAAGACATTTGGGATTTTAAATTCATATAACACCCTTTGTGAAACTGTCCAGCAGCAAGTACTGTGAGTTTCTGTTTATTCAGTATAAACTCATTTAAAGGAGTAGTTCACTTTAAAAAAAAAAAAAATTGCTGATAATTTACTCTCCCCATGTCATCCAAGATGTCCATGTCTTTCTTTCTTTAGTCGAAAAGAAATGAAGGTTTTTGATGAAACAGTATTTTTCTCCATATAATGAACTTTACTTGTAACCAAACGGTTCAAGGTCCAAAAGACACTTTTAGTGCAAACTGTTCAAAGGGCTTTAAACGATTTCAGATGATGAATAAGGGTCTTATCAAGCGAAACTATCACTCATTTAAACAAAAATAACAAAGTTTTATAAGCTCAAATGGTCGCATTGCTCTGTTATGTTATGTGCGTTTGTGACTCTCCTTTTTGAACTCGTTCATCAAAACAAGTTTTCTGAGTAAACTCGTTCATTTCGTCTCGTTGAATGAACCAAATGGCACGAAAAAGATTCGTTCATTTTGATAAACGAGTTTGAACAGGAGAGTCACAAACGCACATCACAGAACAGAGCAAGGCGGCCATTTGAGCTTATAAAACTTAAACTTTTTTTTTATTTTTAAATGAGTGATCGTTTCACTTGATAAGACCCTTATTCATCGTCTGGAATCGTTTAAAGGCCTTTGAACAGTTTGCAGTTTGCACTGAAACTGTCTTTTGGACCTTGAACCATTTGGTGCCCAGTAAAGTGCATTATATGGAGAACAATCCTGGAATGTTTTCATCAAAAACCTTAATTTCTTTTCAACTGAAGAAAGAAAGATGGACATCTTGAATGACATGGGGTGAGTAAATTGTCAGCAAAAGTTTTTTTTTAAAGTGAACTACTCCTTTAATTCAAACAGGAATTGGAATAATTCAAATTATGATTCTAACAATGCTGCGCTCCAGTCCAAAATTGCCATGCCCTTCACTCGCTAACTTCCCTCCATTCTTGATTTCACTCAGATGTACGTCATTGCTTACGTTGCACGAGTGCCCACTACTGGCGGAAAACGCAATGAGCTGAACTGGAATGTCCTAAGCCCTTGATCACTTTGAATCAGTCAAGAGTTGATTTATTATTTACTTTTTTCCCCTTTACGAATTTGTTAAATGCAGCATCCACATGTATATAGGTGTGTTTGGGTTATTTTAAAATAAATAAATTATAATTAATATGTCATAGAGTGTTTGTTGTGGTGGTGATTAGACGATCTGTGGTTACATCACAATCGTACTGCATTGTGGGATATATAGATGCCTGAAGTGCACACATGAAGTAGACTCGCTCCTTCGGTCTAAAGTGAGAGAACGAGTGTCTGTCCATATATACTTCCCTCGTTCACTTCACGAAGTGGAACGCACTTCAAAATGGCGGCAGGGATTCCCCCGAGGGGAAGAGCTTAGGGAAGTTCGCAAGTGCGTGTCTAAAAGTGGACTGGAACGCAGCCCAAGACAGTGGTACACCCTTAAAAAGCATGAATGTATGAAGTTAATTTTGTACTATAATTAAAAACCAAATCCAGCATTTTGCAAAGAAACTCAATCGACTTTGTAAAGGAAAACTAGCCTTGCAAACAAACATAAATCAATTTGCAAGTACTGTACAAAGGGCAATTTGAGCGAAAATGCAGTGGAGTAACAAATATGTACTATGTTTTAAAAATATAAATAAATGAGCCTATAGTTTCACAAATAAATACAAACCATCCAACAAAATTGCATGTAACCTTTGAACAAATACCAAATCTAGTGCATACAAATGCATATCTGTCTGTTATGATTGTGAGACACTTGGCTTTTAATGAGTTCTCTCGGCTCGATTATCTCTCAAATGCAGTGGCGGGCCGTGCATTTCACACCTAGGCCTTCTGTCCTACCTGAATTAATAACTTTTAATAGTGTATCAGCGCAAAGCCTCTCTATAATTGTTGTTTTTATTTTGCAACCGCAGTTATTGGATTAATGCGGTGAGTTCGGGAAAGGCCGGTAGAGAGAAACAAGCGCGTGAGTTCGGCTGGTGCGTTTGTACAGTGGTTCTTGCGTTCCGAATCTGATTAGAAGTTCAGAAACGGAGCCTCCCTTATCTTGTTGTTCAAGGGCTACAATAGTCCCTTTTCAGACGTTACTATAGTATGAATGTTTGAAAAAAATAAAGTTTCGATCATAAATTTATAGGAAAAATTAAGAAGAAAATCATATTCACCACGGGGGAAAAAAGCATTAACTGACCCAAACTACAGATTATTCTTTACACAAAATCCATCCTTATTTCTTTCCTCAAGAAGACTTCAATTACTGTTGTACAGGTTCTGACTGCATTTCAGTTCCAACAATGTCGTGTCTGTGTTGTCATATTTCTAGCATAAGTTTTTATTCGCTTTATGGCTGAGAGTGCCTGTCGACAGAAGCACACAGTCACCGCAAAACATGACGATGTGTACAGCTGCCCCATGCTCTCACACACACACACACGACGATGTGTACAGCTGCCCCATGCTCTCACACAGAGTTTTGAACAAAATCATCGAGATCAGCGGGACTTTTGCCTTCAAAATCATTTGTTTCATAACTTACATTAACGTTAGTCAGTTCTGTTTTTACCCGGAGAGATTGAATAGAGTTCCGTTATTCTGCTTTTAGCTCAGGCTGAATAAGGGATTTATTCTGCTGGAGGTCGAGGAGGGAAAGAAACATTAATTTTTAGGTTAAAAAAACGATTACATCTACAGGAATATATATTTAGTTTACGCAGTTTGCAACAGATGCGGATACTACCAGATTCTCTGATACTACCACTAAAAGTACGCGGTCTGTACGCGCATCCAATCAAAGAACGAGAAAATACATACGTTATTATATGCCAGCTAGATGGCCCCGCTGCAGTCAAAGCGAAATCTGATTGGCTGATTAAATCTGACGGATTATCTGATTGGTTAAAGAATTGCCATTCATTTATACTACAGACGCTCGCTCTGCCGATTCTGAAGGCCTCCAGGCAGATTTATTTACCCGGCAACGCATGATGGATGAAATATGATTGGATACAAGCTCTAACATAAATACATACTACTGAAAGCAGCGCAACCAAGAGAAAAGCTATGAAATTTAGAGAACTATTTGGAATAATTTAATGCTAATTCATGAAAAAAATATATTAAAGTGCAAGTCAGTGATTCTGATAGTGTTTAGGCCAGCAAAGAAAGCCTTGCTGGCCCTGACGGCCCACCACTGCTCAAATGTTTCCAGGCAGATTTTCTCACAAATGCAGTTTAGCAACATCCTCTTCTAAAACAGTACATAACGCTAAACTAGGGGATTAATTTAGCGCTAGCCTTTCGGAAGAAGCACTGATTTGAAGCGCGTTTTTCAAGTTTTCCTTTGCAAAGCAGATCGAGTTTGTTTACAAAATGTTGAATTAGTTTGTTTAATTATGGCACAAAATTAACCCCATATGAATGCCAGGTCAGTACTGGTAAATACATATTAGTTGTACATATTTATCGAGTTTTCTCACAAATACTGAATCCAGCTAAAGAGTACACGCACATGATAGTCCGAAGGAAAGCAGACTCTGTTCAGAGGGGATGCTGTTATTTAAAGAAGGCACCAGACGGCCATTGGAAAGCAGGAAGTCATCTGTCCTGTTGGAACTCCAGTGGCCCAGCAAACCCAGTGTACGGTTGTAGAACCTCTGAGGAACCTCCACCAGAGCGGTCAGCCTCCCAGCATCGCCTCTCCACACCACCACGTACAGGCCCTCGGCATACATCACTGCGCAGCGATTCGTAGAGGTACAGCGCACTGCAAAGCCTTGCTCCTCTACATGTATCATACCTGTCAGAACAGCAGTGGGCGATAGGTTAAAACTAAAAGGAGAACTGCATCTGAAATCACATACTTTTCCTTAGAATATAGTGGGTGAAAAACAGTATGTGAAAAGAATGTCCAAACATTCACAGTATTCATAAAACAGTAGGCGATATATGACCTGCTACTTCGGGCAAGATTCTGAAGTGTGAATAATGGACACTTTACTATAAGGTAATGCATCTGACATTGGTAGTTCGCATGACAACCTGACACAATTGTGAATGTAGTACGTCTGGATTACATTCATATTACATGCATTAATGCTGTATAACATACTTTTTAATGGTAACAAAGTAATGGCTTATTCAAAAGAAGTATGAGAGCATGCGAGTTCGGACGTAATCAAGATGTTGAGACACCTTTCCATTTTTTCTTATTATCTGTTATCAGGTTTTATACACAACCAGTCACACACACACACACACACACACATGTGGACATAATTGACAGGGTTTATTTTTCCCTGAACTTGAATCTAAATTGTGTGTTTACTGAGAATTGGTAAAACTAAGACTGTGCAGTTTGTATTGTTAGCAACATCTAGCGGTTCAGTTGCGAGTTGCAAATAGGGCTCAGCCCACTGCTCACCCCTCCCTTTCGAAGAAGCTAAAATGGGACAAACATATCGTTGTATCAGACAGCAGAGAATAGCCAGAGTAAGCCAAGAGTGTATAACATTGTCACTGTTTCTGTACCACAGTCCATTATAAACCACATCATGGATAAAGTTTACAAAGCTATAGTCAGGTGAGGATCAAGGGTCTTTGTTACGTACGCTGCGGTACATACTTTTGTTTTTGCGTGTATGTTTGTATTTTTTCTTGTTTCTGGTGTGACATTCATTGGAGGCTCCGCCTGTCAATCTGTGGACGTTAGAAATTGCATCACCGATCGCCGGTCGCCGTGCAGTTTATGAATGGAACTAACTACAATGGCGACAGTCGACACAGACGACTGGTTTGAGAGAGAGCCTGCACACTCTGTGGGGACAGTTTACTCGTTGGAGAGACCAGTCTAAGAGACTGATCAGTGTCTGGGATCAGTGCCCTAGATCAGTTTTCTTTGTTTGTGCCGGAACATGTTTGTGTTCCTGATTTGTGTGTTTGTGATGCTTGTGCATGGCTAAATGTTTGTTGATCTTATGACATTGTCACCTCAGTTCCCGTCTAACTTCATGTAGACTGGCGGGAGAGGTTGTGAGTCAGGTAGCAAGCAGTTCGCGACCTACATTTGCACACGTAGCTCAATGACATGTATTAGACACATTAGTGTTAGGAGTGGTGCTAATTATGTATGTTTTTGTTTGCTTAGTTAGTATAGTTAAGCTATAGCACCAGTTAGTTTAGTTCTTTAACATTAAAGGGTTGTTTTTGTTATTTTGAGTTCTTTGATTTAAGCACCACTCTCTATCTCCTCCCTCTCCACCAGATTGTCTGTTGATCTATTTCTGACATTGTGATTTCACTACTACTTCACTATATTGCAGTTGAAGAATTAAAACCTTTTCAACTAAATTGTGGGTTGTTGTTTATTTCCTTTCTTTTCGAAATTCCTATACTATATTAATCTACACATGAGCACAAAACTTTTGTTATGTGTAATAACATTCCTAGACAAATAACATCAACTTAACGAGGGACATAACATATTTGGGGGCTCAGTACGAGAATATATTATTATAGTAATCAGCTGATTGTCTCACAAACGTAACCAGCACATTTAATTCAGCACAACCCACATAGCAAACCCAAAATACAGCAAGGGAGAAGAACCACATGAAACTATGCAACTATTTTTTATTTCTAATAGGGTAGTAAAAGTTTAGATGGCTAATATGAGCTGTTACTGTGGATGAGCTGGTTAAAGACTTGTTCAAACTTCGTCCGCATGAGCCCAAAGGTGCACGCGGCAAAAATCTACATGATTGTAACCGCGCCCGCGCCTCCGCAGCCCCTATAGACACCATTTACTACACACAATAGGCTTTTTTTCTCTGATTTTAAAAACTCTTTATGATCGACTTAAAATGCTTCCAAGATCAACTTGTCAATGGCAAGGGAAAAGTCACTACTCACTGTGTTTATGGATAGCTGCTAGCTTTCTGCTGCTTCTCTTTCAAGGTAGTGAGGAAACGCGCTCTGTAGCGCTGTGTGTTCACTGTCTGCTACCGGTAAAAACATGACACACAATATGTCGACCTTCATAGAAGGAGGTGCCGCGTTAAGTAAATATAAATGTCTCATTCTAAGGTAATAAAAACATTACAGTTTATTAAGTAAGTTCTTTATATACCACTGAAACCATAGTTATGGATGTCATCAGGGCCGGCAATTGCTATAGGCGAACTCAGGCGGTTGCCTAGGGCGCCAAATGTGTTGGGGCGCCGCGGGCGCGCGCTCTGACCGTCGCCCTTGACCTACTTCACATTCTCTGCTACTTCCCATTAATCGAGAAATCACAGAGTTAGAATGAAAAAAAGAAAAATGTTTATTAAACATGGTCATCCTAAGGCGCCCCTCAGCCACACGTTTAATTACTTAATTACTGATTATTAGATTGAATTGATGATTATTGTCTATCTTTTCCGGGGGGTTGCGTTACGTTGGGCAAGTGCTCAGCTGCGGTTGCGTTGATCGGAAATGAAGCGGTATAAATAAACCCTCTGGTCCACAGGGACGAACACAGAGAAAGCAACAAAATAAAAAGAAAGTGGAGTATAAAGGTAAGCCTTTCTCATCTCAGCCATTAAAGTGTCAAACGCAATAAAATCACTTGAGATTCCCGGTGACCGACGTGCTTTTTGGGCCGAGACATCTCATAGCCTACTTTTATTTATTTTTTTGTCTTAACGGCCCATAAAACTCGTACATCGGCAGCCCATTCGTTTTGTTTTGCTTAATTGCCGACGTCTGAGTTGCTTCAAAGTCTATAGCTTACAAGTATAGAAATTTGTACAAAACTAATTATGAAAGTTTATTTTATTTTTCATTGCATTTGTTTTACAATATAGCCTATTATGTTGAAGTGTAGCCTAATGTAGACAGACACTGTAACTAAAAGAGGTTTGAATTTTTCTTTGTTCAATTTGCACTCTGAGTTGCACCAGATTGATGAATTTAACATTTAAATTTGATTTAAAAATGAATTAAACATTAAAATGCACAACAGTTGGGACTCTGAAACCCCTTAGTTGTAGCAGCCAGGTAATAATTGTAATTTATCTACAAGTTACATTACACAGATAAAACAATGCAGCTATGTAGGATGATAGAAACATCCTTCACTCTCAGAGAAAAAGGTACGAAAGCTGTCACTGGGGCGGTACCTTTTCAAAAGGTACACTGTTGTACCTAAAGGGTGCATATTGGTACCTTCATGGTACATATTTGTACAATTATGGTACCAATATGCACCCTTTAGGTACAAAAGTGTACCTTTTTGAAAGGTTCCGCCCCAGCGACAGCTTTTGTACTTTTTTCTGACAGTGTTGAACGTTATTTGTAGCATTTGTATAAACAATTTATTACAGATCCTTCAACTTGTTGAAGTTTTGGAGTGATTATAAGAGTATTTTTGTTTAGTTTAATAAATACTCATCATCAGTTTTGGGCATATTACTTAAAAAAAAAATTAGTTACAGTTACTTCTCACAAATTCTCACAGAGTTAGTAACTGAATTAAATCATTATAAAAGTAACTAATTACCAGGGAAAGTAGGCTACCTATTGTGTTAAAAAAATTAAAATAGGCCTAACTTGGATGCACCCAATATTAAATATGTTAAATTAATTAAATGGATTGGACACTATAGAATAAATTATTATTATAAAACATTGTACACTTATCTACACTATTGTAATGTTGCTGTGGGACAATGTGGGTGGCACCAATAAAATGCAATTTATTATTTTAAAAATTATCATTACTATAGTAGAACAATACATAACATACATACTGTACATAATACACAATTTTAGGTTTAGAATTTTTAATATTTGATATTGCACAGACCACAACTGGCCAACAAATAAGTCGGAAAAAAATAATGCCTAAATGTACCAAAAATAACATAATAATAAAAAAGTGGGGGGGCGCTAAAATCAATCTCGCCAAGGGCAACCAAAGGGATAGAACCGGCCCTGGATGTCATATTGCATTTCCGATTAATAGATACTCAAAATTTTTAAACATTGCACCTTTAATGGATAAGTTGTACCTGACAGTGAAGAAAAAGCATTGAGGAAAGAGCTTGGAAGGATGGAAAGTTATTTTATAGGCATGATAACTTATACTAAATATGAAAAATATATGCCATAACAAAGGAGTTTTTTTGACTTTTGACTAGTATTGTAAATAGAAGGACGACAGTGTTATTTCTTCACCATTTGAAAACCTTTAAATTTGTTCTTACCAACAGACACAGGAATGACCACATCATTGACCAAGACCTTAAGACCATTTCCCTGATTCAGCACATCGCCACTCCACCTTTCAAGAAATCAATTTACAATCTCTAAATTGTGGCACATTAATTTTATGCATGTACATTTTACATCTATATTTTATGTTTCAAACTCACCTTTCCAGCACCCTGAAAGAAGGCGGCTATTCGTACCAGAGCAGGCACAATTTTGGGCTGCCCGTTGACCACTAGAGCAGCTGTTTGTCCCTGCAGGGTGAAGATGTTTGATCCCGTGCTCGTGGAGAGGCGAACTATGACGTACTCACCCAAGGCTTTGAAGGTATACTCACTTCCATCAAAGGTGATAAAGTGAAGACTTCCGTATACCATGCCTGGATGAAAGCAGAGAGTGGAACAGACAAGCAACTTCCTTGTCAACTTCAAATCAACTTCAAATTAATTAATTAATTATTTTTTATATTAAATAAATCAATCAGTAGTCATTAGGATTGTAAAAATTAGCAAATGGGACAACGAAAATTCAATGCATGGATTATGGAATTTATGATAATTAATGTTCCATAAAATGTAGGTACAGTATTGGTTGAGCATGCTCATTTGCCCTTTTACATTTAGATTAACTTTGCTGTAATCTAACAAAAAGTTAACATTATAAGTTTGATAACACTTTTAAATGTAATCTTTTACAAATCTCAAAATTAATATCCATTTTTCATACTGTATAATGTTGTGATGCCTAAATTAATTTGTAGTTTTCTTAGGGTTTGATTTTTTTTTAACCTCCTGAACTTCTTTCAGCTGTTTAAGTCTGTCAAACTCAGTATCTAGCTTCAGTGTTGTTCCCTTATTCCCTATGCCACTTGCAGTGCTCTTCGAACTGCACATGTTCGTTTGCTTTGAATTGGAATCTCACTTAAGATGGCAAAAAACCCTGTGAAGTCCACTTCGCAGTCCACTTACGGTCGAATGGAACGCACCCAGTGAGATAATAAGATAGCCTGGATGTCAGCCCGAACTCCGCCCACAACATTTTTTGGTCAGGAATTTTGGTCTGGACTCGATCCATTGAGGAGTAATTATGATCATGACAAGAAACGTTCCGGCTAATCAAATTGCCAGGGCGGGCTTTATACGATGATGAACAGATGATCTGCAAGGACGTAATCATCACGTTATCAAAGAGCGGTTGGTCTCCCTCAGAGATGACTGCAGCTGGAGAATTGAGATGTATAGATTCCACTGTCGCATCTGTTGTAAAATAAATCGACAGCGCATTCATTTTAATAGACGAACAGAGAACTACAATCAATGTATTTGTCGAATCGGAAAGATATTTTGGCGTCCTTCCCACATGATTCTGCAAAAGTGTAACTTATCAGCTTGCTCTGTGGGTTGCTAAGAAGATGGGACATAATGAAAAGCCTGTGGTCGTTGTGGTTTCTCCGTGGTGGCACTCATGGAGAAGTAAGTAAATGAAGCAACAGTCGTTATTTAACTTCTAAAATAAGTAAAGTTAGGCTACGTTCTGTAGTTGAAAACTGCGCTATGCAAAGGAGTTGACTTACTGCATTGCTCTGATTGGTTGTAGGTCTACCGACTATCCAACTGAGTGCAGAGGTTTTTTTTTCCTGGTTCGGTTACGACACGCCTCATAATCAAAGCCCTACGGAGGAGATTCAGACTCTCTCAGAATATGAGTATGACGAAGTCGGGCTATTAATAAGGACGCTATAGATTGAAACCTGGCCCGAACGTTCCTTTAAGGATGGTCTTGTGTTCATCTACTAACTGAGATAACAGTAAACACTGTTCCTCTGTCCAGTCGGGCTCTTCTCATCCTTCTTGGTGAGAGAGAGAGAGAGAGAGAGAGAGAGAGAGAGAGAGAGAGAGAGAGAGAGAGAGAGAGAGAGAGAGAGAGAGAGAGAGAGAGAGAGAGAGAGAGCGGTCAAATAGGAAAAAATATGCATGTAATTTCTAAGTGAAGGAATAGAAATTAGAATAGACCCTATAATTAAAATCACTCTTTTTTTCCATCTTGGACAACCAACCAAACCAAAGATTGTGTCATACATAGCAACGGGGTCAACCCTACCTCTTCACTAAGAGGAAATGTTTTCTCAGATTTACTCTCAGATTGGTACCGAATCGCTCTTAAAGTTAAGACTCCTTCATAAAAGTTTTAATAAACTAATAAATTAAAATACAATGCTAGTTGTCATGCATAAGGGAGCTAGCACGGCCTAAAGCCCTTACCAATCCCTGGTGTTCCCCTGTGCCCAGGTATACTGCTGTCAAAGCTGTCCCAGCTATAACCTTGGCACCGATCTAGTGGTCTCTTTGCCAAGTACATATTACACAGAGGGGATTGAACACAGCACCACTGGAAGGGTAACAGTTCCTTGTCTAGAAACAAAGACAGCATGAAACAAATCAAATCAATAAAAAGAAATCAGGTAAGACCCTAATTTGATATGTTCAACTTACAATGCCTTTGCAAACTTCAAAAAAGAAAATATATCTGGAATGTCTTACCTATATGTTGTTGTGTCTTGTCCTCAGTAAAGAACCGTTCACTGTATCCAGCCAGCAGGGGGCCCTCTGGATCATACACACATCTCTTTCCTGCCTTTTGTTTATTAAAGAGGATGGACTGAAGACACGGCTCCTGCTGCCACCCCACCTAAGAGCTCTCAGATCCCTCACATGTGCCATCTGTTCTGATGGTAGAGTCTCAGGGCCAAAGGTCAAATCTTCCTGTGCCTGAACACGGGTGCAGGGACATGATGCCAGTCCAAATGCCCATTCTTTAGGATCTGGCTCATTGAAGGCCCATACCTGGCATTGCCTCTGAGGATCTGAACTGATTTCATTAGATCCTGCCAGGTCATACACCAGCTGCCCCAGTTTGCCTGTGTTACCAATGACAGTCTGGGGACGATAGCAGCCCTTCTGAGCCGAACAAGTTGTTCGTTGCTTTGGGATCTCATTATGGAAGTTATTCTTGCCATCAGTATAGCCAATAAGAGCGTTATGATCGGTCCTCTGTCCTGGACCCCAGTTCATGTCACTGTAACGGAGCAGAGCAAATGAACGTAGTCCATCTGTGGTCAGAATGCTCTGAAATGTGTTGGTCTGTGAATGACATTAGGATGATTATTACTAAGATAAGCTTTTAAGAGCTGTTTACATACATAGTGTGAATGCTCATGTGGTCGAATGTGTTCGAACAGCTGCAAAAGTCCGCCTACTCTCCCCTACTGACTTAATGTATACATAATGGTGAGTAGCGTGCAAGCCAGATGGGATTTAGACTTTGTTGGATGAAGACCCAAATTTGAAAAACGCACCAAGCATAATGTTCTCTCGCCATACCTGATTTCTAACATACACCATATTTGGCTTGGTCTTGCAGCTGTCAGAACCTAAATTAAAGCTGCTACTCTCTAAGATCTGAAAAAGCCCATTCTGAAAAAGCCCATGTTGCTAAGTGTGGTTTCCTGGGTGTTCTGGCTCCTGTGTGTTTTTTTGTTTGTTTGTTTTTTCTTACAGGCAAACATAATACAACCAATTGCTTAGAAAAATAATAATCACCTCAGACAAGTTGAGCTTTTGATAGGACACAGGCAAAACGCGTATCCATGTGATTTTCAAAATCCAGGATGGAGTAAAAGGGGGTTGCCCCTTCGAGTCTCAAATCTGCTAACATCTTGTGCTGTTCGGTTGAATACTACCTCAGCGTAGATGTCAGATATACTGAGCAGACTGTATTCCTGTTGGACAGAAAAGAAGAATGTTCAAGATTTCCTTCAGGGTACCTTGCCGAAAAATCCAGCATTGCTAGTCAACAGCATAAGCAGTGTTGGGAGTAACTAGTCACATGTAATAGAGTTACATAATTTAATAATAAAATTAAATGTAATTATAATCTGTTCCATCTGAATATTTTCTGTAAAAAGCTGTATTTGTTGAATAATATTAATTTGTTGCTTCATTTATTTTTGATGTGCACAATGCCTCTGTCATTTAAAGGCTGTTTAGTTAAGTTATGCTATTCTGATGCTTTTGGTTGGTTTTCTAGTTTGAATATGTAGCGCACCACATCAATCCACGTTGCCGCTGGAAGCTTTAGTCTACAACAGAGAGGTCCCACCCTGCGAGTGATACATGCTGTTCCATTGCTGGAAATTTAAAAAATAATTGTATCCTGATATCTGTATTTAACCACAGAGCGATCTCAAATAAAGAGGTGCTCAAGTCTGATTTTGTGGATAATTGAAGAGATGAAGGAATTTGAAAAGTCTGACAATAATCAGTGTGAGTACTACTGTACGGCTAACCCTGCCTGATATAAATGTTGGAAATGATTAACAGTTGAAAACATTGGTAAGGAATTTCAGTTAAAGGAAAACTTCACCGTTTTCTGAAATAGTGCTTGTTCACATCCTTTCCTACATTTAGATATATGTATGCAAATGCATTTTTGTCTCAGTGCATGCATTGTTTTTAGTTTGACAGGGTTCGCTGAGCTTAGCATAGACACAATGAATGGAATCATTTGTTGCCAGCTAGCATGTCCTGAGTAAAAGTGATTAAAAAAATAAACAAACCCACGTAATTACTTTGTGTGGCCTGCGTATTTACAACGAGTTACAAATTTCGATGCAGATTAACACTAGGCGATTTCCTCAGGATTTCCTAAGTAGATATTGACTTGGGACTATATTAGGGGAAGCACAGGCAAAGCACTACTGCTGAGGCGAATCACTGCTACTTGGGCGCAGAGACGTCACGCAACACATGAAATCCCACGACTTTGCGAAACATACCGGCTAGAATCAGTAGCCGCCTGACTATTTCCCTTACAGTACATGACTGTCGATGAACATGGCTGATTTTGTGAGAGACGAAGAGGGAGACTTCTCAGACAGTAAAGAGCCAGAGCCATAACGTTGCCTATTTGAATCAGAGTTTACAGAAGAGGAGCTGCGTGCTTTAGAAATAAACCGACAGAAGGAGGATGTTGAGAATCGATGTCGAGGATGAGAGCCGACATCAACTGGTAGTGTGAATGTGGGAATATGCCAACCTATGCCGACTGAAATAGAGTGTCTGTGCTGTGGCGAGTGGGACCAATGGCCAGGCTTGACGCGTTACTCGAACTTTTTTTACGGTGTGATAAAGTGAACTGGAAAAAACGCCCTACGTCGAATGGACCAAATGGATATAGGTAACAATAACAGGTTGTTCATGCTAAACAGGTGTGATTCAACATGACGTTCGTAGTCTAGATACAGCTTCTCAGCATTGTTCTTACAATAGAATAAAGACACAGGTAAACATAAGGAAGAGAGTAATAAAAGACAACTTACATGTGTACTTTGTTCTGTCTGTGCTTTGAAAATAGACGCGACGCCGTATCTTTCAGACGTAGTTACGTTCCCGTCTTTCTGGGCACATATTCCATTTTTTCAAAGTAAAACCTCTGGTGCAAAATGTTCTTTGCAAACACAAAACTGTTTTATTTTGTAGAAAGAAGTTAATGTACAGTTCTCCAGAGCAGCTAACGTTAGCCATTTATTTCTCAGTTCCACATTCGATGGAATTCTGTGAAACATTTTGTTATGCAGGTAATTACGATGTTTGCTGTAACTTCTCAAAATAAATAGTCCTAAAGCGAAGACACTCGGTGCAGGTCAAGCCGGTATGTTCTTCTTCTGTTTTTGACGCGTCTGAACGCCGGTATGTTTACGGAAGTCGTGGGATTTCATGTGTTTCGTGACGTCTCTCGCGCCCAAGTAGCAGTGATTGCGCCTTAGCAGTAGTGCTTCGCCTGTGCTTCCCCTAATATAGTCCCAAGTCAATATCTGCCTAGGAAATCGCCTAGTGTTAATCTGCATCGAAATGTGTACTCGTTGTAAATATGCAGGCCACACAAAGTAATTACGTGGGTTTGTTTATTTTTTTAATCACTTTTACTCAGGACATGCTAGCTGGCAACAAATGATTCCATTCATTGTGCTAATCTAAGCTAGCGCCGAACCCTGTCAAACTAAAAAAATGCATGCACTGAGACAAACATCATTTGCATACATATCTAAATGTAGGAAAGGATGTGAATAAGCACTATTTCAAAAAACAGGTGGAGTTTTCCTTTAAGTAATCAAAAGTAATCAGTTACATTACTTTAATAAAGTAATTGAAATAGTCACACTACTTATTACATTTTAAATAGAGTTATCTGTAATCTGTGATCTGTAACCTATTACATTTCCAAAGTAAGCTTCCCAACTCTGAGCATGCTGGTTGCTGGTCCATTGAGCATTGGAAGCAGGCCACTATAGCCAGCACTATACCAGCTTTTATCAGAGTAAACCAGCCTGGACCAAAATGGATTTCTTGTTGAGTGTATTTCTGCATGATTGATTTTTCAACAGGGTAATTTCTGCAAAAAGATGTGGTTGTACTTTTACAAAATAGGGAAATGTTCACTTAAGTAAAACTTAAATATTTTTATGTTAATCTCAATTTAACTGCACACCATTTGCATAGTGAGTCTCCTGAAAAGTGAGACCACTACATTTTGCATTATTAATTGCAATACTAACCTGGTATAGCAGTCTTCCATCTCCGAGGGTAAGGTCAGCATCATCCCAAAACACTGCCAACATGGGAAGACCCTCATTACCATGGAAACCCCCTGGGATTGGAGCAGGGATCAACAGTTTCTCATTCTCACTGACCGATTGGAACTGCACCAAGCCGTTATCTGAAAACTGAAAAAGTTCATAGGCCTATATCAAGATTCTATTAACTTTTAAAATGTGAACAGAGGAAAGGCTAACTGTAAGTAGCCAAAATGTTTCCTGAGATATTTATTGTTTATTAGTTTTGACATTACAGATTAGGCTGCTCACCATTAAATTGCTTTTAAAATGTGAACAGTTAAATGTGCATGCTTACAAACAGCCGCTCATATAGTCTGCCCATGAATGGAAAGCCTGCAGGAGGAGTGATGTATGGAGAATTTCCATCTGCCACTGTGATTGGTAACGCAGCATCACCTACTTCCTCTCCAAATGGATACAGGTAACTTTCTGTAAAATATACAAAATGCACCCCAAGGGACAAGGTTTTGTTGTTTAGCATGAGCAGCTAGCCACTACTGGTAGATGTCATAAAACACCTTCTGGTCACCATAATAATAATAATAATAATATGTGCATTTAGGTTAACCAGAGCAAAACTTTGAATAAAAATATGCAGTTCTATGTCAGGAAAATTTGTGGATGGTCATGTGATATCAAAATGGCAGTCACCATCTTAATTACTAAATTATTCCTGTGATTTCTGAATACTATATATTAAAAACACAAAGAGAGAGAGATAAGAAATAAAGTATAGGTGTAAAAAAATAAAGATGTATAATTTTACATAGATTATTTTTCATGACAGTATTAAAGTACCCCACCCATTTGTGGCAGCTGTGGGCAGTCAGTATCTCTGGTAGAGCAGGCACAGCTGTAAGATCCTACTAAATTGGTGCATGTTCTGTTGCTATAACATACGTCAGGTGAAAGACATTCATTCCGGTCTATGCATCCACCCAGTCCTTGCCCATTTCTGACTGAGGCATCCCATCCATTGCCACACTTGCACTGAAACCCACCTACAGAGTTGTAGCATGTAGCAGCAGGATGGCATCCATCCCTACTAGACTGACATTCATCTAGATCCACACAAAAAGACCCTAATGCAATAAGACCTGGTGCACATACACATACATAAGACCCAGGGGAATTGATGCATTGGCTTGACTTGTGGCAACGTAAGGACGACGTGGAACACTCATCAATGTCTTTACAGTATGTCCCATTCCCAGCGTAACCTAAGCGACACTGGCATATGAAAGACCCCACTGTATTCCAGCATCTTGCCAAGGGGTGGCAGGTAGAGTTATTTGCACATTCATTGTTGTCTACGCAGGTACCATTTTCCTCATGATGTCCCAGTGGACAGGAGCACTGGTATGTTCCAGGTTTATTGATGCACACCTGATCGGGGCGACAAGTTCTGTTTAAAAGACATTCATTGATATCTGTACACTTTGGGCCTTGGGCCTCAAAACCAGATGTGCATGGACACTGGAAAGACCCTAGTGTATTCACACATACAGCGTTGGCAGTGCAGGGACTTTCATCTGCCAGACATTCATCAATGTCTTGACACTCTGTTCTGTTTCAGAAAGAAACCCAATTTGCAGTTACATTTGTAAGACCCTGGGATGTTGACACATGTAGAATGAGGTTGACATATGGATTCATTCTTTGGTCCTGAACACTCATCTATGTCAGAGACACCTAGTGTCATTGCTCCAGAATCCCATGTCACAAACACAGTGGAATGAGCCAATTGTGTTAATACAAGTCCCATAAGTGCAGAGTGGCCCAAACTCTGGGTGTGAGCACTCATCTATGTCCTCACACTGGGTACTACCATTAGAGGAGAATCCATCTTCACAAAGGCACAGAAATGAACCTTCAGTATTGACACAGAGACTGTTGTCTGAACATGCAGAATTGTTCAGGCATTCATTGACATCCCCACAGACTGTCTGATTACCTGTATACCCATCCCAGCATTCACAAAAATACCATCCCACTGTGTTATGGCAGTTGGAAGCATTTGGGCACTGGGCTTTCCCTGTGGCACATTCATCAACATCCAAACAGAGAAGTTGTTAAGGTAGAGGAAGCCATCGTTACATGAACAATTATACCCTCCCTCTTTATTGTAGCATGTGCTGTTGTCTGGGCAAATAAAGTTTCCTACACTGCACTCATTTATGTCTTCACAGTGTGTCCCATTGTTCTGGTAACCTTCCCAGCAGTCACAATGAAAGGACCCTTCTGTGTTGAAACAGTTGGACAACTTTGGGCAAGCTCCTGTTTGTGAACATTCATCTATATCCTGGCAATCTCTACCATTTCCAAGGAATCCTTTAACGCAGGAGCAATAGTTTGACCCACGGATGTGTTTGCACTCAGCATGGGTGTTGCACGCATTCGTTACATTCTTACAGTCATTTTCATTCACACAGGTACCCAGATCATAGACCACACCAATGGTGCATGTGCAGGTATATGTTCCAGGAAAGTTTTGGCAGGTCATGTTGTTCCTGCAGATTGAAGGTAGCAAGCACTCATCCATATCCTCACAAGTAAACCCATCTCCCGATATCCATCCATGCACTTGCAAACGTCAGGAGCCCTCTGTGTTGTTGCACATGGCGAGAAGGCTGCAGTTATGAGGCAAAGTTGTGTTTTCATTGCACTCGTTCACATCTTGGCAATCAAACCCAGACCCGGTCATGCCAAAGGGACAGGTACACTTGTAGGGAACCAGGGGAGTTAGTGCATCTGGCAGCTGGATGACATCCTCCATGTTGGGATTGGCACTCATTAATGTCTATAAGTCATCCAAAATGGAGAGGGTCAGGAAAAAAATCCCTAAAAGACTGAGAAGAGAGTCCTCAAGCAATCAAAGAAATGCACAAATTAATTTTGAAAAGGGTGAAAGACTTACCAGAGCAGTT
This sequence comes from Hybognathus amarus, assembly GCA_030378365.1. Taxonomy (NCBI): domain Eukaryota; kingdom Metazoa; phylum Chordata; class Actinopteri; order Cypriniformes; family Leuciscidae; genus Hybognathus; species Hybognathus amarus. Next base: position 390,963 of record JAQIUQ010000163.1, read on the forward strand.
TTTCCATCCCCAGTGAAGCCATTGCAACAGAAGCACAGGTGACTCCCAATGATGTTGACACACTGTGCAAACTTGCTGCAGCTATTGGCTCCAGATTCACATTCATCCACATCTATAAGGTAGGAACAAGAAAAGAGAAGATTGAAATATTACATTTAGGCATCTGGTTGACACTTTAATCCAAAATGATTTAATGTGCATTCTAGCTAAATATTGTATTAGTATTTCCTGGAAAACTGAATCCATGACCTTGGCTTGTGAAAATATTAATTATTTTTTTTAAAAATGACATGTGAATTGCACATACCTATGCATTCTGTTCCATTAAGAGTGTAACCCACTTTGCACACACAGTCAAATGATCCTGGTTTATTGACACACTGTGTCTCTTTCTTTGGGCACACATTTTCTTTACATTCATCGAATGTCTGAGCAAATGAGTCCATCCCCTTTGAATCCCACATCACACACACACTGATACCCTGAAGGTGAAGGATGACAAAGTCCATTTGTATGGCAGGCAGGATCGCATTCACGACTAGGGAGGACACAACTGTTGTTGTATGCTACTGTGCCATTCAGACAAGAACAGATATATGCTCCAGGAGAATTCACACATACAGAGATATCTGGGCAAGTATGATTGGAAAGGACACATTCATTTACGTCTGTACAGGTGAAACCATCTCCCGTAAAGCCCTGGTGACATGTACACAAAAATTCTCCAGGATAATTGTAGCATTTGGCATGTAGATGGCACATATCCTCGATTGCACATTCATTTATATCCTCACATGTTTCACCATTTCCTGAGAAGCCATGTTTGCAGGTACATGAAAAGGAGCCTGCTAAATTCAAGCATGTGGCATTCTGGTGACAAGATTTCAGATTTTCACATTCATCAATATCAGAGCAGTCTAAATCATCACTGACCCGACTGAAGCCTGCTTTACACTGGCATCCATATGACCCTTCCATGTTTGAGCACTGTTCATTGGTGCCGCAAGCCTTTTCAGGTAGCTGACATTCATCTATATCCTGGCAGGTGGTACGATTGACTAGTTGAAAGCCTGAGGGGCAAATGCAAGAAAAAGACCCCTGACTGTTGACACATGTTGCTCTGTTTCTGCAGCCACCATTATCAACAAGGCACTCGTTCACATCTATGCATTGCAACACACCATCCCCTGTATATCCCACCATACAGCTGCAGTTGAATTTTCCCGAAACATTAATACAGAGTGCATTAACATGGCACTGCTTTTCTATGGTACACTCATCCACATCATTGCATACTAATCCATCACCTTCGAAACCAGCTAGACATGAGCAGATGAATGAACCAGGTAAGTTTTCACAAGAGGCGTAAGGACTGCAATGGTTTATGGCACATTCATCTACATCCAGACACTGGTTTCGAACTAAAGTTGTAGCCTTGACCACAGTCACAGAAAAATGAACCTGCTGTGTTGACACATGCAGCATTGTCTGGGCAAATGTTACTGGAGATACATTCATTAATGTCAGTACACTTTGTACCCATGCCCACGAAGCCAAAGCGGCAGGAGCATTCATAGCTTCCTAGTAAATTGGTACATACTGCGTTGGGGTCACAGTTGTTCTTTCTATCACACTCATTAATGTCCACGCATGCTAAGCCATTTCCTGCAAATCCTTCAGGACAGGTACAACGAAAAGATCCCGGCAAGTTTGTACAATCAGCAAATGAGCTGCAGATGTTGATTTCACATTCATTGATGTCCTCACATGTCTGTCCATTGCTTTGGTAGCCACTGTTGCAAAGGCAGATGTAGGTTCCTGGAAGGTTCTTGCAACCTTTGTACCCATAGAAAGCAGAGCATACACCAGGAGTCTCTGAACACTCATCAATGTCTAGGCAGAGATAATTTCCATTGCCTTTGTAGCCAGTATTGCATGTGCACACGTAGGATCCAGGGTTGTTTGTACAAGTGGCATTCCAGTGGCAGGTTCCTGGCCTTGCGCACTCATTATCATCAGTGCACTGAAATCCATTTCCACTAAAACCAGACTTACAACTGCAGTCCCTTCCTCCATCTCTGTTGGTGCAAAGCGCATTGACATGGCAGCCACCATTATTCGTTTGACACTCATTAATATCTTGGCATTGGAAACCATCACCAAAATAACCATTTTGACATGAACAGGTGTAACTGCCCAGAGTGTTACTGCAGATTGCTTTTCCATGGCAGCTGTGTAGACCAGTAGTGCATTCATCAATGTCCAGACACTGCACTCCATTCCCCGGTACCCAATTTGGCACATGCAGACAAACCTCTCATCACGTGTTTTGTAGCAATCGCGCACTGGCGTGGCATATAGTACCTGCAGCTGCACAGTCACTGAGATCTGCAGCTGTGTAGACAGAATTGATAAGAGATTGGTTGGTCTTGCAATAAGTGACTCTATTCTGTGCTGTGAGTTGATCAATCATAGACTCTGATATAGACTGTTACTCACCTGCACTTGTGTACCTGAACACAGTACACAGGCACAGAAGGTCCAGCAGCAGATTTCTGCAAAAGAAGGTCAACAAATATGAAAGATACAGTGAACACAGACGCATTTCCCAGCAAAGGTGTTTTAGCAGCCCCAGTGACTCAACTCACTGCTAAGTTAATAATTCCATGAGCCTTTGTGACCGTGCAGTGTCCATTATGTGTCATTGTTTCACTCGCTCTCATCCAAAGATGTTCCTCAGATAAAAAAAAATCTAAATTTTGTGAATTTCAATTGTGTCCATGATTATTGATTAATCTAGCACCACAGCTCTGTGTTAAAGATACACACAAAATGTTTATCCCTGACTATGACTCACAGCTTCCTGGTGAAAGTAATTAGGTGAATTCCCTACTAGTTACATATGTGTGTATAGAGTTACATCTATCAATTCAAACAAGTGTACCCATTACAAAAACAGCGGTAATGTGCTTATTTTGTCCTAAGCCTCATTTCATGAGACCAAAAATGGATGGATATGCTCAAAGGACCTATTCCAAATCAGAAGAACTTTATTAGACTCAAAGTAACCTACAAGTCATACTGTTTCAAAAGCAGTAATTTATTCCAATATTTTGTAATCTCTAATAACCAATCAACATCTCTGCTTTGTCTTTAAGTAAATTTCAGATTATAGTACTTCGGATTATAACAAAATTGTGTTAATTGATTGCCTTGATTATGTTTGGAAAGTTATATATGAAATAATTGCTGATATCATTGAGAAAATATAGTGTGAGATAAAGAATTTGGAATTTCTTAAGTTTGGTAACTGAAGTCAACATGAATGGTGCCTTGAATAAGAAAAGGAAGATGATAATCCTTGATCTCTGACTATATTACATGCTGAATATTTACCTCCCTGTGTGTCAGATTCAGCCATTGTCTGGTTGATGGTATCTCTAGAAATCTGTGTTGTGTGTCAGAATCAAATTACGGTCAAGACATGTCTCTAACATATAAAGAATTTACTGGAAAGAACATCCTTCTCAACATCACATTAATGCTGAACACCACAGCCCAAAATGCACATTTACCACTACAGATTGGAATTATGTTTCAAGTAAAATTAACCATTAAAACAATTTTGAAACCATTTTTTATGTAACAGAATATAAAAGGAGTTTTTAAAATCTTCCTCAGACTGTCCGTGTCAATATATCAAATAGAATTGAATCAGCATTCCGAACATTCATATTGAGAAAAAGTTTGTGTATCAGAATGTAAATCTAGAACTCATATGACAGTATCATTAAATTGCTCAATTCCATATTTGTCTGGAAATAAATCATGAGTGATAACTTTAACTTTACTTATAACTGAACTTTATTTCAGTGATAACAGATATATAGCGCTAGGCACTTAGTACTTGTACAGAAACAAGCCAACAATTTCCACTATTACTGTAAAGGAAAAAAAGATATAAATTTAAACCTGAGAAATAAAATGATAAATTTAAATAAGTACTTACAGCATATCTGACAGATGGCTGGTTGTCCTATAAGGCTGACATTGGGATACAGAGCAAGTGGGTCCCTTTCAGGCTTAGGAGGTTGTGTGAAATCCATTCTTTATGGACTCTTCTGCCTAAGTTACAACACTTTTTTCATCCTGGTACAAAGAATAATGACCCATCTCAGCACCAGAGACATCCTAAACCAGCGAAATAGGGAACACCCATATATTGCTGTGATTATGTTTCTCTCTCCTAGTAAGTGTACTACTCCCATCGGGATTCAGCTTGCCTCTGGGTGTAAAGTAAAGGACGAAACAATAAAGAACATACAATAGTTCGTGTTTTGTGTTGAGGGTACCTTTACCTCATACACAAATAATAGATTATTATTACCAGGGTTGGACTGGGACTAAAAATCAGCCCTGAATTCATAAAGCTTCATGGCCCATCACAACTCCTATTATGAGGATCACACAAATACTCTATAATACGAAGTACTAAGTTAAATATGAAGAGTTCAGATGCAAAAGCCTCTAAGTGCCATTTAAAATTTTCTTCTAAAATGATCATTTTTATCAAGCTTGTATATTTAAGTTCAGTAATTTCACTTAAATGGCAATGAAGATTACCTATTAATTGTCATTTAAGTGAAATTACTGAACTTAAATATACAAGCTTGATAAAAATGGTCATTTTAGAAGAAAATTTCAAATGGCATTTAGAGGCTTTTGCATCTGAACTCTTTCAACTTCACTTCAAGTTGGTGCAATGGTACAATCATATAATGTACGCATATTTCTATAGCCCTATGTTAAGTGCTTTCTTATAATTTAGCTGAAACATAATTAGGTTAGTTTTACTTTAGTTCCATTTCTCATTGCCTATAGAGCAACTTAAAAAATGTTTTGTTGCTGTTTTTGTTTTTAAGTGGCCAGCCAGATCCATCCTTTTTGATCATTACATACAATTTATCAAAATAATGTACTGAGCCTTTGCTTTAAATAATAATAATTCTAGATTCATTCTTTTTTTACATCAACCCTTTAATATAGATAAGTTTCATAAAAAAGCAACATTTTGAACAAAAATCTTTTTATTTATTTATTTATTTATTTATTTTTTCAAAGACTACATGCGAAACGGATTCAGAACCATGATCAAAAGTTGAGTAGATAGAGTCCATAACACATCTTTGTGAGTTCAATATTTAATTTATAAATCAACATTTTGATTTATATGCCGTTTAATGTCTGATGATCACTTTAGCTCACATGTGCTTAAGCAATGCTTCTATCGCTTTGTTTCTTCTTCTTCTTAGCATTTTTTTTGGATCTGGAGATTCTGTACTCTTTCAGAAGATACGTAATAGCACCATCTACTGTATAACAATGAACATGGATCTGTCAATGGCGGGTAAGGTTTGTGTCAGTAATAGAGCTAGTAAGTCCCGCCCATGCGTAAAACTCCAAGTGGACCTGGTTGAAAAATCGTCAACGCAAGTGATTGAGAGAAAATAATTTTCTGATCCCGTTTGTATTGTGCCATGAATGTGAACATATGTTGTATGTGAATTTTTTTTATATAATTTCTCATGTAACAATTTTGACAGTTTATTGTATGATTCTTTGGCTAGCAGTTGTGGAATAGACATAAAGAGAAAGACTACTCGTCGCATATGTGACGTCACCGCATAACACATTTTCCCTCCACAAATCACTGTGCGATAATCTAAGGAATGCCTGTGTGTTTTTGTACCCACGTCACCATATAAACAATGGTTTGTTTGGCGGGATGCGTGTGCTAGTGGTGGTGACATATATCAAACGCGTCGAAAGCAGGAGGAGTTGTAGTCCACAAAGTGCTCTTACACAAAGTCTAACCATATGAAAATTCTACCTGCTAAATTGTAGCATTCTTTACACGAAATTAAAAAAACCACAGACAACATATGTTTACATTCATTGCAAAATTCAAACAGGATTAGAAAATAAAATTTTTCTCTCATTCACTTGCATTGACGATTTATCAAGAGGTCCAGCTGGGTTCGCGGAAGGGACAGTCCCGCCCCTCCGCTTCCGGTTCATGGGACCTTATTTCGGAAAAACAATGCATGGTAGTCAATGGCGAGAGATAACTTATCTTTTTATTCCGTCTGAACTGTGTCCTGGATTACACATATGATGTTTGTCAATTTAAAAGATAATTATGAAAGCCAAGAAAGTCGCAGTTCGTCATAAAACAGAAGAGTAACTTTTAGTTTTATGTGAAAAACCCTCAATGAACTACATTTCCCGGGAGGCGAAACAACGAGCGAGAGCAGCTGCTGTGTGTGTGTGCAGTCTGGAATTACACACTCATGACGGTAACGTTACGATTATAACGGAAGACTATGAGAAACAAGGACATAGCCTCAGTAAAGTTCGCTTCATTCATTGAGAGAAAATGTGCGCCTTTGGGTTTGTAGTCTTTGTAATTACGTATTTTCACAGTCTTATATCTCAACAGTTTTACATCAAACTGCGACTTTCTTGACTTTAAAATGTGTCTTTTAAATTGACAAACATCATATGTGTAATTCAGGGATCAATTTAAACGAAATCAAAATATTTGTTATCTCTCGCCATTGACTACCATTCAATATTTTCCGATATAAGGTCCCATGGTGGTGTGCACCAGAAGGGGAGGGACTTCAGGCTCTCTATAGAGCTGGGTAAGTCCCGCCTATCCGTAAAACTCCAAGTAGGTTGAAAAAGCGTGTTTCTCAATGTCAAGGATACTTCCTTGGCAGGACGGGTCCTTCCAAGTCATTTCCTTCAGAGGCTAGGCGAGGGTCCTCTTTAGCATTCGGAGAACACGTAAAAGCCTCTATGCACGATCGCGTCCGAGTTTGTCTCAGCACGCCCACTTACATCCGGTGCTGCGTCAGTCTATGGTCAGAAGCCGGTTTTGCGTTAGGTGGAGATAGTGTCAAATTACACTTGCTGTTGATAAAAACGTCCTGCGGTTAACGTGAATGATGTTAACAACACTGTGAGGCAGTTAGCTGTCACACAAGAGTGAAAACGAATCGGTTACCTAACGTAACCTCGGTTCTCTCTAGATGAGGGAACGAGTATTGCGTAAGCTAGCTTACGCTACGGGAAAGATTCTTCTTTGCCGAACAATTGAAGCCAAAAATTTTTATAATTTGTAATCATTGTCAACGCACTTCTCAGGTGCAGGACCTAGAGCGGGCTAACTAGCAGGCTCATTGGTTCGTTTCTGGGAAGTGCTCAAACCAATCGGAGAGCGGCGCTGAACCCGCGCCCAATGAGCGGACGACGCTCGCTTATTACGTCAAAGCCCGCCGAAAGGGGCGTGGCTTGAGTGTATATAAGCACTCTCCGTGGTTTGGAACAACGATTTATAGTGATGAAGCGAATCGCTGTTAGAGCGGCACGGCCGGGAACGCAATACTCGTTCCCTCATCTCAGAGAGAACCGAGGTTACGTTAGGTAACCGATTCGTTCTCTTACGAGAGGTTCTCTCGTATTGCGTAAGCTAGCTTACGCTACGGGAACCCCTGGTCAACGCCGTGCCCGGTCAGTCACCACAAGCATCCCCGGGAGGGTGGAGGGAGCAATAGTGGAGAAATAATAATAAAGGGCAGACGCCGTTTATATGAGAATATGAGGCCTAAGAGGGCGGCCGGCATAGCGGGCCATAGTATAGGAAGTTTCCATAGAATGGAGGGGAAGATCAAAGGGGCTAGCCGGTTGAAGGATTCCCCATAAAGCGTGGCTAGACGCTGCGGCGGGTTAGACCGCTAGTAATTTAGCCTGAAAGGCCGGTACTTCCAAGTTATGAAATCTCGATAAAGGTGGACGGGAAGCCCAGCCCGCGGCCACACAGATATCATGAATAGAGAATACCACAGGACCAAGCCCACGAGGAGGCCATGCCTCGAGTGGAGTGACCTGACGCCGAGCGGGCAAGGCAGATTTAGCCGCATAGGCGGAGGCGATAGCGTCTACTATGCCATCTGGATAGTGTTTGTTTAGAGGCGGCCAAGCCTTTTGTGCGTCCCCCAAACGCCACAAACAGCTGCTCAGAACGTCTGAACGTGGCAGCGCGTGTAATGTACGCTCTCAGCGCCCGGACCGGGCAGAAGAGGTTGGCATTGGGCTCGCTATCAGAGGTGGGCAGAGCCGATAAGGATATCACCTGTGCTCTAAATGGGGTGCCAATCGCCTTAGGCACATATCCGTGTCTGGGTTTGAGAATGACGACGGAGTCGTTCTGGCCAAACTCGGAGCACGACGCGTTCGAAGAGAGCGCGTGAATGTCGCCCACTCGTTTAACTGAGGCAAGAGCGATCAGAAAACGGCTTTTAGAGGAGAATATTTGAGGTCAATAGACTCGAGCGGTTCGGAAGGGGGGCTTTCAAGGGCCTCGAGGACTATTGAAAGGTCCCGAACCGGCACCGAGGGGGCGAGGGGTGTTCATCCTCCTGGCTCCCCTGAGGAAGCGGATAACCAGCTCGTCTTTGCCAATAGACTGGGCACGTCGAGGACCAACGAAGGCCGCGACGGCTGCCACATAAACCTTTCAGGGTGGATGGGGTTCTGCCCTTGTCCAGCATATCTTGAAGGAAGGAAAGCAAAGAAGAGACCTCACACTTAAGGGGGTCCAAATTCTTTTCGGTGCACTCATTTTGAAAATACAGACCATTTAGCCGCATAGAGCTTTCTGGTAGATGCCGCTCTAGCGTGTTTGATCGTATTCAAGACTCCCTCTGGCAAATCAACGTGTAATCGTTCGGTCACCCATGCATGAAGCGCCCAGCGCTGCGGGTGGGGATGCCAGATTGTGCCGCGGGCTTGAGAGAGGAGATCTGCTCTGACCGGGATGGGCCACGGGGCTGTCTGAGACAGCTGTGTGAGCTCCGGGTACCAAATCTGATTCTCCCAACGCGGGGCTATGAGGAGCACCGGGTGGCGAAATTCCCTGATTCTCTGAATGACCTGCGGTAGCAGGGAGATGGGAGGGAAGGCATAGAGCGGGCGGTATGGCCATTCTCAGCGCTCACGCGTCCTCGTTCTTCGAGAAGAATATCGGACAGTGCGAGTTCTCTTCTGTCGCAAAGAGATCTATCTCCGCTCTGCCAAAAAGGCGCCACAGTGATTGGACTGTAAGAGGATTCAGGGACCATTCTCCTGGAGAGAGAGGTTCCCGGATAGAATGTCTGGACCGTCGTTTCAGTGTCCCGGAACATGCGTCGCTCTGAGCGAGAGCAGATGACTCTGGGACCAAACTAGAATGCGGCGTGTCAGCAGGAAGAGATTCCTGGATCTGACCCCGCCCTGACGGTTGATGTAGGATACCACTGTCATGTTGTCTGAACGAATCAGGACGTGGTGACCCTGGATGCGCGGGAGGAACTGCAACAGTGCATACTCGACCGCGAGCATCTCGAGACAGTTTATGTGAAATGGGGTCTCCCGATCCGACCATCGGCCAGAGGCCGGTGAGCCCTCGCAGACCGCACCCCAGCCTGTGTTGGATGCGTCTGTCGAGATTACCTTCCGATGAGAGGAGGTCCCCATCGTGACGCCCCGTTGAAACTCAATCGGTCACCGTCCAAGGCTGTAGTGCAGAAATGCATGCCTGAGTGACTCTGATTAGCTGGCGGCCCGTGGTCCACTCGCGGCGGGGTACACGGGTCTTTAGCCAGAATTGGAGGGGCGCATATGTAAAAGACCTAGCTGTCAGCGCGGCTGCAGCTGAGGCCATGTGACCCAGCATTCTCTGAAAGGTTTTCACCGGAACGCGGGTCTTCATCTGGAACGAAGCGGCTGAAACGCTGCAAGCGGCGTGTGCGCTGAGCGGATGAGCGTGCTTTCATAGTGGTAGAGTCCAGGTCTATCCCCAGAAAAGAGATAGTTTGACTGGGCTGGAGAACGCTCTTTGTCCAGTTGACAGAGAGGCCCAGCGCTTCCAGATGAGCGAGAAGAGCTGTACGGTGCGACAGAAGCTCTGTTTTGGAACGTGCTAGTATCAGCCAATCGTCCAAATAATTCAAAATGCGCATCCCCTGGGTTCGAAGGGGGGCGAGCGCCGCGTGCCATACATTTCGTGAACGTGCGTGGGCGCTCAAGGAAAGGCCGGAGACGGGAGAACGCGTATGATAGAACCTGGCCCTCGAAGGCGAAGCGTAAAAACTGCCTGTGACGGGTGTATTTGAATCTGAAAATAAGCGTCTTTCAGATCTAGGGAGATGAACCAATCCCCCTGGCGCACATGTGCGGGAGTTTCCTGACCGTCAGCATTCTGAATGATCTCGTCATGAGAGCTTTGTTCAGAAATCTGAGGTCTAGAATCGGCCTGAGGCCGCCGTCTTCTTGGGGACCAGAAAATAACGGCCGTAAAACCCCGGCTCGGTTATGGGTGGAGGGACTCTCTCTATCGCGCCTTTTGCTAACAGTTTCGATATTTCTGTGCGGAGCGTGCTCGGCGGCAGCTGGGCTGACCACAGGAAGGGGGCCGGGCGCGGGAACGCGGGCGCGGCGAAACTGTAACTGGTAGCCGTCTTCTATAATGCTTAGTACCCACGGGGATATGCCGGGAATGGCTTCCCACGCTTTGAAGCATATTGCTAGAGGCTGAATGGCCGTGCTGTCCCGGTTGCTGCATGTAACGGGCTGGACACTGTGTGTGTGCTCGTGTAAACTGTGTGTGGCAACGGGATTTGCACTCAGAGAGGAGCTTATGGGCCGTGATACAGAGCGAGCAGAGGGGGGACACGCGCTGCTTGAGGGCGTGCTTATGCTTTCTGCTACCCGAGCGGACGGAGGCCGCTGAGTGGGAGTGAACTCTGTGGGGGGCACGGGAGAAAGTGTGAGTGAACACGTGCTTGTGGTCACATTTTTTACACTTGAGGCTTTTATGCTCTTTATGTGAACTCTCTGGGTAGCCGTGAAAACGGCTGTTTGTCGCTCGCAAGCGGGTCGAGTCACCGGCTTGTTCTCGGCGAGATTCGCTGCTGCAGTCGGCGAAGGTTCGGGGACTAACAGAGGGTGAAACTTTGACGGCGGTCCGGCCGCGGCGGAAGAAGCCGTCTTTTCCCCAGAAGTGCTAGGCGGACTTCTGCTGATCAGGCTTCAGCGTGACCTTGGGGCGGGGCGCTTGGGGAGCCTGTCTGCGTCGGCTGTCGGAGCGAGAGCGAGGGCGAGGGCGGCCGCTCTGCCTGTGCTGGGGATGGGCCTGAGCTTGCTGCGGGCGGCGTTGTTGAGGCTTTCTGACAGGGGGCTCACGAGAGCGGCCTGCAGAAGTGTTACGCGGCGAGGTAGGGAACAAATTCATGGCCTGGGTGGCTTTCTGGACCTCGGAAAAGCGTTCTACGATGCCCGTGACGGCAGATCCGAAGAGGCCAGAGGGTGAGACGGGCGCGTTGAGGAAGACAGCGCGCTCAGCTTCGCTCATGTCCGTGAGCGTGAGCCACAAGTGTCTCTCGGCGACACAGAGGATGGCCATGCATCTTCCCAGCGCTTGAGCGGCAGCTTTGGTGGCGCGAAGGGAGAGGTCCGTCAGCGCATCTTAAGTCGTTGAGCGCACGGCCGTTGATTCTCTCTCATTCTGCGCTATGTCACTCAACAGGTCGGATTGCAGCACCTGGAGAACCGACATGGAGTGCAGCGCTGCAGCGGCCTGGCCAGCGGCTGCATAGGCGCGTGTGTGGAAAGTAAGAGGACGCTCTGCAAGCTTTAGAAGGAAGCTTCAGGGGAGGATCGCCATCCAGCGGAGGGCGAGCACAAGTGAGCGGAGACCAGATCTTCAACGGGCGGCATCGCTGTATCCCAGATGCTCGACGGCAAGAGTCAGGAGGCGCATTAGGTCCTCTCGATGCCGGAGCGGGTCCCCGCGGAGCATGACGCCGAAGAGCCCAGTGAAGACCATTCGTCGCTGTTAGAAGCGTGCAACGAAGGCGACTCTTTCTCTTCCTCAGAGTCGAGGGACGCTGCAGAGCGGCCACTCGGCGGCAGTAGGGGGTCCAGCTCGGGTGGAGAGAGAGAGAGTGGTCGGGGGCGGCGGCTGCGGCCCACACACAGCCATCGCAGGTTCCGGCGGCCTCTGAGGGCGGCTGCGGCCCACGGAGAAGTCAGAGGCGGCGCGGCTTGGGCGGATTTCGCGGTGAGGAGTCTTGCCCGCAGGGAAGACATTGTCAGCGCCTCGCAGAGAGAGCATCCTCCATCGGCGAGGGCGAGTTCCGCATGTTCAAGCCCGAGACAGAGAGGGCAGAAGAGGTGGCGGTCTCCGTCTTCGAGCGGTGCGCGGCATGAGCCGCAGGAAATGCGAGACATCTTTAAAAAGACGCTCACGCTCTTTTGTGATGGAGCAAGTGGAAGTCGTCGGACGGCGCTAGCTCGCTGAGGCGGCTGAAGGTGGCAGGGGCCGGCTTCTTCAGGCTTCTTGCTTGCTAGAAGGTGCCTTGTCACGACGACGGCTTCAGTCTTGCAACGGCAGGCGATTAGATCGCTGAATCAAAATGAATCGTTGTTCCAAACCACGGAGAGTGCTTATATACACTCAAGCCACGCCCCTTTCGGCGGGCTTTGACGTGAGTAAGCGAGCGTCGTCCGCTCATTGGGCGCGGGTTCAGCGCCGCTCTCCGATTGGTTTGAGCACTTCCCAGAAACGAACCAATGAGCCTGCTAGTTAGCCCGCTCTAGGTCCTGCACCTGAGAAGTGCGTTGACAATGATTACAAATTATAAAAATTTTTGGCTTCAATTGTTCGGCAAAGAAGAATCTTTCCCGTAGCGTAAGCTAGCTTACGCAATAAGAGAACCTCTCGTAGAGAAAGAGAAGTTATTTAAATTATATATTTCGAGCTACATCAACAACTTTAAGGGTTAGTATTCTCTCATATCGTATGTAATTCGACTAGCGAATCAGCGTTTCTAAAATCGTTGTCTCAGTTTCTGAGAAAACGGGATTTTATTAAAGTTTTGCCGCTATACACTTTGCCTGCAGAACACGCTTCCGGAAGTAGAGACGCTGACTGAGATTCTTTTGGACATACGTCACCAGGGTTCGTGCATAGAGGCTAATGGAACAGGCTAGCAAGTGCACGTCATTGCGTCATTACATCAGTAAAAGGTACGCTCGGCGCTGCAAAAATTATAGTGCTTGTGTAGGCCTACACCGTTTAAACACACTTGGCAGTCCTAATTTTGTCTTGTCTTGTCAGTCCTCATAGAAATAAATAAAGTATAAGGGATAATGTATAGCCAGGCGGTTGTTATAGTGAATACAACCCCGCAAACTCTAAAGCGGAGGGGTCTTGATTGAATCAGCCTGAAGGGGTTGTATTTGCTGTAACAACCGCCTCGCTATACATTTTCCCACTTATAACATGGCTACCTACCAAATAAATCAATAATTTGACACAAAATATTGATTTAAAAAGGAGTTTATTCATTCAAAAACGATTATATTACCGGAGTGAACAGAACTACGTCCATAGCAACATGATCTAGCTGTTAAAACACACAATGGTAAAATATGTGACCAACAAAATAGACTATAACGTTATATGAAGTAAAATTTTCAAAAGTTAATCACCAGTAACTTAAAAGGGAACAGCTTTAAATCCCCTCTGCAAATTTGAGCCGATATGTTAAATAGTTTAACAAACATTAAATAAATGGCTAAACTGAAATTATACTTGCTTACATTTGAAAGCATATTGCAGTTATCACTCCGACTCCGCTAACGGTTCGATATTTTTTGAACAAGATAGCAAAGCTGCGCATAGGATTGTGGGTGATTTAAGAGCGCGAAGGCTACACATATGCATCCTTTCCTGTGTATGGGATATTTTCTGAACGAAGGACTCAGTCCTTGGTTGAAATTCTGAGGATCCTTGACATTGGAACAGTCCTTCGACGGACGTCGATGACGTAGCATCCTCGAAATTGCGGCTTCCGAGGATCCTTCCTTGACACTGAGAAACGCCTAGGGAGCTCATCTAAAACAGGTGCAACAAATAAACCATAATCAGTCCAGGGTAAGACATGAATGAAACAATAAACTAGGAAGGAGTGCCCCCAGAGGCTTAAGCGGGCACTCCAGCCGCAGATCGTCACAGCCATGAATGTAACATATGTTGTCAGTGAAATTTTTATATAATTTCTCATGTAACGAGTTTGACAGTATATTGTATGATTATTTGGCTAGCAGTTGTGGAATAGACGCTTTCAGCAGTGACAACATAAACACACGGTACTGCGCATGTGCATAAAACTGGCCCAAACTTAACTTCCGGCAAACTTGCGCAGACAATCCATAACAAGTAAATAACCATAGTAGCTGGTATTTCTTGACAGTCAAAGAAAATAAATGTTACCTGGCCAAACTGAAATGTGACACTACCAGACCCGTTGAACAAAAATAGGAGACAAGATGTTTTTCTACCGACGTGTCTGATTTACCGCAGTGTTAAAAAACTGTGGCGAGCGGAGCGCGGACGAGGCTTTATTAGGTGAACATATCTCTCCTTATTAGCTTCTTACATGCTTGCTAACCTTTTTTTAAGGCGGGTCTCCACATGACAGGATGTTGGATGGATCTGTGCAGCGTTATGATACATTCTGCTCCGCTGTTAATGTGTTTGTGTGAGAGAGAGAGAGAGAGAGAGAGAGAGAGAGAGAGAGAGAGCTTGCGAATATGCGCTACACGCAACTCTGCAGTCAAATACAACTTTTCCTTAAATTGTAAAAAACACGGAAATCAATATGTGGCGGTCAGCGCTGATAATGAGTTGGGCTGCCACTAATAAATGCATGGGAAACACTGTACCGGATACTCGGATAAACCTAGCTATTTTAATATAGTATCTAATACAGTCAATGCCGTATTATCCAATAAACAGTATAAACTAACAGAACGGAAGTTAACTTTGGGCCAGCTCATCACCATGGCAACGCGTCTGATGAAAGCGTCTATAGACATAACGAGAAAGAATACACGTCGCATATGTGACATCACCGCATAACACATTTTCCCTCCACAAATCACGGTTTTCACCACGCTCAACTAGTTTGTCCTCTCCCTGAAGGAAGGCGGTGAAGTGCACCAAAGACACAGGCATGTGTTTAGCGGGATCGCGTGTGCTAGTGGGGGTGATGTATATCAAACACATCGAAAGAGTTGTAGTCCACAAAGTGCTCTCACACAAAGTCTAACCATATGAAAATTCTACCCGCTAAATTGTATCATTCTTTACACGAAAAATTATTTTAAAAATTCACAGACAACATATGTTCACAATCATTGGAAAATTGCTCTCATTCACTTGCATTGACGATTTTTCAACCTAGAGGTCCAGCGGGGTTTGCTGAAGGGGCGGGACTTACCAGCTCTATAGGCTCTATGCAGAACTTACTTCCGCATTCTGTAAAACAGATTGCATAGCTTCCGGTTCAGGTCTTTTGTATGTGCTTCACAAATTT
This sequence comes from Hybognathus amarus, assembly GCA_030378365.1. NCBI lineage: Eukaryota > Metazoa > Chordata > Actinopteri > Cypriniformes > Leuciscidae > Hybognathus > Hybognathus amarus. Next base: position 406,448 of record JAQIUQ010000163.1, read on the forward strand.
TTTGCGGTTTTACTCAAGATAACTTAAAAGGAGCGAGCAAAGATTAGCATAACCAATGTCCCTCACATGTACAGATTGATATTTAATTTGTTTTATATTTTTTTTTTCCTCACAGTAACGTTTAGATATTTAAATGGAATAAAACGCCAATAACAAAGTGAACTAGGTAGGTTAGCTGATTACCTTAAAAATCCATAGATATCGTAGTCAGTTCTTACAGCCATTACCACTTTCTCTGACAAGCGGATACGATGAGACCCGTTTTACGGTTTGGTCACGTGACGCTCTGCATAAAGCTTATCGCATACAATTCTGTCAAAGGAAAGATGTTGCAGTATTTACTATAAAAAAATTTCCATGCCCTCATAATCTTTAACCAAAATCATCATCATCCCTCACAAAGACATCTCTTCTGTGATGACATGTACATAATCACAATGGTTAGTTAATAAGGTTGTCCCCTGGCCAGATGAGTTTTAAACCCTCATCTCCAGCAACCTGTCACTAACATGTAGCTAAAGCTTTTCCTTTGTGTTTTTTGAGTACAGATGTCAACGTTTTTATTATGAAAAACTAATGCTGCATTATGCTGCCAGGCCAGTAGTTGGTGATGTCACTTTTTAAAGAAACATTACGCTCCTGTAGACGCCACCGTTTTCACAAATTCAAGTTTGAACGTGCACTTTGTGGCAATTTACGTGGCAATGTTTTCAACTAAAAACGTTTTAGCCGTCCATATTTCTTCTTCTTTTGTTTAATGGTGATGTACTTTCTCAGTGCATATCACCATTTACAACATATGGGGCAATTATTATTGGGTCCAAATTTTTTTTTTTTTTCATCTTTTAATGGTGGTGGTTGAGGAGATTCCCCTTCTATGTAAAGTGCTTTGAGTGCAGAGAAAAGTGCTATATAAATGTAATAAATTATTAATAAATGTAATCTTTAATCATTTTTTATTATTACTGTGAACATTAACAGTGGCGGAGCCAGGATATTTTCACAGGGGTGGCCAGGTAGGGGTGGCCAGGCAGGGGGCAGCAACCAGTCGGGTGGCACCGAATTCTTTCAACATAAAAATTAGTTTGACTACAAATTACTGAATTGTTTTAGTGTCTACAATACAACTGAAAACAATTAATTTGGGCTTTCGCAACAGAGTTCCTAGAACTTATCGCAGAAGTGCCTTTTTGGCGTGTTTGACTGCAGGAACTTAGAACGATTTTAGTAACACCTTTTAGGGGAATTAAATTAGTTCCTACTTCAGTGTAAGGGTCTCTTCAGGATCTAACCCGGCAAAATTCTAGGAACTACCAGTGATGTAAGTGTACTCTGATTGGCTGAACGGATGTGAAACACCAGGTCTCGCTTTTTAAAAAAGAAAGCAGTGTAAACAAACAGATTACAGCCTTTATATTTACTCCACAAATTAAATGAACAAGGAAAACCATGATAGATACCTCTCAACCTTTACGCTAAGGGAAAATCCAAAGCGACTTTGAGGAGAACAAGCAAAACATGATTATGTATTTCTGCTCAGCTAGCGACATTGGACATCAACTACATGGCAAATGTTAAAACTTTTTCATATACTGTCTACTTTTTATAACAGTTTTATCTAATAACGTATTAGACTGTTAAACAAACTTATGAAGATGGTAATAAATAAAACGGCCATCAAAATAAAGCCACAACAACAAGTTCCTGCTGGCAGTGCATTAGTTATCAGAACCACCCTGGTGGCTAACTAAGTTTCTCTGAAATACCCAGTGCGAAAGCCCCTTTTTGTTTACTTAATTGTAATTAAGATGGTGGTGGAATACTAGATCATACTAGGTCTTTTTCCTCAACTAGGAATGCTAGGAATACTAGGTCTTTTTCCTCAACTCAAGGCACATTAGAGAAACTAAGCTCACTCTGTAGTTAAATGTTCTCAGACAGCTTGGTTCTGGTTCATAAAACCCCCCAAAGCTTGTTCCCCATCATTGTGTCCTCATGGAAGAGGCATGTTGCAAATAACTACCTATTGTAACGGTCACTGCACTACATTTCCCAAAAACCTCTTCACCACACACCTGAAATCACTCTCCTGAGTTCAAATCACCTGCACCTGGTCCAAATCAGCAGTCAGCTCCATATAAACATCCAGTTCACACTCAGTCTTGGTCAAGCCTCCAACAGGAACAGTTGCTTCATCATTGTCTCAAGAAACTCTCTGATATTATCCGGTACCTGTCATGTAACGTATACTCACCTGAAAATACTCTCTGTCCATGTTCTGATGTTCCTAGAATCTGCTCCTTGATCCATGTTTCCTGAATCCTTGGTATCTTCCTGAGTCACGTATGCTGATGGATGTGTCTGAAAGAGAAAGACAAGTATCACTGAACTGTGTTAGTTTGATGTTGGTTAAACTGAAGAGGATCTGCTCACCTGGAATCTCTCCTGCAAAGTATCCTCCTCGAATTCACCTCTGAAACACTGAAACTTTGAACACTCACCTTTGAACTTGAAATAAAGATTTTGTTTATTCACTTACCTCTGTCTCTGGGCCTGTATCCTGACACCTATAGTTCAAAGATAAGTGAACCTTCAATGAATTTTATATAATCAATGATTTCTTCAACAATTTTCAGTTCGACTGCAAGATATGTTTCAAAAACAAGCTACTAAAGAAAAAAAACATTGAATATTTAACATTATATATTAGTTGACTAAAAAAATGTAGTGGAAGCAGATAGCACATACATGTCAGAATTAGCTATTTTTAGTAATACATTTCCCAAAAGCATCATTATGGCCGCATGTTCTGTCGTTATCAGCATAGTTCAACAGTTGGTGTTTCCCAAAACCATAGTTCCAAATAGCATCGCAAATTTGTGTGCTTGGATATGACCTGTGGCCAGCTCTCGACCTGTAGAAGCATAGTTTCTTGTTTGTATGACACTAAATAAATCCTTATCTTGAGCAAATTAAGCAAGCTGATGTTTAATACACTGTATATATTTCATTTAGAATACATATTTCATTTATGTATTTTAGTTTGTCAAGAAATTTTAAGTGTCGAAAGAGTAAAGAGTGTGCATGTGTGTACGTGATCTAGTATGCAAGTATGCCTATGATTGAATCTGGAATAAAGCAAAGCAAAGCAAAAAAAAAAAAAAAAAAAAAACGGAGAAAAATTGCCGTTAAATTGATCTCAAAAGGATTAATTAAAAGAAGTTATTACTCCACCATCATGACATCAACCAAAATGGTTGGACGAAAATTTGCAATATTGATGATATTGTAATGGGAAAAAGTCTAGACTAGTTAGTTGACTAGTTAGAACGATGCATCATACTATGATAGTTAAGCAGTGAAGTTGTTTACCCTTTTTAGTTTCTTTCTCTATGAAGCCACTCCTTCCTCTCTTTGGTCGGTTAGATAATGTGTTGTGATGTGTTGTGAACCGCTTCCGGTGTGTTTTGGAAATGTCATGCCCCTTACCATGACTGTGAGTTTGCATATGCTATTTTTTTCTTTTTTGCATATGAATATCAAATTAAGAATATTTTGACCAGGACCATCCCTAAGAAAATTTTCAAGACTACAATCAAGGCATTTTTAATTTGGATTGACTTTGTACTTTGTAACTTTGCAAATGTTTTTTCACACTCAGACAGCAACATTACACTAAAGTAAGATGAAAATGTAATAATCCATATTGCCTTAGTGATTTGCTTCAACCCCAAACCCATATTCACCAGCAGCCATATTGCATTGCATGCTCACAAACATGGATTTTGAAATAAGAGTCAGAATACAAGAAATCTCTGCCTGTACCCAAAAGAGGTTCCTCTATGGTGGGAGGACGGGGGTTTAGGGTATGGAGGCATGTGTTTGTGAATGGTTCATGTTAAAAACCACAAGATTGTGTTGCATTGCGGGACAGGAAACTGGAGAAAAACATTTCACTACATCACATCACACGTATGTAATATGTAGGTGCCAAATGAAGAACCTTGCACCAGAGATAACACCTATAACTGTGGAATGCTGTCTGTGAGATACCCAAGAAGGTGCTAGAAGCACATTCAATTCTTTTCAAATTTCTCAGGCAGTCAAGCTAGCAGCTCTGAACCGTGCATGTCAGTTGCACGAGAATCAGAAAGTTAATATTTATATTGACTCATTGTATGCCTCCAGAGTTTTACAGGAATTAGGCAAAATATGGCATGTACTAGAATGATTCAATTCAATTATGTCGTTCACATTTATTGCTTTTCACAATACACATAGTTTATAAGCAGATTTACAGACAATGCATGTGTCTACATTACAATTTAGAGTGATCTGTTATCAGAGGTGACTGTGTCCAAGTAATGGATTTCAGAAATGTACAAGTTGTGTTATATAAGTTAAGTTGTGAACAATGATTACAATATATGAGAAACTTAGCACAGTTGCAATCATGATCTGTATGTTTAAGATGTGAGAGTACCATGCATATTGGAACAGGAAGTTTATGTGGTTGGAAATGTGTTAAAGTGAAAAAGTAAAGCTACTAAGCGTGGGACTGATTTACCTCAGCAGAATGTATGACAGATATTATCACATAATATAACTGACACTGAACACACTAAAGTAATGGCAGCTGAAAATTAAATGAATTACATTTTATTAAATTTATTCAAATAGAAAACAGCTATTTTAACAGTTAATATTTTTTGAAATAATATTTCACAACTTTATTGTTTTAATATTTTTTTGATCAAACAATTGAAGCCTTGGCGAGCATGAGAGAGCATGAGCCACTTCAAACTATTCAAAACCATGATGTCCATTTTTATTTCTTCTAATTTTCTTAAGTGTTATGTACAGCATGAAATGTGCTCAAATAAACTTGATTTGCCTTGCTCTGCCTAAAACTATATATTGAGTGCAAGACATTTGGATCTTAAAGGTGCTATCAGCGATGTCAGGCCAAAACAAAAATGATCACATTCATCTAATCTTTCCTAACAATCCGCTAGCTGCCCGCCCCATAAGCAGGCTGTCAAAAAACGCGCCTCTGTAGGCAGCCTAGGCTCTGAGATCTGCACACAAAAACAAACGGGTAGTAGAACCACCACTCATAATCAAAATAAACAGAGTTCAACCAATCACCGACAGGGGCCGGTGTTGTTTGTTTTGCGCTCGTGCACGGCGCCTGCACGCGAAGTCTGAGCTGAAGAATAAGCCAGCGCGTCTATCAACAGACCAGAAACAGTGAATATGGAAGATGCAAACACAAACAGAAGTCACATCAACCACAATCGCTGATAGCACCTTTAATGTTTCGATCCAATTTGTCTTGTAATGCTACCCGATTCACACACTGTTCCCTCGTTGGCCACAGGAGAACTGGCCCCTGACTGAGCCTGGGTTCTCCCACGTTGTTTTTTTCTCCATTCTGTCACCTGATGGAGTTTTGGTTCCTTGCCACTGTTGCCTTGGCTTTTGGCTTGCTTAGTTGGGGACATTTAAAATTCAACAATATTATTGATCTGTGTTGTATTATTTTCATGTTATCACTGTGAAGATGCTTGATACAATCTGTATTGTAAAAAGCACTGTATAAAGAAAGGTGACTTGACCTGACTTTTAGAAGGATTTGGAAACCTACAGTATACTGAGAGAAAGTGTGATCAGAATTTGTGTATTTGATATTGTATATTGATTTTTTTAAAGATACTCATATGTCACTCAGATATGCTTTTGTCCTGACAATGTGAACAGCACAAACTACATGGAATCTGATCTTTTCAATTGGGCCACTTCCATATGCTATGGCTACTTTCACACTGTTAACCTTAGTGCTGAATTCCGATTTGCTCAGATCAGATTTTTTTTTTTTTTTTTTTTTTTTTTGCATAGCTGTTCACATAGTTTTAAATGTGGCAAATATCAGATTCCAGTGCGAACAGATCATGGTGCTGTACTCACCCGTATGCACAAAAGAGCGACAAAAAGACAAAAAATGGAAGTAAACATAAAGAACATTAAAGCAGTGCATTCCATAACTTTTTTGGGTTAAAAATGATAAAAATAAATTTGAGAAAGTACATAACCTGCCAGTGTTCAACTCTATCTGCTTGCTGTAGCTCCATTTCAAAACATTAAGCTTGTAATGTTTTTAATTCCAGGGGTACTGGTGGATTTCCGCAGGAGATTCAAGCATGCCTTACGTCATTACGTCACATCTGTACACATAAAGAAGAGTCTCAGCTAGGCTGTATTGCGTGTGAGGATGCTGGAGTTGGAGATTTATAGCCTTTTCTCACAGGACTTGATATAATTAAACTTATCAATTTGATGGAGGATCCAGAAAGGTTCAAACAACAATCACCAGTGACAACTAGAGATTCACCCGTGGTAAAATCAACACAGTCTCATGAAGATGCGTATCTATACCACACGAGTGTCATTTCTCGTGGCATTTATACGCCAAAAATGGTTTTTGCGTGTATATGGTACGCATGTAAAAAAACCTGGGTTAGGTTTAGGGGGAGGGGGGTGGGGAGTTCGTGCATATTATACGCCAAAAAGTGCGTATCATATGTACGCGAAATCGCGTGCCATAAACACGCAAAAACTGTTTTTGGCGTATAAATGCCACGAGAAATGACATTCGTGCCATAGATACTTAGTTTCATGAGATCGGGCTCGGACTTTGTTCGGACTTCAGAGTGGTTACAGAAAAAAGAGACGGCAACTAGACCCATGCGAACACAAGGATACATCTCGGAAGGACATTACATGTAATCTCGCAATGCTGATGTTGTTAACATGAACAATTTGAGAACAAAGTATAATTTGCACAGTTTTGCATGATAATAAGTGATTTTTAGATTTAAATCAGCTTGATTTACTGCGATGTCAGAACCAGCACAAAATTGGATGTTACTTAGGCTACTTGTTCAGATGACATTTTCTGGTGAAAATTCTTATGTTGGTCATACTTCCAAAAAGAATAATCTGTGATTCTGTGTGGAAGTATCCACACTGACGCGGTGACTGACAGCTTCACAGTCTCCGCCAAACATTGTGTTCATCCGCACTGTGCCGTTTCAAAGTACAACTCGCGCAAAGTTGATAACTCTGCGAATGACTACAATTGCAGATTTCAAACAGATATGGCGACAAAGAGGAAAAACTGCCGACTGCAGCTTTAAGCAACATTTTGAACAAAATGCATTTTTTTTGTCAACATCTACGTCAGATTAAGTAATCTATGGATTTAAAACGATCAAAAAATGATCAAAACATAGGTTGAGTATTGTTTCCATCAACTTCAAATCTTGTTTAATCCTGTAACTCTTCTTGGATTGACAATTCATTTGGTAACTTTTGACAGTTTTGATTTATGTTTGATGATTGTGTTAGCTTTTGACCTTAAAGCCCCGCCACTTTTCAGTACTGCACTCTTTTGTTCTGTTTTCTGGTTTGTACAGTATTTCCAAAGCATGAAGGTAATATCTAATGTATTTATGAATGAACTGCTTGTTTTGAAATCTTCCCGGTCTACTGACATGAAATCTGCTTCAAACAATACAATGCCCATGATAACTTTTGTTAACTACAATAATCAATTTAACAGCTAATTACTCTTAGACAACGATGCTAATAAAATATACAGAGCCAAAAACAGAAGTGCAAAGACAAAATTCTAAAGATGGCTTATTTCTCTGGCAATGTTTCTCTTCTATTTCTTCTGTTGTCGCATTTCACTTCCATTCTTTCGGAGTATATCAAGAAAAAAGTAAACCAGGGTTGTCAACTCTCATGCATCTGGCACCACTCATGCTTTCAGCCTCAGGCCCTGTTTACACAAAGCCAGGTATTTAGAGAAACGAACATTTTCCCCTCTCCGTTTTCAATAATAACATTCTGCACACACCCGCATAGAATATGCCGTAGAGCGCCATCATATCTATGCCAAACCTATGGGCGGCAGTGTAGGGAGAAGGATAAAGCCATGCAAGCCAATCAAAATCCTCAGAATCGACAAGAGAGAACCTAAAACACTGTTTCAATCCGTTAATTTTCTGTTGATGACTAGACCACAGCGTATTAATGACAGGAGAGGAGTTTAATGACAGGAGAGGAGTTTAATGGGTGTCACACACTGGATGAGAAGCGCAGCGCAGTGTCTTTAAAACTTGAACACATTATTCTCTATGAGTGGTCTCACAACCATAGACAGTAAAAGAAATGGACAGAGCGACCCCATTGATTTCAACAGAGAAGACTGAAGCCCGAATTTTGCACCTTCTGTCTGGTGTCTGAGAGACTGCGCAGTCTCAAACTGCTGTAAGTAAGACAGTTGTAAATCTTCTAGTAGCTGTGCCAAGCCAAAACGTAGTTGAAATATTTTGTCCCATTGCTTGTATCACTCTATGGGCTTCTCCCATAGACAATAAAAGGCTTCTTCTTCTAGCTTTATGCCTCAATGTCCCCACGATTGCCTCATAGACAGTGAAAGATTGCCTGAGAGCTTATCCTCCTGTCTATACGATAATGTCTCTATTGTGCGACAGAAAGTTGCATAGTGATGACGCAATCGTTAGCCTATTTTTCACAAAAATGGCATCTACGAGGTCAGTAACGTAAGATACAAAGTAATGGAGCGTTTTAGACATTGTCGTGTTTCTTTAGAAATAAATAATGGACAAATTAAGTCTTTGGATGCCTCAGATGTAAAGTTATTCGCTGTCAAAGTGACGCCAAAATGAATGGGAGTCAATGGGATGCTAACAGCAGGTGAAGTTCTGCTACAATGGCGGCTCCGCGATGCTTCAACTTCCGGCTGATGGATTACCCCCTTGCTCACAACGCCGGGCATTCTGCGTCTGTCCGCAGGCCCCCAGAACTTGCCATGCCACAGAGCGCCATGTACATAGATTTATATTAAATTTACATTTATTTATCTCCAATCACCGAATGCAAAACCAAGAATGCAAAGAACGGACTTGTGTTCATGGGGAGAACGCTCTTGCTAGTTGGTCTTGGAAGAATTAACTCACAAGGTGACGAGCACACAGAACGCTGCTGGCAGTTTGAGAGGATGTGTTCTTGCTGGTATTGCGCAATAATACCCCGAACAGACGCCATCTGCTGCAGTACCCAAACATAACGAGAATTATTGACGATAACAGCCAGGCTGCAATGCATCTTGTTGTCTCTTCACTGTGGGGTAAAACGAGTCTGTGAGCAGACTGGCCGGTTTGCTCGCTAGCTAACTGAACACCCGCCAGTAGAGATTCTCACTTCCGAAAACGTCTGAGCATATTTTCGTTTCGCCAATAATTTTCGTAAAAATGCCAATATTGGAAATCTACACAGTTGATTTCTCGCATCAAATGTTCTCAGAAGTTAATTTAGTGATGAAATAGTGTACATTATTGTAGAAAAACAAATTGCTGTGTTGACCTGCCTCGAATGCCAAATTGAATGCTGGGATATTTCTGCCGTCAGGTTCACACAAGTTACCAACCGATGCATCCGGGTCAAGAACACATCCGGGATTTTTAACCATTCTTGCCAAAATGCAAACTTGTGTATTGGGACAGTATTGGGCCACAAAAGATGACGTTTCACAAGGACACAAGTACAGACAGATTGAGAAAGGCCCCCTGTGCTGCAATATACATTTAGTTTTACATTCATTAACAGAAATCAGCTGCTTGAATGAAAATTGCTGATGTTATCGGATTTTCAGGTGATATTCTCAATTCATTCAGTTAACAGATTGCTTTGAGGTAAAGTGTTCAGACTGCAGACTAGCAATGATTGTATTTACAGTAGCGCTTATGCAGCATGTGTCAAGCGAACTGCAAAACAGATGAATTGCGTAAAATCAAACTTTGTGTAAAAAATATAAAATAAACTGTTGCAAATGTCCAAATGACTTGTTGTGTGCATGGGGCAAAAAGTTTCCGAAATAACCAGATATGTACAGTTGTGTCTTTCTTTCACCTTCCAGTTTTGGCACGATTCTCTCATGTTTTGACAGCGGAAGAGGAGGGCGGGTCCACCTTCATCATGTAGCCAATCAAATGAGCTTCTCGCTGACACTCGATTTCCTCTCATTTGATTGGTTCAATAAACACGCCAGTCACCAGAACACATCTTTATCTTTATTTGGCTCAGAAATGTTCTCTTTGCCAAAAATGGTACTTTTAATTTAATGTTTATACTAAGTGAACAAGGACTGACATTTTTTAAATTAGGGTTAGCAAAAAAATTCTCTGCTCAACGCGCACTCCGCACTGAAAATTTTACTGAAATCTCACTCCAGTCAAAGTTGGCATAAATTCTGGTGGAATATGTTGAACTTTATATTTTTACGTGGTTAATTTCTCAAACGAATGGTAATGCAAAGAAATTTTTTATTTTTATCACCTTTTATCATGCTTCTATTTAGTTAATAATTTGAAAGAATCTTGATGTGGCACTTTTAAACCACACATGGCCTCTGTGGTCAGAACAGATAAATACGAAGTTGCAGCCAACATCAGTGTTCATTTAAATAAAAACGGTTTTGAGACAGTTGATTCTGATCTACTAGATATTTGTGAACTTCAGGTGAGTAGATTTACTTGGGTTTTGGTCATATATGGTTAAATAAGCCTACATTTCTTCAGACAAAGATTGTTAAATATATATAGTTTTATGTTTTTAGTGCATTAGTATCGTTTCCATGACCTGTTTGCAAATATTAACTGGTTAACTTAAGAAAGTGCTGAGAAATTGTATATTTGTGTATCATAAGTTATTACACACACATATATATCTCACATATAGAGATAATTTAGCTTTATTAAATAACACTTTTAATAGAAGTAAGATGGTTGCATTCTCATGGATTAGACCTTTTATAATATAATATAAGGCTTGTTGTGTTTAGGTGTAGAGAAATACAAGAATTGATGTAAAATGGGCAAAATACAATTGCTTACAACTAAAAAATTATTAAAATAATTTATATAATAATAATAATTAGATATATTTAATATATTAATAATTGTATATCTTTTTTTATAAAAATGTATATTTAATAATATATAAAGATACCTGTAGTATCTGTCATTAATAGTTTCTACAGAATTTAGTCATACCTTTGGAACTGCTTTTGAAAATGTAGATGATGTAATGTAGAGGATGCAAACAAAAAATATAATATCATTGTAGAAAACATATAAGGGCGCCATCAAGTGGCGATTTGGAAAAACAACAAAGAGAAACAACTTTTAAATGCATTCAGTTGTCAGTTATTACTTATTTCAATTCATCACAATGCAGACCAGATCAATGTCTGCCATCTTAGATCTTTGCGATTCTCTCTCTCTCTCTCTCTCTCTCTCTCTCTCTCTCTCTCTCTCTCTCTCTCTCTCTCTCTCTCTCTCTCTCTCTCTCTCTCTCTCTCTCTCTCTACTCGTATAGCTGTATAAATAAAGTTTCAGATCCACATGACCACAGCTATATAAATCACTTGAAACAAACACACACACACACACACACACACACACACACACACACACACACACACACACACACACACACACACACACACACACACACACACACACACACACACACACACACACACACACACACACACACACACACACACACACACACACACACACACACACACACACACACACACACACACACACACACACACACACATATACATTTTAGAGCCAAATAACAACAAGACAAACACAAATCCAGATGTATCTATGAAATTGTCCTTGAGATGTTGTTTAAGATACCACTACATTCAGAGAGTATGACGTCAGTTTCGATGTTGTTGTGGGTATCAGTCTGGAAGGGTGTGTCCATTTGACTAATTTCTCAGCTTTGACAGTGCTGTACTTCTCATAATGAGGTCGTTAAACCCATAGGCTACAACAAAACAAAGATAAATTCTCGACACAATCCAAAATTTGGTGTCCACAGAATTGCTAAGTAGTCTAAGCAATAGTTTACAGAAAATTTCCTGGTTGTGAAATGCTCGGAAAGTAGAGGTTGGGGGTTGGGACACTTCTGTCCAAACTTGTTCACCTGGTTTTCGCTGCAATCTCTGAGAGACAGAGATAGCCTGAGTGTTGATGCCTTGTTGAATAACTTTACACTGATGTCCCAACACATTAACAGCACTGTACAGTATGTGCTCTGTTATATTGTTGTGATTGTCATTCCTGCCTTTTTCAGATTCTAACTGGCATGACAATTGTTTACATTAATTGAAAAATGGCTGTTTTAAATGCTGCGTGTTAACTTATTGTGGCTATTCAATGTAGGTGTACCTTTTTAAAATAATTATAAGGCCTATGCCATTCCATATCACCAACATCATGTAATTTTGAACATTTTAATTAAAATGATAAAACATATGGTAAACATTATCATTCAAAAAGCCAAAAATAAATAAATAATCAATTAAAAAAATCCTACAATTCTAAAAACATAACAGACAGCGTGTGAGAGCATTTATGTCAAAAATGTCTACTGTCCGATTTGTTTTTTTTTTTTTTTTTGTTTTTTTTTGTGGGTTACAGCTTATTGCCTGGTAAGGCATGATATTATAAGCTTTTTAACATGTAAATGAAAAGTTTGTATTATACATTATTACATTAGACTAAGGAATATGCTGCTTTATATAGGCTACCAGTAGCCAAGTGTCTTTCCAAATGTATTAGCTACAATAATCACAAATCAAATCATTAGAATTAAAATTACTTTCTTACACAAAAATAGTTTGTTTTCTTGTAAATCCTCTGTATTTGTACAGGTTCTGCTGTCACCTCAAGGGGTAATGGTCATGTATGATAATGATTTTATACAGAAAGCTTAAGTAATTTGTAACTTATTTAATTAAAGTCAAATTACATAAACTGATTGTGTTATACTTCCCACTGTATATGCTCTTATGTAAGCATTCTTAATATTATTATTATTACAAGTTATTATTAATACTTGCTGACACTTTTTATTCATTCTAATGAAAAGCATTATTTGTATGGTCTGAAAGGATTTTAAAAGTCAATATAACTACATGTTTGTATTTATCTCTCTTTATGAATTTTGAATCAAGATTGTTTATGTAAATAGTTGCCCGTTTTAAATTATATAAATAAACTTGCATTGCCTAACATCTGTAAGTGCATGTGTTAGTCACCTTGTTTGTTTCACTCCGGTAGCCGTTGTCATATAGGCTACAACTTGCAGCTACACAAGCTAGCAGTTTCACTTGATAGGTATCAGAGTTTGCATGTGGCGAGTTTCAACCGAAAATCTTTGTTGACGCTTTACATTTCCAAAATGGAGAGATGTAGTTATGCGTTCAATCTCGATGCGTCAAATTGCCAGATATGGTCATGGGCGGAAAAAAGGTGAGTCTGTTAAAAGTTAGCTCCTGCCCACTTCCGCCTGACGTCTTCACTCAAACAGGTATACATAATTAGTCACCTGTTGCGCGTTAACATCAGTCGTTTGGCGGGGTAGAGAAAGAGAGGATAGCTGCTGGATCTATTCTTTATAAAGCTCAAGAGTCTGACAGTCTATCAAGCGGAAAAACTCACTTTGGTTGGATTTTGTTCTCTTTTTCAAGACTAGCCGAGCTTTTTTGGGTAAGAAGACTTTAGCGTTTTGTTAAAGAAAGATTAGTTAAATTGCCCATTTGGATATTAGCATAAGCCTACGCATTTGTTCCCCGAACGGAGTGATCTATAATGCACATTATTGGTGTTTGTTTTCAGTCTTACTTATGATGAAGGTTTTAATCGCCTTGTTTGTTGTGGTGTTTGTGGATATGGTCTCTCTACAATGTAAGTATTTATTTTAAAAGTTTTAAATGTAGCCTACATTGCGAAGTAATTCAAATGTGTAAATTGTTCCTTGTCATCAACCTGGTAGTTAGAAGACAAACAATACAAAGAAGATCCTGGGTGTGGTTCGCTGATGGGGAGGGGGGCGAACTCTACTTGCCTGGGCTTATATGCGTTTTTAATTTTAATCCTGTTTACCAACAAGTTTTCAATGTTTAAACAAACACTGTACTTTTTTTTTCAATCCAACAGGTGCTTGTGACAATATGAAATGGGCAGTATGTGACGGAGAGCCATGCCAGTGCACCCTCCAGTTTGCTAGCGATTACAAGCAAAAGCTTGATTGTACAAAGTGTGAGTTTTCCTCTGTTTTTATTTAATGAATTAATGTTTTAAGGGTAGCTTTTTTACATCTTCGGGTTTAACCTGGGCTATATTAATTTTTTTATACAACAGCCTAGTTTGCTGGCTTAGCTAATTTGGGTGGAATTTCCAAAACCGGTTGAGCACCAACTTGCATAGCTTAGACTAACCAGGAAGGTTTGATTGTCTTCTCATTAAGTGTAGTAAGTGTTTTTTCAATTTCTCTCATCTCCCCTCAGTGATTCCCAAGTGCTTCCTCATGAAAGCGGAGATGTATCGTGCCAGGAATAACTTGACCACGAGATCAATTGGTGGGAAGCCAGTAGAGACCGCCTTTGTGGACAATGATGGCATCTACGACCCAGAGTGTGAGGACAACGGGAAGTTCAAGGCTATCCAGTGTAACAAAACTGAGGTGTGCTGGTGTGTGAACAGCGCTGGTGTACGTAGAAGTGACAAAGGAGACAAGAACATGAAGTGTGAGCCTGTGGAGACATAGTGAGTACACTTAAGCATGTAACCAGGACACTTTTCTGGGTGACACACCCAGTATGAGGTGTGGTCTGTGTTGTACTACTGTTTGTGGAAGTACAATTTGGTAATCTGATGATGCTTTTTTTTTCTGTAGTTGGGTTCGCCTGGAGTTGAAGCATAAAGAAGCACCAGGTGTCCTTCTAGATGCCAACAAAATGAAGACGTACGTTACAATGATTTTCTAGGGCTTTGCTAGATCATGGTCTATTAAGACCCGGTATTGAGGTGTTTTTGCTAATTTGTTACTTTTTTTGCAGTGGGATTGAGAATGCTTTGCTGCAGCTGTTACAAGTTGGATAAAACTTTTGTGTCTGAGGTTCAGGTAAGACATTAACATTGTAAAGCAAGCCCTCAACATTTCTGCTTGTGGTACAGAACCTAACCCCCCTCCTCCCTCACTCTCCAGTATGATAAAGACGCCCGTCTTGTTGTTGTGGATGTCAAAAAGCCAATTGGACAAGCACTTCCAGACCTGTCCCTCATGACTTATTACATGGAGAAAGATGTAAGACTCCTTGTGACTTTTCTTGTAATTTTAATGCCTTGTTTTATATTTTGTAACTTGTGTAAAATTTGTCTGTCTTCCATAGGTCAAAGTTTTGCCCCTGTTTACGCATGGAACACCATTTGAGGTCAGTGTTGAGGGATCAAAGTTGTCCATGGAGAATATCCTGGTTTACTATGTAGATGAAAAGGCCCCTACCTTCACCATGCAGAAGTTGACCGGTGGCATCATTGCTGTCATTGTGGTGGTCTCACTGATTGTGCTTGGAGGACTTCTTGTTCTGGTAAGTGTGTGTAGATTCACTTCTAAATGAAGTATGTGTGAACTTGTCATCTAACTGTTCCTTTTATTTTAGTTCTTTCTTGCACTGCGGCAGAAGGCCCAGTACAGTAAAGCACAGGTTGGTTTTCATTTACCTTATCCAAACTTTTTTTTTCCTTTACCAAATAGGAGTAAGCTTCTGTTTAACAAATTTCTTTCTGTTCTTGCAGCCCAGAGAGATGGAGACCATGTCTTAAAGCATTTAATGATGTCCCATGTACTTGAAAATGACACTGGGATGTGCCCATGCTGAAGCATAGACCTGTTGTGTGCATTGCATGTGACACTTTCATATTGGGAAAATTGTCTGTTACATGCTGGCTACAGTTGTTTTTAAGCAATATTTCTGTTGCGTTCTGCTATTTAATGAGGGCTCATTTTCATTGGATCAACATTTTAACATTGTACAGTTTGACTTGTAAGTTTTTAATAAAATTTGTTAAATGTAATGCTTTTTTAATCTACTTTGTTCCTAATGTATATGCTAATTTAAATGGTAAATAAACCCATTTACCTAAAGATATATTAGCTTTAATGAAAAGAACAGTACTGCTATAAATCTTGTTTTTAAGCTCAGGGTTGAAGCTGCACCTGTTTGGCACAAGATTAATCACAGAACTAAACCTTATAAAGTCAATACAACTTGTTTAAAAGGCTAGTTTTGGCTAGAGAAGACTTTACACTTTTTGGGAAATAAAACCACTTCTGAGACTGAGCCTCACTATCTATAGATAAAAACAAAGTGCACCATTTGTGCTACAAACCAATGTTTTTAAAATTACAGGTATAACAAATGCCACTTTGCAAAATCAAGCAGCATAATGCATTTTTTTTACGTAGTTAGAATTGAGATGCATTCAGTTTACTAGTGACAGTGCTTGCTCTTAAAGTAAGGTTTAAATGGTCAATGGCCTGAAGTGTGTACAACTCTTAAACATGTGCCTTTGTACAAGGGTTATTTTCTTACAGAATTCAGGACAAAGGGGCTGTTTTTTAACTTGAAGCTGTTGACCATTCACTTGCAGTAAGGGACTAATAATAAAACCTGTGAGCTGTGGATTGACTTTTTTTTTCTTTTTTTTTGGAAAAACTGGTCTAACCTGTTGCTCGTGTTTCAGGCCACAAAGTTCCTATATCATTGTGGTGTAAATGCAAATTTCAGACTCAACCTCTCACAAACCAGGAAGCAGTGTTTCTTCAATTTCTGTTTTTGGTAGAAAAGGCTTTAACAGGCACATTAATGAATGGCCAATGTATTAATAGAAAATCTTAATACTTAATAGCAATCACACATTATGAATTTGCACAAGAATAGCAAACACCTTGCTTAAGATGTTGCTGCTTGACAAGTGGCAAATGGAAAAATCTAACTTGTTTTTTAAGAGATATCATTACACAAAAGCTTGGCTGGCACTCCCTTGCTTTCAGTTCTAGTTCCCCAGTATTTTTCCCAGAAGAGCTTTGAGCACTTGTTTCTCAGACTGAGTTTAGACAGGTTTAGGCGGATCACACATTGCCCTCCCCAACCTTGCTCACACCTGAGTTGGGAGTCACTCTGTGTTTCCATGGCAGAAAAGGAGGGATTAAATAACAAAGCTTGTCAGATGAGTGTGGGTCACAGTGGGGAGCGACATTTTCATGAGGATGGTTCACTCCTCACCAGTGTTTCAGTTCACATTTTCGACGATACTTAAAAGACACGTGATTCGGCAATGATCAAATGTAGCAAAGCGATCTAATTTTGTTACAAATTAGAGTATACAAGTGAAGTCACCATCTTAAAGTTTTCAAGTATCAGGTGTTTATCTAGATCACTTGACTTGATTATTTAAGAATAATAATGACTTGTTTGAATTGAAGGGTAAATGGTTCCAAGTAACATACCAAAGTAATTTAAAAAATTATTTGATTCAGTGATTCATTGAAGGGAGGGAGTCTGCCAGTAAAAAACTAAAAAAAATACTGTAACAACAGCTGCCAAGTGGAAGGATGTGACATGGGGAAAACACCTGTGTGTTTTTAATTCCACTGGTTTGGGAAATAGCATGAAGTGTAGAAGTGAGTCAGAAAAAACTTTTGGTATAATGCAAAACTAGTTTTCATGATCAGAGTAAAAACCAAACCATCAATGTCCTGCAAAACCTTTTTGATCAATCTCTCAATGATATGTTGATTAAAATCGATGTTATCATAATAATTTGGTGAAGTGTAGCTGTCTTGAATTCCTGAACAGTACGTATTATATACAGTAGGTACACTAACATTCACATATTAGGGTCGGTAAGATTTTTTTTGTTGAATACTCTTATCCAGAGAGAACAAAATTAAATTGATCAAAAGTGACAGTAAAGACACACAACTTTCTACTCATTAGAAAACTCATCTCTTCATTAAAGAATCTTGAAAAAATGTACAAAGGTTTCAACAAAACGGTTTCAAGATTGCATGTTAGAATTCATGTGACACTGAAGACTGCAGTAATGATTCTGAAAAATAACATGTAAAATAACTATATTTATTTTAAATTGTAATAATGTCCGTCCTTCGGATAAGATGTTAAACCGAGGTCCTGAGGTCACAAAAAATCCCAGGATGTCTTTTGAAAGAGTAGGGGTGTAACCCCGGCAGCCTGGCCAAATTTGCCCAGTGGCCTGTGTCCATCATGGCCTCTTAATCATCCCCATATACCAATTGTCTTCTCACTCTGTCTAATAATGAGGGAAAAAATAACTTAAATGATTTTAGCAAATGGCTGCAATATAACAAAGAGTGAACAAATGAAGGGGGTATGAATACTTTCCATGCCCACTGTAAATGTAATGAATTATTATAATTATATTTCACAATATTACCATTTACTTTGATCAAATAAATGCGGCTTATAGGGAATATAGAATTTTTTTCATAAACCCCTTTCACAAAATACTAATGACCACAAACCTTTGAATTGTAGTGTATTAATATAACTTATGATGAATTTTTATTTTAAAAACAGATTCTTTTTTTTTGAGTAAGGAAATGTATTTAAAATTGCATAATAGACAATTTTTAGAAAACACACAGGAAAAATACATACAATGTATGACGTTCTCTGTCATAGTGTCCCTTAATGAATTATGAAATATAATGCATTGGCTTTAGAAAAATCTTTTGAACTGAATCTCTTTATGAATCTCACAACCCCAGTTCAGTACACCACATACTCTCTAAAATACTGCAACCACCCTATGACTGTTTGCCAAAAACCACACATCTTTTGTCTTAATACATTTCCTGGTAGTATTGTGATCCCTACATTCTTTCACCACAAGCTTATGCATGCAACGATGAGGTACGATTCAGAGTGGAGGGAAATAACTAGTATTTTTCATCCTGCAATCATGATTTACTTCCAGTTTCGTTTGAGTAAACTCCAGCAACATGTCTGAACAATGTATAGCTTACATACAACTTTTGAGTGTGAGAAAACGTGTTTAGTTAGTATTTCAAGCTCATATATTTCTTTGAAATTAGATTGTTGCTAGAGCCTGAAAACCACAAAAGGTTCTTATATAAGTATCAGAAAACCATGGCATGACAAAAGTGTACTTTAAAAAAAAAAAAAAGTTTTAGCCACAAAATATTTTTTTTCCCCAAATCATTAAAAAAAAACTATTATTTGCTTTGATCACACATTTTCACACAAAGTTGGACTACTTATGTAAAATCGGATTGGATAAAAAAAAAGTTTTTCTGACAACTGAATATGCTGAGTTTGTTTTTGGATGAGCGAGGAGGATTTTGTGGACAACATGTAGGGTTTTGTTTTTCTTTTTAAGGCTTTTTGACCCCAAAACTCAGCTAATCTCTGCAATTTCTCCATCTGGGATCCTTGGAATCTTTGCCACTCGAACTTTCCTCCTCACTCGTGCATTAAGATATGGACACATGTCCTCTTCCTGGCAGATTCATAACATCTTTAGTTAATTCTGAGCTTCTTAATTTTTGCCCTGATGGTGGAAATGGGGATTTTCAATTCTTTAGCCATTTTTTTACAGCCACTTTATATTTTGTAAAGCTCAACAATCTTTTGCTGCACATCATAACTATAATCTTTGGTTTTCCTCATTGTGATGGATGATTAAGTGAATTTGGCCTTTGAGTTTCCTCATATTTATGTGATATTTTTATTTTACTCTAGGAAAAATGTTAGGGGTGCCAATAATTGTGGCCAATGTGATTTCCTCCCTTTTACTTCAATGAAAAGATAGAATTTTGGGAATTTTTTTGAATGAAAGATCAAAATGATAAACAATGCAGCTTTATTTTTACAGCCATGTTTGATAATATTTACCAGGGGTGCCAATCATTCTGACCATAAGTGAGATTACTATTGAGATAATGTGAATTACAAAAAAAAAAAAAAAAAATGTTAGGGAAGAAATATGTTAATGACAATCTGGTAATTGTCAAAATACTACTACAATTCAAAAACAGGATTCATTTTCATTTCCAAAATATCTAAATTTTTATTATTATATTGGAGCGGAATATGACGTGGACATAAAATCTCACTCATTTTTAAGTTGAGGACTACTGTCAACCAGGTCATCCTCAGGAAGTCACATCATATTTAAGATGATTTAGGGGCGACATATTCTAGGGGAAACAAACATTTGAGAACCTTTGCGGAGAGGCAGGGAAAGTGTAGGTCTCATTTCTTGGTTTCATGCTGAAAGGGTGTTTTGTTGTAAATATTTAGATATGGTGACTTTGTTTGTATATTCTTTGTTTAGCTCATGGGCAGCATTTAAAAAAACATGGCCACCTGTAGTGGGAAATTAACTCACCTTCAGGTAAAAGTTTATATAGTTCACATATTTGCAATATTTGGAAGGGACTTGCATGTTCAAAAAGTTGGGTTATACTTTATTTTGATAGTCCCTTTTGAACATGCTTATTACGTTAAATGTTGAAATGTTATTAATTTAATTTAAAATATTTTAGTTTTTAGTAATTTTTTAAAAACATTTACTCTCTCATAACTTCAACAGAATTTTATAAAAAATGTTTAGTTTAACAATAATAATGCCAATTTATGAATTTATTAACTTACTTAATCATATTTAATATGCAAATTTCTAGGGCCTATAAATGATCAGTATGACAGAAACTTTGGAAAAACCTCTTTATCCACATTCTACTTCAGTTCTTCTGTCCTCTGATTAATAGCTCATGCTTTTTTAAATCAAGTGAAGTCCTTTTTGCTCAGAAATCATTAATGATTTTTATAAAGTAAATGCAAGAAAAACATTTACTTGAATGAAGCAACTTAGGTTTACTTAATTATTCATACATTAAAAAATAATTATGACATGTTAAAAGTAAATGTCTAAATATAACACCACAGGCTTTTGGGGAACATTTTCCATCTCTTTATTATCATTGATTTGTACATATTAGCCATAAAAGCCTGATGTAAACATATGCGTTGTGTGTGTATGTCTAAAATTATAAATATATCAAGTAAACCCAAATTGCTTCAGTATACAGGATAAAAACATTAAAATAAAAAATTAAAGTCATGTTTGAAAACAAAAACAAACAAACAAAAAAAAACATTAAATTGTATTATTTATGTCCTATAATAGATCAATAAATAATTTTTCTGATGTCTCTTTATGGTCTCTTGCCCTTTTATAGATATGTCTCTCATTTCATTTCCAGATTCCCTTTGATGTAAATCAGTATATTGTAAAGATGGTTTTGGGCACTAGTTTATAACTTAGTAATGAATTAGAGAGTGTAGTGTGATACAGCCTGAGTGAACACCAGCACACATGGTCAGCAGGGATGTGTTAAAGAAGGGTTGGTGTTTTGCTGGGTCTGCAGGCAGCAGGAGGAGACTTGCTCCTTGATTCCTTGTTCTTCATCTCCGCAGACAGGGCCAGAAGCAGGGCTGGGGCCGACAGGTGGTGCACCGCTGCTTTTTGTTGTTGTGTGCAGTTAATGTAGCTGGCTATGAGCAGCGTCAGGTCTCTGAACCTGAAAAACACAAAGGAAGCAGAGAAATGCGGTGGGATACACTTTATAAAATGTGCATGTATGATTGCTGTTGCAGCATTTCAATTCTCTAGCGGCATATGAAATGTTAGTTGTAAGAAATGTAATGTTCATGAACGGCAAACAGAAGTATTAATCAGGCGTGTTTCTGTGTACATTGGTGTGTGTCTGTGTTCTCTTTGTTTCTTCAACTACAGGCTACTTTTCAAATGCTTTTAATGTATGAATTGATACATTACCGTTCAAGTTTGCTGCTAGAAAGATGTTAATGTTTTTGTTAAGCCTTATGCTCACCAAGGCTGAAATGATTAGATCAAAAATACTTTAAAATATTAATCATATTGTGAACTGTTGATAATTGTTCTGCATCATTACTTCAGTCTTCAGTCTATATGATCCTTCAGAAATTATTCTGATATGCTGATTTGCAGCTCAAAAAACCTTTACAGTCCAAAAAAGTGTTAATATTTTTGTAGAAAATTATTTTTTTAAAAATCAACAAAATTTGGTTATACTTTTTTTAAGGTGACAGTTACATTGTACTTAAAATTAAAATGATAAATTAATAAATAATAATATAAATTAACTCAATTTTATTACTATAGAGTTTATTGGTTTAGGCGTTTAATTACACAGTTTACTTTATTACCTTTAACACATTTTGATGGTCCCTTTAACACATTCTGTTGACTATTAAGTAATGCTGCACCTACATGTATCAACTATCTCTCATTAATGTTAGAGTATTAGTAGACTGGTAGGGTTTAGTAGAATAAGTTGACATAGTTGAAAAGTTACTTATAGTCAGCAGAATGTTCAAAAGGGACTATCAAAAAGAAGTGTTACCTAAGTAACTTGTAAGTATGCATAATTTACTAATTTACTTGTACATGTAGCAACGTGTAACTATGTCACCTTAAAATAATGGGTACGCTACCCAGTATTTTGTTTTTTAAAGTTTATAAGTATTATTAATGTCACTTTTGATCAGTGTAATTCATCTTTAACATGAATAAAAGTGTTCATTTCTTTAAAAATATAATCTTACTGACCCCTAACATTTGAATGTATCCTAATGTAAAACATCTCAATATTTATCATGTGAAAATGATGATTTAAAAAAAAAAATAATAATTACACAAATAACAGCTGTCCCACAATTGTAATTTCCACAACCTTTTTCTTTTTAACAACAACAACAACAAAAACACTCATTTAAGAGCACAATAGATACCTTAGATGGAGTCATAGCAAACAGATGCTTCTCTGTAGACTTTTCTTTGGATGTGTTGGTGCCAGAACTTAGAGCTACTACCAGCATAAAGTCCTGACCACATGCTCCAAATGTCATAATGCTTTTATAAGGGTAAGATCCAAGGACTTTCTAGAAGACACAAAGTGAAGACTCATATTAGCCCTTCACTAATATGAATTGTTTTGAAACAACATGAGCAATTAGTGCAGCTCTGAAAAGAACATGTTCACTTACTAGTAGAGTTAAACTCCAATATGCTGACTCCATCTTCATGTACTGCCAGCCAAACACGCACATTCTTCTGTGGAGATGAAGTTACGGGCTACAGGGAGAAAGCGAGTATGACAATTCCACAGCATTTACACATTTTTGAGTATTTAAATATTGAACAAAATTGTACGCATCGCCTTTAATCTTAGAAGGAGACTAAAGGATTACCACAAACGTCACACCAATAATTACAGCTAGAAAGATAACTATATCAGAGCACAATATCGTTCTGTTGATTATAAGCGCTGCTGCAGTTTTGTTGTCTACCACTTTAAATTCTCAGCTCTTTAAAGCAGGATGGAATCTGATTGGCTATCAGTGTTTTTATTGTTTTTCAGCTGGAAAAATGCTTGCTTCTCTGTGCTGTTATTGTTATAGTTGAAGTGTGAACTCTGCTATTCTTTTATATTTAGAATGATTTTTAGAACTTTATTGTTATCTTTATATTTATCGTCATAGGCGTCATTTACAGGGGGGACGGGTGGGACATGTCCCCACCACTTTTTGCCAGGGTCTATTTTGTCCCCACCACTTTTGAAACATCTCGGCACAGATGTACCAATACAAATAAAACATTACCAGTTAACAGAATTCGTTTCATTTCTTTGTTAAATAACAGGCGATCTAGCACTGAAAGGGGGTTGGGACTAATGCGCTAACAGACCTTTCACAGTGCGTCTGATTTCCCCAGCAGAGACGTTTTGAAAATATGGACGAAGCTACTGAATACGCAGACAGATGCATTATAGAGGATTGGGATTACACATAGTGTCAGCTATCTTTTTTGGAAGGTAAGCTAGCAGGCTCTTGTTAAAGGTAACTTTAGGGGTTACCGTCCTCTTTTTCCTGGACATGTCCGGCCGCTCAATGTCCGGGATTCAGCTTTTGCTTTCTGAGGTCGCCATTCATTGTTTACATGTACAGCTTTTGTTTCAATCTAACTGAATTCATTCTGATTGGTGAATCTGAATTTAGTGTTTACATGAACGCTAAACAAGTGATCGGATGATGTGTGTTGTTAAGAAAATTCCCACTCCTCCGTGAGAGATAAGTAGGGTCGGGTATCGAGAATCAAGTATCGACTGAAACCGGGACTAACTTTCCGTTTTCCGGAATCGTTCAAAAGTTAAAATTTCGATTCCTAGTTTCGATATTCACAGTCCATTGACCGGAAGAAGAAACCGCTGAACAACACCAACGAAGAAGCATCTACCGGAAGTGTTGGCATAACCACGCGAGTCGAACAGGAGTAGCTTACGTCGGCGGTCCAAAGTGTGGCTTCACTTTTCTAAAAATAACGAAATCTCAGCAAAATGCAAAATTTGTGACAAAAGGAGTATTTGTGACAGAAGGAGTATTTCCTTCAGAAAGGCCGTTGGTTAGCAAGGTTAGCTAAATTATTTGATCCTGCCTCTTAAAAGAATCGGAATCGGGAATACGTTAGGAACCGTAATCGAAACAAGGAATCGGAATCAGAATCGTTAAAATTCAAACCATACCCAACCCTAGAGATAAGAGACCGGTAACTTACGTCTCACAGCTTTCGCTAATCGGTAATCACACCACCGGCCTTGCGTCATTCTCCACACGACCCTCAGTAAACATGATGAATGACGACTGTTGAACGCATAAGCCGAATCCTAGACATTCTGGGTGATCTTGAAACACATTTTTGAGACTCACTAGTAGCCTAGAACTTGTTGTTTACCTACTGCACAGTTACCGGTAGGCATGGCCTCCTAGGGCAGCGAAGCAAGTGCATTCTGGGAGTTGTTGTCTTTCATCCACATAAGGCAAAAATACATTTTCTGTCTTTCTCAGTCTAAAAAGCTTCAAAAATAATTTCACATTTCTTCTACATAAATTACCCATTTTAAATACACATTATTCTTTCCAGAGGTGGCGTGACCCTTTTACTCACCTCAGCCTCAAATAGTTTGGCTCCAAAAAATGACCACTTCCGGGCCACTGTCAGGTAGATTCGTATGCACTCTGATGAACTCCGGCCCCTCAGAGATGCCCAGCGGGCAGAGAGTTTCTGCAGCAACTGCCTGAGAATGCATGCATTTCAGTTGGTAAGCCAAAGAAATTCTTTGTGCTCATATAGGAGTTCATTTCACTGGAGGCATAAATACCTCATTTGTTCCTCAGTGGAGGTGTGTCTGTATGCTTCGGGTAGAAACGCTCTAGAACCTGTTTGAGGGTCTGGTTAGACTTAGTATGTGCAGCTCCTGAACCACTTGGACTAGAAAATGGGCGCTCAAAGTCCCCAAACTCCACCTGCACGACACAAAACCCATTAGGTTTACGTACTTAAAAGGAAATTAATTAAGCTTTTTTTAGGAGCATTAAGATGTTTTGGATTATGGCATTATTTCAGTGACATTTTCAAAGGACATTTTCTCCCCAGATTCTTATTAATGCAATGTGTTGAGACATATTTTTAGTAACTGCCATTATTCTCCATTAACAAATTACTATAATACAATATTTACTAAATGAATATGAATTTAAAGCAGTAAAACAAATACTATTGTGTATAATTCTATACTTTTTTTATTTTGACATGTTACAGTAATGACACTGATTTATTAAAATAATGTAAAAATACACACAAAAAATGTATGGTACCTAAAATATAGCACATTTCCTTTAGAAGTCCTGTGATATTTTGGATAAATATTTCACCATGCCATTGTGATTTGTTTTTGCTGCTTTTCAAATGTCTTTTATATACGTAGATTTCATTGTTTCACTTTTCACTAGACTTCAAATATAGGAATCTATTAATTAAATATTAATTCTATGTTTGAAACTATGACAGTCTAAAACAAAAAGTTAAATAATATTTCATTATGTATACACGTTAAAAAGATCTATATAATTTTGACACAAATTACATTAATTCAAGGTTGTTGTTTTTTGTTGGTTTTGATTAATTGTAATGAAAATGTTACAATATGAAAATAAAAATTATTGGTAGCCAAAACTGAGCTAATTGTCTTTAGAGGTGCTTTAAGTGATCACATCCACTGAGAGTCATTTTCTGCATTTGAATTTGCTGACGTCGGTTTAGCCTCTGTGCATTTTGGAGAGAGGTGTGGGGTCGAAGAAATGTAGTGGGCAGTTTAATTCATTGACAAAAAGTGGGGTGAAATACAGTGTGCCCTGGACATGTTCTTGACAGGTTTGTAAGATTTATCCAGTAAGATAATAGTACCTGAGCAAGCAGGGCGGCCATCTCTAAAGCGAGCTCTTTGTTGACAGGGAAGTGACCAGCTGTAATCTCTTCATTTGTTTGGTATGCCAGAAGCAACCGCTCTCTCTCTGTCTCTCCTCTCATCTGCTGGGAGAAGTACAACCTACAGAGACAAACACAAATTGCAGGCTGTTGGATGTAGGATAGTTGATGATGTTGTGTTTAAGAATCTGGGGCGGGATTCACAAAACATTCTTAAGAATACAATTCTTCTTAACTGCCATTTTCTTTTTAAGAAAAAGATAAGAATATTTTGTATTCCCAAAAACTTTTCTTAAAAAAGGTTGTTATCTTTTTCTTAAGATTATTCTTAAGACAACATTTAAGAAGCTTTCATATTCCTGAAAAGAATGTTCTTAAAATCATCGTAAATAAGTTCGGATAACTTCCAACCTGTCTTAAATCTCCAAAGACAAGATGTTTAATGAATTATTTGAGTTGAATAGATAACAATAGATAACATTCATTACTTCAGTGAGCTTATTGTTTCTGCCTTAAATTATTACATTGTTTAAATTATTATTTTTTTTGCTAACTGTGATTTGTACATGTACATTTCTGAAATTCATAACTAAGACTTAAACTTACTTAAGCATTACAACATAACACTAGCTACATATAATACATATTACAAGTATCAGGAATGTGGGCAAGTGTCACAGATCAATCATTAAACATTGGTCACTGGAGTGAACCATAATGCATTCACTCTAGTTAGAACTAGTGAGGCAGCACACACACATTCACTCTGTGGTACATTCAAATCACAGCACTGAGTGATTGAATCCCATCAAGCCATTTGCGTCAAAACTAGTCTGAGTGCTTATTATGATAACTACAGAATCTGCAGGCAGCGCAAAAATATATATTTTTTCATTCAGCGAGTCTTCAGTAATACCCACCTATCGATCAAATAACAACAAAGGCTTTCATTTTCTTCTTAGTGCAATTCTTGAAATTCTTAGAATGTTCTCAAATATTTTCTTAAAGAACATTCTTACAAACGTCTTAGAATTTATATTAAGAATTTGCTTGAATCCGACCCCTGTACTCTACCTGTTCTTGTAAGTGAGTTTCACTGTCCTGGCATTCTCAGATTTGCCTGTGTGCTGCTCCTTCGAGGCCTGCTCCCATTTTGCAATAATGTCACAGATCTGAGACGCAACACATTGCTTTGATGATAAAGATGGCTACAAAGTACAATAATTCACTGTTCAGTAGGGAGTGTGTGTGTGTGTGTGCGTGTGTGTCTTGACCTTCAGGTTTCCCTGAAGACAGTGCTCCAGGTCTTTGCCAGTGGGGTCATCAGAATAAAGGCTAAAACCGGACTGACCAGTTTTCCTCATGCCTGTGTCCTGGTTCAACCGACTCTGAAACTCCTCCACTGTGGATGAAGCATCAAAACCAACAACCTGCCATACAAAGACAGACTGTTAGCTTAGACAAGATGGTGAATTACCAATAGTTCATATGTCATTTTTAAAGACACAGTTCTTCCAAAAATAAAAATTTCCACATTATTTATTCACCTTCATGATGTTCTAAACTTACACTTTTGTTCCATGGAATATAAAAAGAGTTCCCAGACTTTTAGCAAATTAATTTCCATGACTTTTTCATAGATTCTTTTTATAGGTTATTGTTATGTAATAATAAGGTGGTGTGTATCAGTAAGGTTTTAAATACTTAAAGGGATACTCCACTTTTTTGGAAATAGGCTCATTTTAGAACTCCCCCAGAGTTAAACAGTTGGGTTTTACAGTTTTTTTTTTTATATTTAGAAGAATTTTAGTAACCAGACAGTTTCTGGTCTCATTGACTGCCATAATAGGAAAAATATATACTATGGTAGTCAATAGAGACCAGAAACTGTCTGGTTACTGATATTTTTCTAAATATCAGAAAATCGGCTGAAATGGATTCGAAAATGGTAAAACTCGACTGTTTAACTCTGGGGAGTTGTAAAATCAGCCTATTTCCAAAAAAGTGGAGTATCCCTTTAATAAAACTAAGAAAATAATACTTCATTCAGCAAGGATGTAATAAATAAAGCAAAAAATGATAGTAAAAAACAAAACAAAACAAAATAAAAACGTATAATCTTATAAAAGGTAAAAGGTAAATTTCTATTCATCAAAGGAATCCTGAAACAAATGTTTCAGTTTCCACAAAAAGCAACTGTTTTCAACGTTGATAATAATAAGAAATGTTTCTTGAGCACCAAATCAGTATATTAGAATAATTTCTGAAGGATCATGAGACACTGAAGACTGAGTAATGATGTAATGAGTAATGATGCTGAAAAATTCACCTTTGAGATCACAGGAATAAATTACATTTTAATAGTTTAATATATTGCATTGATATTTTACAATATTACATTTTTAATGTATTTTTATTTAATAAATGGAGCCTTGGTGGGCATAAGATATTATTTAAAAAAACTTTTTTTACCCCAAATTTTGAGCAGTAGTCTATCAGTAATTTTTAAGGAATTATCTCTGATAAGTCCTCCACACAAGAACAAGAAAAAAACTAGAAAAAATAAATATATTCACTATAAAAAAAGTAAATTACATAAAGTTTTACTTGCCCATGGGAATTCTTTCTGAAGAGTTTTCATGCAGTTTTTTTCTATACAGTCATGCACTTGGTAGCCACTGAAATGCAACTTGCATGTTTTGCATTTTTTGGATATCAAACACACTATGTTGTTGTTAAAGTCATGCTTTACCATTTAATCTACAGAAACACCACACAATGATTCATAGATCTTCATGTCAAGATCCAGAATGCACAATAAGCAGTTTTAAATCATCCATATGTCTCTTGCTCTCTATTCCAAGTATTCTAAAGGAAATTCTCAGATGGCTTAGGATATAACGCACACATAAAATGCTAAAACAACTTTTAGAATACTTGTATGACTTTTTTGTCATTTTTGGTCACTCATATTGAAATGAGCTGCATGAAGACTTAAAAGAACATCAGGATGAGTAAATAATGACAGATCAATGTTAATTTTTTGAGGAACTGTTCCTTTATCATAAAGTATTGTAGAAATGTGTGGACCTGGTAGGTATTGTTAAGGAAGTGTACTGGCACGCTGAAGGGCAAAGAGTGGTGGTAAGGGTTCCTGAGTAAGATTGATAAGATCTCCATACGTGAAGATCGGGCTTGCCGATCCCCTTTTGCTGCGTCCGCTCCAATGAACGTTGGCAATAAATTGCATACTTTCCCACCTCTGTCCTGGGAACAATTCAGGAATTGAACAACAGTCAAATTAAGTGAGTTGAGTGTGCTACATGGAATAGTGTGATAATTGATCTGATTTACCTTGAATCTCCATATCTTTTGAGATGAACTTGCAAATACCAAAGAGTGGGGTGTGTGGGCAGGAAAAGACCGACACACAGAGCCAGGAACTGCCACCCTGTGTTAGAGAAAATGTAAACAAGTCATGGACATCCTCATAAATCACTTCCAAGTTTGGTGAGAAACACAAAACAAAGCCAAGCACCCCTCCTAGTGGTGTGTGTTCACATCACAAGCATGTGATTTTCTTACCTGCAGGGTTCCAGGCCCTCCGTGTGGTTGCCTCTTCTGTGTCTGTTTGATAAGCTGGCAGTAGATCTCGTTTTGCAGCTCTGGGTGGGTGAGACACACTTGTAGAGCACACTGGGCAAGAGTCACGTGATAATCTATGGCTGGAGTATCAATGGCCACATTAATGAAGAGCTGACATGTCTGTAAAGAAGAGAAAAATAGTGTTTTTGCCTGTGTTTTGGGGCTATACTCCCCAAATGTGTAATGGATGAACACACACCTTAAATAGCTTGATGGCTTCAGTTTGTAGAGCCTGTGAAGGCAGGGTGGTAAGTGGAGAAGACAGTCCTTCCTTAGTGAAACACAGCATTGGGTGTCTCCAGAGAGGAGACCCTGAGAAGGAATCGGACAAATATGGACATTAAACTGTTTTTACAGCAACAGTTTAAAAGGGCAGCATGAGGTCAAAATGAACAACTTGAGAATAAAGTAAATTTATGATATAATGTTTGCCATGGTTACATTTTAATAACATATGTCAAGTCAGTCTCAGCCTCAAGCACTACACCCACATGCCACAGTCCTTTCATTAAGGGATGTTAACCACCACACAAATGCTTGGGGCCCATGATTTCACTGCATCTTTTATTTAATATAGATAATAAATTCATTCTGACTATATAATAATTATTATTTTCATTATTATGGTTAGGACAACAGTGCAATTACAATAGTAATACGTGTAGCCATCTTAATTTCTTTGCTTTCAAGTGCAAAACTATAGAGGTTTTATTTTGGCAGGTTTTTATTTCTCTGATGTAGGACATTCCACCACAGTGAAACATATGAAATGAATAACACGATCATCCAGAATTCAGCTGTTAGTTTCTTACCTGGGTCTCCCTGAATGTTGAGAAGTTTACCAACCAGCTTCTCAAACTCAGTTCCCACCTGCCCCACTGTAGTGCCTGCTGCCACAGACAGATGGTAAAACCAGGCTGTCTACAGGAGAGGAACACACACAAGCAACAATGACATTTTGTTTTATCATAAATTACCAAATGTTTAGCGTCATCTTTGAATTTATACCTTTTCTATGCTGCAATGATTTTAGATCCCTTGGGAAAAAGTACACTTACTAAAGCATACTTTTAAAAAGAGCACTTATTATGAAAATAACATACTTTAAAATAATATATTTGAGAATTGAATTTAATGTTTTTGGACAGTTAACATTTATTTACAATGAAATAAAAACGTTAAATCCAGAGTGTGTTTTGACCTACTTAAGTACTATTAGTACATCTTTATATGTAATTAGGGGTCCAAGCACAGAAGGCGTGATTAAATATATACAGTATTTTGTCCATTTAAAATGAAGAGACAATAATTTGTATCATTATAATAATAAAATAATAAAATAAACATATGAAAATCTGCAAGCATACGGTAAGAAGGCAACACATGTAAAAAAAAAATATATAAAAAACAAGATAAATCTTTTTAGTTTTTCTGTAACTGCCAGTTTGCCAAGTTTCAAATGAGTATTAAACCTCAAGCACAAACTTTGCAAAAGAGGCAGCCCTTCAAGCATGCTCAGTTTCCGAATTTAGACACTCAATTTCAGTTACTCCTTCAAGTGGACTATAGTAGTGGAGTAATGTAGGGGATAGTGAACGAAGGTATATGGGGCAATTTCAAACACAGCTCTAGTTTCCAAGAGCATGTCTGTAAGTTAGACCCTGCTCAACTCATCATTGCTGCAACCAACATGACAGAAAAACAGACATTAAAAATGGATCTGGCTGCAGTTTTCTCGGACCAGATACTATTATGTGTTCAATTTCCCAGAATCGCATGAAGATTGAAGCCTATGTGGAGAAACTCCTGGAACACTGCAGCCTGACATCATTGGATGATTGTTCTCTGATGGTCTGTTTATGGAGTGGGCTTGGCGAGAACATCAGCTGTTGGATGCCAACAGGAGATTCCAGCTTGACCTTGGCATAGGATGTGAATACTGTGCTGTAGCCATGTGGCTCATCATTTACCATCAGTGAGGTGGAGGACAACATCGCCACACAGCTACAGCCATCCCAGTCAACTCCCACCATCCTGATATCGCCAATCATCTACCAAGAGTCAGAGCCATTACCCACGAAGACCCAGAACTAGAGTCGGCTGCAGACGCTGAGCCAGAGCCTTTTCCCGCCAGTCTGACCAGGTGTGTGAGCTGGTCCCATGTCTGTCCCAGAGGGAGTTTGGTGGAATTGGACAGCCCAGAGTGGCTGATTGACTTGAGCGACACAGAGCCAGCTTCTGTCCTTGTTTCTGCCCTTGAGCAACTTCAAGCTGTTTAGATAATTCCAGAACTTTGTTATGTCCTTGAGTCTTCCCACTCTGCTGTTTTTTCACAGCACAAATCCAGTTTTGTTGTCAAGCACTAATCCTATATCATTGATTATGCTCCCACTCCCACCTCCTCTCCCCATGCCATTCAGTAATTCGGCTCCTATCTCCACCGGCTCCCTTCAGCCCCGCCTCGGTCTGCCGAGTCCCCATCTCCACCTCGGGCACAAAACCCTGCGATTCATGCCTCAGCCTTCCAGTACAGCGATGTCGAGCCTGAGTCATTGCCTCTTCAACTCTGCCTGGGTACCCACTTATAATGGCTTGGTCGCCTCCTGGTTCCGCGCTGGATTATCCACCAAAAGCTCCACCATGGATCTTTATTATGACTCTGCTCTGGGTCATTCCCAGGCTCCTTCCTCCATCGTTTCCTCCATAGTGGTCCCTCTGTCAGCTCCCTCTTGGTCACACCACTTTCTAGCTCTGGGAGGGGGTGTAATGTCAGGTCTATGTTCTGTATTGGTTTAGATTTAAGTGTTCCAATTCCCATGTTTTTTTCCATTTTTCCCTTAGGCCCTGTTTACACGAGAACAATTCCGGGTGAAAACATAAAAATGTTTTATCGGAATGCGCCTTTCGTTTTGGGGGCTTAAAAACGCAAAAAAAATGAAACCACCGACCAGAGTGGAAATCTTAAAAACGCTCCACCGTCGATGTTTCCCGTCTAAACGGTAAAACGTAAATCTGCTTACGTTGGCTCTTGTTGCGTATGCGTTTACGTCACAGGCATGGGCCAGTACAGGAACATAACAACCAACATGTTGGATTATTTCCATACATCGGACCTTCAAGTTGCCCTAGCAGTTGCCCTAGCTTTTTTTTACAGTAGTTGTACTTGAAGGAGTTTCACCGCACAGATACAACTAGACAACTCAAAAAATAAATAAGCTGTCCGCACACTTGAGTCCTTTAAGCAAATTTAATTGCCAATTTAACAGTGACATCTTGACTCAAGTGTGCGGACAGCTTATTTATTTTTACAGCAGTTGTACAAAATATTCTAAGATATTGGTGTTGTTATGGCCTATGAGACTGTGACTACAAAGGTCATGATTAGAAGTTTGTAGAAATTACTAGTTTTTGCTTAGTGAGGGATTTTAAAGTAAACTACAAGTGACAGTAAAAGAATAAGACTATTGTTAAGAGGTGTCATGTGGAAGTTTCTTGCCCCTGGGAAGATTGTTGATTGTCCTTGGAGAATGTTACATTTTGCCAATGAGAAAGAGTTTACAATCAATCGGCAGAATGCCACAATTAGAGAGAAAGGCAAAATATGTAAAACTTCATGGTGGGAAAACAGGAGGTAAACATTACCTTCCCAGACATTATGTAACTTGGTTATTGCAAAATAACATAAAAACAAGGCATACTAATTGCATTTTAGCTAATGGAAAATTCTGATGTCCCGCAGGCTTCTCAGCTTTGTTGCTTTTTTTCAATAAAGTCTTATTTTGATTTCTGGAACTCTGGAGCTTCATTTGCAAGAAAGAAATGACTTTTCTACACAACTATATATACTTCCTGTTTGGTTCCTTGTCCATTCTTATGTCTTTTAGTATGTCTATTGTAAGTGGTTGTTCTTTTCCTACATGTTGCTCTTTCTCTCCTGAGTGTATTTGTTACTTTAAAGTTGTACTGCTGCAACTAGATCCTACTCAAACAAAAGTGACACAAATAATAACTCTGTAAATGGGAAAATCCTATTTCCCAATATAAGTTGAGTTGAGACTGGAAAACTTGGTGGAATTGCAACAGCCCAGAATTTTGAGTCCAATATGGCTGTGCAGAGCATCAACTGTAGTGAAACCGTAATATATTGTTTAGCTGGCACTTCTATTTCTGTTCTGTGTCTAAAATTCAGTGGTGCACACATTACTATCCAACCTCTATTTGTGTACATAATTCTTCGGCATTATCTGGGCAAATATTTTTTTGTGTTTACATTCCGAAAGAGCAAGCACAACAAACGTTTGCCTGGACGCATCCATTTTAGTTTTCCAACCTTTGTACTGGAACAAGGTGAACTCGCGTGTGATGACATTCAAAGCTCCAACATCCCTTTTCCAGGTAAATGGAATGCAGCATTACTAGTTAAAGGAGCATGACGCAAGTCTCTGAGTTTTTGCAGAACTACGCCCCCTCTGGTGACAAATGAAACTGCGTGCGCGCTCATGGAATACCATAGACTTTATAAAGTAGAGCATATACACGGAATACACGCACAGTTTGCACGAGCTGTTCATAACCAAGGGAGAATCAGGCACACATCTTTTGTTACAGTCACTAATGAGGTAATACAGTTATAAATCTGCAAGTCATTTAAAATATATGAAAGGGGAAGGCATTTGAGTAAATTACACACTTATGTAGGCCTATGTGTGTGTGAGGGGAAAACAGGGGTAGAAAACTTCGGCTTTTGTTTCCATTGATCTCCATGTTGAACTGTTTTATGTGCTTACTGTATCCACTTATGATTGTATTACTATGGGAAACACGTTCATGAACACCGTGAGCCCTAGAGCAGAGCCGCCCGAGATCTATGCGATTTGTTGAAAGCCTTCTCAGATGTTGACTCTAGTCTTATCCGACGACTGGCACTGGACAGACAGAAGTTGTATTTTCTTTTGCCTCACGTGGAGTTTGCGTTGGGGTTTGTAATGAACTAAGCCGAGTCTATTTGGGCTGTTTTACACCTGGCCACAATGCGTTTTCTCAGATCTATTTGATTTATCAAAACTGATTCCATTACCTGGTCACATAAAATGTGTTTTTGCAAAACGGATATTAATCTGATATCAATTCCGCGTTATGTGCACAGGATTTCATGAATGCACATACACCAGAAAGCAACAGATGAGCTGCATTTTATAAATCATCGTCTTCGGCTATTTCAAAATCAGCAAAGACAGCAATAAGAGAGAGCGGCAAAAGCTCTGGTATGAGTAGTCATTTCATTTCTTAAGGCTACTTTTAATGAAGATAGTGGAGGATAGAAGGTAACCTAGTGTTAATGGTATATGCGTCTTACTTTCACTTTCATTTGCGATAGATTGCGCGCGCTGGTTTGATGGAATACACTGTCGCCTGCTCATCTGATGCACGTCGTCATATATGACTAAAACAACATGACATAGCCTGTTTTCGGACAACCAAGTGCATTTACACTTGTCCAGTTTCGTACTGGAATACAGCCCAGATCACGTCCTCAATGGTTTTTGAGCTGTCGGATTCAATTCCGTATAGATTAGACCTGGTCTTTTCACGATCAGAATAAGTATCCGGTCACAGCAAAACGCATGAAGTGACCAGATGTAGACTAAACAGCCCCTTTGAATCCATCTTCTACTCTTTGGGAAGGTCTGACTAAAGTTGCTTCGCTCAGATGTTTCTTCTCTGATACGGAGACAGCAGCGAATACACTATCCTGCAGGCACATAGCCAGGCGAGCGTGAGACGCGCATGGCGTCACGCCCAGTCTTAGATTCGAGCCCGAATCCCTCTTATATATTCTCACTGTACAGGATTACTAGAGGCGATCGCAGTGGTCAGAGAAGGGCTCATTCAGCCCATGAGGCGATTGTTTCAGCATGTATGGTTTAGAAAACGGCTAATTTTAGCATAAAATGTACGCAATGCACCTTCAGAAATACTCTCTTAAAAATACATTTTTATTTCATTAATATTAGATTATGTGAATGCAAATATTTCTTAAATATACAAGTGCACATCCCAAAAATTAACTGCACTTCCCTTTCACAATGGATGTGCAAGAGGTATTTGTGGTGTTCAAGTATAATTCAGTATGGCTTGCCTACTGTACCTTTCTCATGTGGTGAGTCGATGAGCAGGTATGTCAGGCCCTGGCTGATTGACTGAATGGACAGGGTATACTGAGCAGAGACTTCAGCTAAGTCAAATGACTTATGCACTTCCTCCACACAAGCCTCCCACAGTTTGATCTGACCTCAGGGGAAACTTGGTAGGGAAATATTACAATATTAAATACAATATTACTGCATGTACACATACAAATATACTGTGCAAGATGACTCTGATTTAAGGAGACAAAATACCTTGTCCTCTTGACTTCTGAAGTAGTAGAGAATCTTCCCAAAAAGCATACACCACACATGCTTAGAGTAGCCATGTTTTCACCTTTAAGAGTCAGAGACAACATAACACACATCAAAACAAGTTATAAATGGCTACAACTTAAAAAAAAAAAAAAAAAAACTTTAATTCAGCAAGGATTAATTTAATTGATCAATAGTGACAGTATATGCATGAGTTATGTTCCAAAATATTAACATTTCATATAAATTCTGTTCTTTTGAATGTTTGAATGTTTCAACTCATGTTCTTTTGAAAATATGAAGCGGAAAATAATGAACGTTTAAACATAATAATAGGAAATGTTTCTTGAGCACCAAATCAGCGTATTTAGAATGATTTCTGAAGGAACATATGACACTGAAGACTGGAGTAATGGAAACTACTGAAAATGTAGCTTTCTATATATATAACATAAAAAAATCTAACCACAAACTTTTGAAACAGTAGTGCGTCACGGTCAGTAGATTACTTAGATTCAAGTGCACAACGAAGGAGATACTCAAAATAAATCTTTCTAAGACTGAGACTCAAAATAATAACCAGCAGAATAAGGTAAGGGTTACATGTACAAAATAACGTTACTGTCTTAAAACGGAGTGGTTTTTCCTTTGAGTTTTCCACATACACACAGACATCATTGTCAAAACGATCCCCATTCACAAGGATCTGCGAAAACTAGTAGTATAAAGCTGCAGACTCAAGGAGACCTGCATCTACAGTCCCCCTGCACCCAAGTTCCGCATTCTCAGACCCCTCGTTTTTCAAGACAGCAGCCTCCTATCAAATTGAAATTGGATAAACATGTGAAGAACTTAAGCCGAAACGTGAAGTCTCGATTCAATTTTATTTTAGCGATCGTAGTAAGCTACTCATTTGATTTCTTTTTTAATGAAACTACTTTATAGCTCATCGATACAACATATGAACACACCATCTAATATTTTGTAAAGATAGTTTGTAACAAAATTTGAGCCATTAATGTATGTTTTTTCACCCTTTCCACCCGAAAATATTTAGATAGCTATCGTCAGTCTTTAACCTTGGACTTTTTGTAGATATGTCATGAATGCTGCAGTTATTTTCACTGCCCATTCTGTGCCCCCATATATTTCAAACCCATTGTCCAAAGTTCAAAATCATCTCAGGGACACTTCAACAGAGCAGTGCAACATGAAGGTAACAATTTGCTAATCTTTTTTTCTTTCTTTTTCTTTTTGAAAGATCATAAGTGATGTGCTATCGTAGGCCTATATAAACTGTTGTATTTCCAGGGTTCACCATACATCTGATGCGGCCGCCCTGCCGAACCCAGCAATATCATTTAATGATTATCCAAAGCGACTTGCCGTATAAATGAGGAGTTTTTAATGCTATTGAAGACGAAAAGTAAAGTCACACGAAAACACAATTCTTTCTTCCTTTTTCTTGACAGCAAATGATGTTTAGGTGGATTGTTAAATAAAGCACAGAATTGTTTATTATTGGTGTCTTGTCTATTCTGATTTGTTTTCTTTGCATTCAAATATAAAAAAACAGGTTTTGTAATGTTCAGCATGGTAATGCTAATTGAGACTTCATTATACGTTGAACTGAAAGAAAAATTGGAATTTTAATAAAAAAAGCATTGTTGCATTATAATATCACATACTATTTTTCAGGAAGATAGTTCAATCTGTAATTGTATGACTTCCATCAGTAAGAGAATTACATTTTTGTCACAACATATGTTCTTTGAATAACTAAATAAAACGAGATTGTAAATATTGCATCCTATTGTTTTCAAATGCATTTGGATAAGGGTGCGACTTTCTCGAAAACGGGCGGTCACGGGACTCTGTGTGCGGGTGTTATAAAGATCTTCTGAACAGCACGAAGCGCTGTGTCAAAAAGCGAGGGGCTGAGAATGCAGGACTCTGGGTGGGGACTGATAGATGCAGGCTCCAAATCTGCAGCTTCATAATGTTGGTGAAAGCGGCTAAAAACCCTGTGTTCTACTGCCCAGGCCGTTACAATGGCGATGAAACACTATAGATTGAATATGTTATACGCATGTGCATGATGTTGTCTACAGAGATTTGCATTTTTGTTGTTTACACGGAGACCGTTTTCGAACAAGGAACTAACACCAGCGCTGCATCCGAAATCTCCACTCAAAGCACTACTCCTTAACCCCTATGTTGGGGTTAGGAAGTAGAGCACTATATAGTGAGCTCACCAGCATAACAGAAGCCACTTTCAGACACTACTCGAGTCGATCTCTGCGCGCCAGTTGATTACATCATCTGTCAGCGTAGTGCCAGAGCCGGCTACTGGGCTAAATAGATTTTTAAAAATAAATACATTACATTATATTGAGCTTATTTCTCCAAAATTTAAAAACTAAAAGTGATTTCTGGCCGTTTTTGTTATAATGCGCTACTGCACACATGATTATAACTTATTTTTACGATCAGCGCAATGCATGATGGTATGTCAGGGCTTAGGTTAGTGACCATCGGTTGTTCACTACTTTGAGAATGCATTATGGGATACATTGAGTGGACTATATAGGGTATAATAGTCATCACTATGCATTCGGACAGCACTACAAAATGGAGAGCTCACTATATAGTCCACTATATAGTGGGTAATGGGAGATTTCGGACGCAGCAAAAGTGTGCTCTTAAGTACAAGGCAAACACAAGGAGCTAACGAGATAATGAATGAAACACACCTGAACTGAGGCTCAGAACCTATATGCACCATAAACAAACCAGGCAGGGAATCTGAGGATAACTGAACCAATTAACAAACTAACAGCTAGCAAACACAGGCCACATTTGCACATTTTCAAAAAATTTATTTACATCAACCCACATCAGATACGCCATTGAGCTCCATCATAACTATGCCAAACCTATGGGTGGCAGTGTAGGGAGAAATATAAAAGCCATGCAAGCCAATCAAAATCTAGTTGAAAACAACGAATAACACAAGCAACTTCCTGTTCCTTTCAAAGAATACTAAGTTCTTTCAGTTGTATTTGCAGAA
Organism: Hybognathus amarus; assembly: GCA_030378365.1. Lineage (NCBI taxonomy): Eukaryota > Metazoa > Chordata > Actinopteri > Cypriniformes > Leuciscidae > Hybognathus > Hybognathus amarus. The sequence continues at coordinate 445,954 of JAQIUQ010000163.1, forward strand.
CGCAAACAGGCCAAAAGTGTTTGCACAAAAGTTAAAATAAGTACCACCTTAACACCATCCATGATCAGTAGCCAAACAAACTGTCAATATAGGGCGCTCACATGAAGTTAAGCATTTTCTGGCGCATAATGTAACGTTTAAGAAACCTAAACCCTGTTTCTCCCAGGTGACACGGCAACACAACCGGTGTTATCAGAAATCTCCAAGTTTTTAGAAATTTTGTGTAATTAAGAGGCCAAACCACAGGGAAATATTAGTGTCTTCCCTTCATGTAATCGGGGCAACAGTGAACACAATGAAAACTGAATCAAAAACAGACAGAAACACCGTGACCTGAATACAAATGATTATAAGTGCATAATACAAGTGCATTCCTACAGATCCCTTCGTCAGGTGTCCTTACATAATGGCAATCACGTCTGGGTGTGTGAAGAGCGGACTAGCAGCTTTGATCCTTAGGACGCTCTGCAGAACCTTCAAGCCACTCATCCAGGAGGTTCGGGGAATCTGCTTTCAGGATTACACACACTTTTACCTGTTCACCACCTGAGGGGACACAACATCAACATGGAAAGTCAGAGTGAAATAACATGCTCCTATATCTGAGATGTATGAACAATCTCTCTCTCTCTCTCTCTCTCTCTCTCTCTCTCTCTCTCTCTCTCTCTTCTCTCTCTCTTCTCTCTTCTCTCTTCTCCTCTTACACACACTTTACCTGAAGCATCTGTTTCCCATCACCACGTGCTATAGTGCTACATGCGTTACATTAATCTGGCCTTGGGGTTTATGGATGACACATCACTATGAAACAAAAATCAGAAAATTCTCCGGAAACTATCTGGAGCTTGACCACCATATTGCGGACATTGGGTCAGCAGTTGTCCTAATATTTGGTTAGCAAACATATAGTTATATTTTTAAGCTAATTATATGGCATCAATTCAAAAGTGTAGAAAGTGATTTAGAAGAAAACATACAATTAAAAAAAACAGTAAATGCAAAACAAAATAATAAAATAGGACAACACACAAATTTAAAGTAGCAAGAGTCATTTAAACTGACTGGTGATTTGAAGTAGAGAGCTCCCATCCTTCAGAACAAACCAGTGCCTCTTCCATGTTTTCTTCCATGTCTTTACCATCTTGAGAGGTACCCAGATTTCTCCATACGACTCCTGAGATACAACACATTCTCATTTGGTCTCACAGGTGCCACTCACTGAAAAGCACAAATGTGTACATATGTACATGTGTCTTACACTCTTGGCGTTGTCACTGTTGGAGAGCAGGTCTTTGGTAGTTTGTTTTCAGGTTCAGAGCATTATCGTATCAGTGGAGTAAGCGTCCAGGAGGTATGGCATAGTCGCACTCAGATGTCATAGAAGATAATGACACAGCTAAGCAAATACACAAGCACATTCATTAAACGTGCAGATGTAAGATTGACAACTAGTGGTTGAAATAGGTACTGCAGTCCATTTTAAAATATCGGAGATCATCGTTTTTGCTCCTTCAGACTGGACGGTATTCACAGGGAAATTGGCAACGATGCAGTATCATAGACCAAAACAATAACAAACAGCCTGGAAACACATTTCAAAGTAAAATAACTGGCTGTAGTGTTAGTGTTTTTTCAGAAAAACAAGAATGTTTCTCTCTAATGAATGCAAACATATTATGGTATTTTTATGCTTTAGTAGAAAGTAGTGCTTTAGTAGGTATTTTTTATGCTTTGGTTGTGAAAAAGTTACATACAGCACCTTTAAGGTGTGTTTGTCTATAAAGCCTTATACAATCTTTTTTAATGGGCCAATTTTTAAAGTATAATCAATTTATTTCATTAGCCGTTAAAGGTAGGGAATGTGATTTTCTTTTTTGACCATTTTTCAAAATCACTTGAAATCCTATTCCTAACCCACTTACAGCCACTGAGATAGAAGCACTGAAATGAAAATTAAGCAATTGAATCATCTGTGGAACGGGCAGGACTCAAAAAACTCCAGCCAATCATTTCCAAGACCACCTAGAATCATTGGACAGTCAGTGCGTCAATGAGACGGTCGTACCATACCCCTCCATCGCCCTTGCACGTGTTACCCTTCGTGCACATAATCGAAGCTTGTGACTCAGTCACAGTAAGTGCAAGTTGCCCGGGACAGAGAGAGAGTAAGTGCAATCTTGTGCATCTGAATTATGCACATGCATGATTGTGACGCCCATGTTCCTCGAATGGGTGGAGTCAGGGCCAGTGTTGGAGGAAGGAAGGTAGGACCTTTTGGTTGAGTACTTTCAAAACCTGCCGTTTTGCAAATCCTATACCTTGCCTTTAAAAGGGGCACTTGGCAACTCTAGTCATTTCTTCGCTGATTTTCACTTTTGTTTCCGCATGTTTTCACATACAGCTCCCCCTACAGCTGTACGGCGTATATTTCACAACACTGTCATGAAAAAAACTCACTTGCGGCACCATCCTCCCGCATTCTACTGCTGCTCATGTGCATTTGTTATTACTGGAGCCGGCCAACTTTATCGTGTGGAGCTATGTCTACCGAGTGGCTAATACATCATATACAGCATCATAGAATTAAGTCTGAACTGCCACAAAGCACTTTGTGTTCTCGTTGTTCTCGCTTCTCACAAGACTTTTATTTTCAAGTTACTTGGACGTTAGTCCGGAGGTTACATTTATTTTTATGAAAATTTAATAATTCCTTAAAATATATAAAATGCCAAATAAAATTGCTGCACAACAAAGGGTATTTTATGTTTTATCATAAATGGCATGTATTAATAAGTAATTTTTGAAAATGATAACAATAATGTAATAATAACATGATATAACTATTATAGAAAACAAATTATTAATATAATTATATGTGATTAGTAAAATTATAAAAAAAAATATATATATAATAATGGACACTATAGCTGCATCCCAATTTATATTCTAATGGACACCTTTAAGGGAGCCAATCGAATTAGGACAGCCTTCATTGCATGGCTGTGATGCAACCAATCAGCTTTTGAATGCGGCCCTTCAGAAGGATGCAGCCTCTGAATTGGAATGGAGCTTAGGCCATGTTTACACAAAGCCGGGTATTTAGCAAAACGAATATTTTCCCAAATATATTTTGTTTTCAAAAATAACATTGTTCACACACCCGCATTAATGCGCCATTGAGTGCCGTAACTATGCCAAACCTATTGGCGGCAGTGTAGGGAGAAGGATAAAGCCATGCAAGCCAATCAGAATCCTGTAGAATTGAACAGAGAGAATCTAAAATGCCGTTTCTCCCAGTTCACACGACAACACATAAACAGCGTTTTCAGTTTTTAGAAATAATCGTTTTCTGTGATTTGTGTAAACTGAGAGGCCAATCCACAGGGAAGAATCTGCGCTTCCACTTCTCTTGTAAACGGGGCCTTATATGGACAAAAGAATTGGGATACACTCTTTTAATTAGTGAGTTCAGGTGTTTCAATTAGACCTATTGCAACAGGTGTATAAAATCAATCACCAAGCCATGCAGTCTGTTTTACAAACCTTTGTGAAAAAATTGAGTCATTCTTCAAGAGCTCAATGAAGCCAAGTGTGGTACTGTTTGTGAAACTTCATCCCAGCTAGATATTTCGTGGTCAACTGTAAGAGGTATTAGTCAAGAGGTATTATTGGAAAGTGGAAGAGTTTAGGAACAGCAACAACTCAGCCACGTGCACTCAGGTCACAGACTGCTGAGGTGCCTGGTGTCCAACCTGACACAAACTGAGGGAAGAGGGTACCTGATTTAGGACTATATGACCACTGGTTATTTGAAATGAGAGTAGAAAGGTCTTGTTCCTAGAGCTCCTTCAAACGCTTTGTCAAATCAGGGAGACAAAGTAATAATAATGTTATGACTGAGATAAGATGTTTATTGTTGGGTTTAAGAACTTGACAGGCCTGCACAGAGTACTGACCTCAACCCCATCAAACACCTTTGGGATGTACTGCAATGGATATTGTGAGCCAAGCCTTCTTGTCCAACATCAGTGCCTGTCCTCACAAATGCTCTAATGGATGAATGGCAAAAATTCCCACAGAAATATTGCCAGAAAAGTGGAAGCTATAGTGAAACATTTGTGCTGAAAATGTGTGGAAGGGAGTTTCCCTTTCAGATGCAAAATGTATGGAAGGAGAGTTTTTAAAGGTACCATGCAAGGTGATTTACTCAGATTGCGGTTTGGTCTAGTTTAATTACTTTTTACTTTTTAATTACTTTTTAGTTTAATTGTTTTTTTTGTGGCATTATTTACACCTATGAAAGTATGTCCTAAACTAAGCGCCAATTTGCTCTGATCTGGGTAGATTCGTTGGTCATTATGAAAATGATCTGGCATCTGGCTGTGTTTGTGTTCTTTAATTGTCAGTAGATCACACGCAGAAATCTCCACTCCCATCTACGTTTTTTGAGAGTTGCGCTCTCTATACTATATTGTTTAATAAATCTGGCCCTATGTATTTATAATGTGATGCAATTAAAGTCTCTGCTGGTGTAATGGTCTGGTGTCCCAATACTTTTGTCCATATAATGTATATACTGTTCTTTGTACATTGGCCAAGTACATTTATTTCTGTCAAAATTTCTTCAAATTAAAACATTGACAGTTTGTAGTGAAGGCCTATGAGTTTCTGTGTATTTGACAATCAAATGAAATGGTGAAATGAAGTAAACTCTCAGAGCAGCTCTGGAGTAAGACAGCAGATGCTGAAGACACCATGAACATCACATGTCTAGACACCAGTCTATTTCACAACTACAATTTGGTTAATTTTTAGAACCCTACTTTTGATTTATTAATCAAAACATTCAATATTATGCAGAAAATTCCAAATTCCATGACTGAATTCTATGATTATGTCTGTGTTTTAAAATGAATAACATGGAACAATTTTTAAATATGTTGTGACCAAAGATTTTAATAGATTTTTCCATGAATGCTCCAGTCCTTAATCATAGGATTCAGGATTGAGGATCCTAAAATCCACCGGATGAGGATTTTTAATTATGTAGAGACTGCACTCATAAAGAATACATATTTTTCAGATGATGCAATGTTCCAGTGTATTTCTTATGAGGACAGACCCACTGGCTAGCTGTGATTGAAGGTTCACAGCTAGTGATCGAAGATTGAAGGTACAATGGTGATAACTTATGGATTAATACTTGCAGGGTTCAAACCTGCAGGTGCTTGGTTACCAACCATGATCTTTATTAACTGCTGCATAATACATGTACCTCTCTTAAGTGACCGAGGGCTTCCTCGGCTGCTGCTCTTGTGTGACTCTGATCCAGAGGTCTGACAGTTTTCCTCCTCTCCAGAGTTAGACTGACAATCCTCCGAACTGTCCTCCTCAGAACTACACGACTCCTCAGAGAACTGAATGTTGCATAACAAAGTCGCCTTCTATGAGAGTAAAAACAAATGTGGCAATCAACATAATTAAAATATTTGCTTCTATTACTGATAGAAATGCAGACTCCTATGCAAAAACACTTTCTACAATTAACACTGCAGAGCATCACAGTCTTTATCGCAGTCTTGCATCACAGTGTGACAGCCACACACTTCAACAGACAGATAAAGACACACACAGGTCCCTACCCCTTTCATTGAGGTGAAGACGGGTGAATTTGTGTTCCTGTAGATGAGGGATGTGTAGAGCATGTAGGCGGGGCATGAGGATGGGTGGGAGGAGTCTGGAAGAGGAGGATAGGACATCACTAGCTATCAGTAAATGCACAATATGATTTAAGCAAGTAAGAAATGTTCATTGATTACTTTGCTGGCCTTGGACTAATACGCAACAATCAGTGGCTAAACCAAACGTCATTCTATAACCATGACAAAACTACAGCTATTAAAATCAAAGGGCTTATACATGTAAATAAGAATATTGTTTAAATCTCTAAACCCAGCCCTCATCTGTAAATGAACTGTAAATGTTCAGGGGAATTTGGATGAATCTCTGGGAAATTTGTCAATAACTTTTCTATTTGAACTCTATTTTTTCTATTTCGCACCCATAATGCAAAAATAAATAACTAAATAAATATGGTAAAAGGATTCTTGGATTAAATGGCATAAAAATACAGTCACAATGCAAAAAAAAGTTTTTATTTTACGTTCGGCAGTATGTAACTTTGAAGTTGAACCGTGGAAATAGGAAAAATGAACGGAAATGCACGTGAATGATAATGAAGATATAAAATTAAGAGAAATGAATGAAGGGCAACTGCATGGAAGAAAAAAAAAACGCAAATTAAAAAAAAAAAAACACCTTTATTAGCTTCATCTGTACATGACGTCTCTGACAGACGAATTCCTGATTTTGCCACTGCATATATTCTGCTCTCCTGCAGAAAACATTAAACACAGGTTTAGCACATAAACTAAAACAACAGCAATTCATATTATTTCAACTATTAGTTCCAGGAGACCAGGACTCACCCAAGAGGGCAGCCTGTGCAGTGGAGGGGTCGGGGGTTTGCTCCCGGAACAGCTGCAGAGGTGTCGGGTGTTTCGGGTTCCTCAGGTGGCACTTCAGCTGAAGGCACATCAGTATGTTCTCTTTCACCAGTCTCCATCTTTGGATCTTGGTCCATGTTGGTTTCTCTGAGGCCGCAGAGGACGTAGCATGCTGATAGCATTTCGAGTCCGCCCATGGGCGGCTTCACTATACAATGGAGGCTGACTCATATGCTTCTTAGCCAATGCCAAACTAACATTAAATGCATTTGGATTGCGTAATCGGGGCTGTTTGGGGAAGCTGGGGTATCTTGGGTGTCCTGAGACGGGGTGGGCCGCTTTGGTGTGAGAGCTGGAGTTAGGACTGGACTGGAGGTGTTTGTGTCACTGGACGAGGATGAAGAATCCAGACATTGCAACTGGAAGCGCTTATTTAACTCATCTGAGGATCCATCTTCTGCATCTTTCTTTGAAGTGTTCTTGGTGCCAGGGAGACAAAGTCTGGTGCAGTCCACACGCTGCATGTCATCATCAAACAGCGAGCTGCTGTCATCAGAGGCGGTGTGGTATGTCTCACTTGTGGGTCGGCTGAATTGCAAACCTCCAAACAGACTCCTCTCTATGTCAGAGGCAGCGCTGGACAGGATAGAGGAGACACCTACGGGACTGTCCCGTTCACCCTCATCTTCAGATCCCCCCTTAGAGCAACGTCCAACACATTCTGTTTCTGGCGGTTTTGTTTTATTTCAGAATCTGGATTGGACCAAACACACAGACTTGGTAAATACATGGATACAAATATTCTGCAAACCATTGTCAAGCCATCCATTTCACTGACTCAGACTCATCGCCAAACATGACTCATTGAGCAGTTCTTTTAGTGAATCAAATGCAGTCATCGCAACCAGTGCAGTATGATTCCTGAACAAATGACTCTTATAAGCTGGTTCTTCTGAATCAAAAACATAAATCACAATGTTACTGTGGTTACTGTGAATTACAGGGTTATGCTGTCATACTGCTTAATTTAGATTTTTTTTATTAACATTTTTGAATTTCCAGATAAGGAAATATATTTTGAGAAACATTTTCTAGATGTTTTGTAGGGGCAAGTAAAACTTAATAATCAAAATGAGATTTTTCCATTAGATTTTTTTTTTAATTAAATGTGAGTATGAAGTCTCATACTCACCAATACTGTATTTATTGAATAACATTATGTTAAATACATTAAAAACAGCAATATTGTGAAATAAAATATTTTTTTTAAACGTATTTTAAAATGTCATCCATTACTCGAATTTTCAGAGTGACATGATGCATCAGAAGTCATTCTAATATCATTATATAACATCAGATTCATTATTAACAGCAGTTTTGCTGCTTAAAATTTTTGTAGAAACTGTGATAGTTTTTTTTTCCAAGATAATTTGATGAACAAAGAGTTAAAAAGGACAGCTTTTATTTAAAGCTTCAGCCTGTAACACGCCTTGCGGAAGAACATTGTAGCTGGAGCTCCTTCTCTCTGTCTATGACGAGTTACGCAGGTACTGGGCTACTCCACAGTGGTAAGACCCGTAACAGTCTAAAATAGTCAAAATATAAACATTTACTATAAGTGTACGTCAGGGCTGTGTTTAATGGCTATTATTAAATGTCTTTTAAATGCAAAACTGCTTGCTGGGAAATATTTTTAATGCCACTTTTGATCAATTTTATTTTTGTAATAATTTATTATTTTCTTCCCAGCCCTGTTGCATCTCAGTCAAACTCATCAGAATATGAACTATTGCTCGCAGTCAAACAACTGAAGATACCATTTGTCTTCTGACCAGTAGAGGGTCTCTTGCAATCCATGAGTGTGTGGTCACGATCCGGCAGGGTGTCGATGCTCTTCTGGGACGGTTCTGGGCCCGTCAGTACCCGCGGGATCTTCCCTCTGTTTTGGAAACAGCCAAAAGTCAGACTGCTGAGCCGCTTGGCCTCACCCACACTGGGCTGGACTGGGCCACCAGAGCCCAAAGTCTGCTCCATGACTAAAACAACACAAAAACATGACACTTAAAAATAAACAGCTTAAAAAGATTTTAAAAAATGTTTTCTGAATATATATAATAACAATATATATATATATATATATATATATATATATATATATATATATATATATATATATATATATATTGTTATCTATCTATCTATCTATCTATCTATCTATCTATCTATCTATCTATCTATCTATCTATCTATCTATCTATCTATCTATCTATCTATCTATATATATATATATATATATATATATATATATATATATATATATATATATAATCTTCAAAATCTTCAATATCACTGATAAAAAAAACTTGTCAACAAATGTTTTCATGAGTTTAACACTGTAAATACTGCAGAACTAGCAGGATTTAAAAGGGTACATATCATGCTTTTAAATCATTCCTTTTACATATAAATTATACATTTGTGGTGTATATAAAGCGAAACTGCAATGCTTGGGTCTGAATTCCTCATTATTATTGCTCCACAGGCTCTTTTTCTACCCCTTTTCTGATGTGCATCTTTGAGGAACTCGTTTTGGAGCAGCCGTTGTGTCATACCCCGCCCACTTTAAAGGTCGCTGAGTTCAACTCCACCCCGTTCGGCCATTTTTGTAGTTTGATTAGAGATATACGATTATACACACGTTATATCACACGTTAACAAAATGTCAACAACAGAAGACTTGTCCATCAAGCCTTACATGTTCGAGCCAGAGCGAGCGAGTTGAAAAAGAAGACGACGAATCTGCAGAACAATGTCTTGGTCTTCATATGGATGTATTGCAATGGTAACTATATTGTGTCATAAGTGAAGTCGATTATTTCTGTTGTTAAAACAAGCACACTAACAAGATAAATGACTATGGTCTAATCTTACCACTAAAAATATGTATTGAGAACATGATACATTTAGAAAAGCATCAGAAAACACAGCAGCTAAATGAGCATTGATGAAACTCAAGAACAATAATACTGCAGACGTGTAACATTACTTCAAAACAAAAACAAAGAAAGACAAATGTACTGCTAAACCATGACCACCATGTGTTTTTTTAAGAAAGTACTTTATTTTTATTAACAATATTTACAGGTTATCACTCTGTTCGTCGTCTCCAAAGAGGTTAGTTCACCCAAAAATGAAAATTAAGTCATCAATTACTCACCCCCATGCTGTACCAACCCCGTAAGACCTTCGTTCATCTTCGGAACACAAATGAAGATATTTTTGATTTAATCTGAGGTGGATCACTCCTACATAGGCTGCCTAAGGGACTGGCACTTGACGGCCCATAAAGTCATTAAAGAAAATGTTTAAATATTCCATGTGCCTAGAGTGGCTCAGTTATAAGTTTATCAAGTGACGAGACTACTTTTTTTTGTGAAAAACAAACAAACTTTATGGGCCTTGAGATGAGAGTAGAAGAGATTTTCAGAACACATGTGCGAGAACTGAGATGAGGACGTTCTTCTTCGACTACTTCTTACCGGCTGCTCACCACTTAGGAGTATTACCGCCACCTACCGTATAAGATGATGACACATATATAAGGCGCTTCGAATTATAAGTGCGGAAAATACGGTAATTGAAATGCGTATGTACATCTTCCTTCAAACGCGCATCTTCCTCTGCTTGTAAACAAAGTTTTGCGCTTCCAGCTATATCAGCACACCATCTTATACGGTAGGTGGCGGTAATACTCCTAAGCGGTGAGCAGCCGGTAACAAGAAAGTAGTCGAAGAAGAACGTCCTCATCTCAGTTCTCGCGCATGCGTTCTGGAAATCTGTTCTACTCTCGTCTCAAGGCCCATAAGGAAGTAATGGAATAGTCTAATAAAGTCGTTATTTATGTTTTTTTTTTTTTTTTTTTGCACAAAAAGTAGTCTCGTCGCTTGATAAACTTATAATTGAGCCACTGTAGGCACATGGAATATTTAAACATTTTCTTTAATGACTTTATGGGCCGTCAAGTGCCAGTCCCTTAGGCAGCCTATGTAGGAGTGATCCACCTCTCAGATTAAATAAAAAATATCTTCATTTGTGTTCCGAAGATGAACGAAGGTCTTACGGGTTGGTACAGCATGGGGGTGAGTAATTAATGACTTAATTTTCATTTTGGGTGAACTAACCCTTTAAGACGAAGTTGAATCAGCAAACCCTTCTTTATACTGGCGGAGATTGTTGAAGTGGGAATCCTTGAAGTGCAGCCACTTCGAAGAGTTTCTGATGCTGGAAGACGGTGTAATAAAGCATGTGGGTCACTACATCCAACAAACAAACATTTTGACTTGCCCTCTCGTAACTTCTGCATCCTTGAGCTTGGACTACAAAATCGGAGCGAGAAATAAAAATGGCGGATTGCTCGAAGTGTTGGGCCAGTAGGTAGTCAATGTCCTTATTTGTCAGTTCCGCTGCAAATACTGTGACGTAATTGTTCAAAATACGTCATAGATAACAGAAAAATCTAAACAGCTTGCAAAATATTACCAAAACAGAATATAAAGATATAAACGAAGCACTTTAAGAGAATCATTTCAACTTTTCTGTACTTATAAACACTCTAAATATACAACAAAATACATTTAAGGGCTAAAAAGTGGATTTAGCATGATATGTCCCCTTTAATAATGGTAGCACTTGGTAGAATGTTATTGTGAACATAAAACTGATGGAGTTTTGCTTCCTTGCCACTGTTGCCTTGCTTTTGGCTTGCTTCAGTTGGGGACATTTAATATTCAACAATATTATTGATCTGTGATGTATTACTTTCATGTTGACACTGAAAAGCTGCTTTGATACAATCTGTATTGTAAAAAGCGCTATATAAATAAATGTGACTTGACTTGAACATAGCCATGATTGAACCTACTATTTGATCACATGCATGATTACCTTGCAGTTGTCTTCTTAGGTCTTGTATCTCATTTTCCTGTTGTTGGTTGATCTTCTAAGAGAGGCATTCTCTATATCAAACTACAAGAATAATATTTGTGATCACAAACGTTCACACACTCCCCCAGATATTTATCTATTTCTAAAACACAAATACATACAAAGAGCATGAACATACTTCATTCAACTTCCGTATGACCCATTCTTTGATCTTAGCTGCTTTTTCTTCCACTGTCTTGGCATCTCGAATTCGGTTCTGTTTCTGAAGGTATAAAACGTAATGGATTACTTTTTTAATGGATTTAAATAAGCATTTTTGCATACTGATGCAAACCTGATGGTTTTAATGACTGGAGGTATGACTGACCTGTTCCTCCAGCTGCTGCTCTAGGGTGTCAATAAGCTCATCCTTCTCCTTCAGTCCTGCTTGAAGATTTTGACAGCGCTTGAAAAGCTGCAGCTCTGAAATCACTCGACTGGATATCTGAAGTCTTTAAACGCTCTTCCATCCACTGCACCTGCAACAAACACATGCACATATACACAGTGCTAATAAGATGTTACATGATTATACACCAAAAATGTATATATAAACACTCACAGGTTCAACTACACCAATTCAACTGTTCGTAACGCAAATATCTAATCAGCCAATCACATGGCAGCAACACAATGCATTTTAGGCATGTAGACATTGTCAAAACAATCTGCTGATGTTCAAACTTGAGCATCAGAATGGGGAAGAAAGGTGATTAAAATGACTTTGAGCGTAGCATGGTTGTTGCGTGTTGGATGGGCTGGTCTGAGTATTTCAGAAACTGCTGATCTACTGGGATATTCACGCACAACCATCTCTAGAGTTTACAGAGAATGGTCTGGAGAAAGGGGGAGTTGACTGCGATTTCACTTTTTGATTTTAAAATAGTGTGTAATGTTGCTGTTGGTGAATGAACAGTATCTGCAAAGTTGCAGCGCTGAAAGTATAGTGTAAGCAGAGATATCGTCTTTTAAAAATCAGGAAGTAAAATTGCCTACAAAAACGACTCGATTGGGACTACAGCTGGGTTTTAGACGTCACTAACCCATACATTTGCATCGAACCCTCCCACCGGAATATGCAGGAAAGGGCATGCGCATATTTCTGCGGGCTCGTAAAGATGTATTGTGTTCACCCAGCTGTCAGGTCTTCTGTGTTCGAGTTTCCCACGGACGCTATACTTCAACAACAATGGATACAATGTATGACGATCGTAATCTAGCTCTCTGTGCTGCGCATTATAGAGCTAAGACAGGAATCTTCCGTAAAATTTTGATAAGAACGTAAACTTGCCAACGCTGTTTGTGTTTAACATTCAGTAGCCAGTCAGTTGCTATCGATTACCAGTCAGATGCTATTGTGTAAAACAAACGTGTACATGGTTAAAAAAATTCAGCAAATTATCATTCAGAAACGTTTAGTAAGAGCCATGTGTGGTGAGGTTCTACTTGACTTGATTCATACGCGGCTTTCTTTGTCTGATTCTGCCTCACTGATACTGCAGTCTCGACATCATTATTTACGTGTATCCACTGTCTATGGCAGGGGTTCTCAACTCCAGTCCTCGCGACCCACTGCTCTGCATATTGTGTATGTCTCCCTTATTAACACACCTGATTCAGATCCTCAGCTCGTTAGCATAGACTCTATGGCTATCCTAACAAGCTGAGGGTCTGAATCAGGTGTGTTAAATAAGGAGACATACACAATGTGCAGAGCAGTGGTCGGAGGACTGGAGCTGAGAACCCCTGGTCTATGGTATCCACCTTTGGCATGCCCGTTTCGCCTGTAAAGGTAATGGGCGTTAACCTCGGGATAACATGAGCGACAGTTTAGCCAATCACAACACACCGGCCCAAACGGAACCAATCTGAGCCCATTGCCTGTTTCTAAGGGAGTGGTTTCATAGAATCAGGAAGTCAACTGCTCGTTCAGGGTACAGAGGAGAAGCGCGGCTTACAATAAAGGTGAAGTTTATGAAAAATAAGACTTTTTAAAGAAGAAAAACACGAATACATGTTATACTGCATCCCATAAACACAATCATGCAAAGAAAAAAAAGCAGTCAACCCCCCCTTTAAAAAGTGAAAATGTTCAATGAGTGGCAGTTCTGTGGCTGAAAATGCCTTGTTGATGCCAGAGGTCAGAGGAGAATGTCCAGACCTGTTTGAGCTGATAGAAAGGCAACAGTAACTCAAAAAAACAAAAACAAACAAACAAAAAAAGTAAGAAAACTCAAGAAAACTCTTTTATAATAAACAAAATAAGTGCTCCCATTGTTTTCAAAGATGTGCAATCTTTACTTTCAATAACCTGTGTGTTTAAAAATGTGTTTTAGTGTTTGAATGTCCCTTTTGAGAACAGAATCAGTAATTCAGATGATTAAAATACGTACAGTACATCTCTAATATTTAATGAAATGTCCACAAAAGTGTTACTAGCATTTACCTGCTGGTTGGCTTCATATGCCCGACGCTCTGCTTCTAACACTTGCTTCTCCAACTGCTGCATCTGAGAGAACAAGAACTATGAATGAATGAGCAAAGGAGCTGTGCTTGTGCATGTATGCATGAGACAAGATAAATATTCATATGAAAGTCTGCTTTCATTTTTCCTCTATGCAACGGGCAAAGAATAAGCGCTTAATAAAATGTCAATCCGTCCCCTGCACTTTTTTCGGCTAAGTGTTTCATGGACCAATATGAATATATCCAATTTAAATTAAAAGATACAAGATAGTCTATGCATGACCAGACACTTTATTGTAATCCAAAATGAGGCAATGCCAGCATTATGGAGCACTAAAGTCTGTTTATTTCATACTAGAAGCCGGAGGGTGCCCTCATACAAAAAGTATGCAAGTGGGAGGATATAATTTAAGTGTAATGGGTGAATACAGAAGAAGCCATAACTCTATCCCTCTACACATTAGATCCACAGTGGTGGATCTGGACTGAGTTAGAGCTAGACCCAAGCAAGCACCACTTGCCAGTGAGGCTCATAGAAGTCATTACACTTGACATTCCTGCTAATCAGTTATATGGAAAAGGCATCCAGCTATCACTGTAGCTGAACAAAAGGCAGAAACATTTTGACTGATGAAATGTAAAGACAATAAATACACGATTGCAACAAATATATGGGTTATGTGTGTTTTTCAAGCCATCTCAGGTTATTTACAAAACAATAAAGTAGAATAATGCAGTGCTAATTGTCATCGCCTTTATATCAGTAGAAATTATAAAAAATATGTTCTGCCTTATTATGCAAAATGCTTAATTAAATGTTAAGGCCCATTCACACCGAGAGCGATAACTATAAAGATAACTATATTAGTGTAAACACCAGCGGATGGTATCATTCAGTTTATTCTATGCGTGTGCTTGTCTAGCTCTGATAAAGCAAGATTGCTTCTGATTGGCTGTCAATTTTTTATCATCCATTAGCTTGATAAAATTGTCTGTTTCTCTGTGCCGTTATTGGTATAGCTGTTGTGTAAACTCTGCCATTGTTTAATATTGAGAATGGTTTTTAGAACAGCATCTTTATTGTCAGTATTTATAGTTATCACCCTTGTTGTGAATGGTCCTTTAGAGTGGCTTTAAAAATACGTTATTCCTTTTTTTAACATTGTAGAAAATCCATGATGACAATGCACAAGTGTTTGTAGTGGGCCTACATAAACCAATTATAAAATTGTAGTTAGGAAAATATGGCTAGTAAAAATATTTTAGAACATTAAAAGTATCATTTTTTTTGTTCAGCAGTGTATTTCATTTCTTAGCCACTTAAAAGGGAGAGATAAGAAAAATAAAACCTGTCAATTACAAAGGTCATAATAAACTACTATTTACACATTATATAACGCTCTATGCATAACATATTCCATGTATTACTAACTAAGGGAAAAAGCCAGCTGTTTTTGTAAATAAATATCCTCTGAGCTCAGGATTCCATCTTTTTATACATATTTCTCTAATAGCGTATTGTCAGGAATGCAGCATGTCCATTTTCATTTTTTTTTACCAAAGTAGGAATGCTATGCTATATTACCATAACATTCCATCAAGTTCTTGGATGAGAAGACCATGAGAGAAATTCCTGTAGAAAGTTTGGAAATGCAGAAACTACTGTCCAAGCAAAAACATTTGCCAAATCCCTGAAGCTGTGTTGTATTGAAATGAGAGAGATTTTGAGTTCTGTGGTAATGATTCAGTAGCTGGTCATTTTGGTGATTTTACAGTCATCAATTAACATTAATTTCAGAGAATTTTGACCACTTTATGCTCAATCCTTATTGTTGAGCTCTGATATAAATTCCATATTGCTCAGTCTAAACATCCAGGGTCTTAGTTGTACCCATCAGATTGGAGTTTGCTGATGTGGAAATCTAATGCTTTTATTGTGCATTTTTATTTAATTGAGTAATCAATTTTTAAATACAAATTAAATGATCAGTGTAAATAATGTAAATGAAAGATTTTTGAGAGTTTGGTAAAAAGTGATTTTTTTCACTTATTATAGATTTTATTAAAGATTTTATTTTTTATTGAAAATGTCATTTTTTATTGGATTACGGTAATTAGAATTTAGAGGGTGTCCAACTGTCACAAAAAAGGTTAATAAATTAGCTTCTTTTAAAGGTCTTCTTTTAATTATATCATTTTGATTTATGTGTGGGTGTTATTTGCTGGAAGTGGAACAATTTGCTTGTTTCTACTTTGGCATGAGCTCCATCAGCAACCTGTTTCTTTTCACAGAGTCCCCAAAGGAGAACACACAAACATGACCTAACACACTACTAATAGTTACTGCTGCTGCACTCATTTTTCCAATGAACAGTTGAACACCACACAAAAGTTTTATCTGCAGTTGTGTATGTGACAGAATGATGTTCTGATCTTTCTAACAGCCTCTCTTGTTTACAAGCCACCAAGACTCAATGCACAGCGGACTACTGACAAAACTGTTATGATGACTCTGATGGAATGATATAGTTCATGTAAACCTTTTCTGCTCTAGGTCTCTTGGACTTAAGTTAAAGCACATTTTGTTGGATTTGTTAATGGTGCATTATATTAGGCAGAGCCTGATGAATTACATAAATCTCTTATTCACTGATGGTGAATAAAAAGATTTACGAAGACTCTGGTTAGTTTTCCATCATAAAAGTCTATTACTATGTTTAGTGAGCCAATTCCTAGACTAAACCAAAGGGTGTGTCCCTAAAACTCACAGACGGTCAGGAATACATCACGGACTCTACACACACTCATTATTTATATATCATCTTCACACACAGCCACTACCCGCACAGACTATTCATACACACATGTGTAACTACAGATATGTTTATACCACAACAACCACACATACACACATATTGTATACACCCATCATCATCTGTGGTCAAGCTGGTCCACCACTGGCCAATGAGGCAGATGTAGAAAATAAAAAATAGCAGAGTAATTACAGACTGTTCTGAGAACCAGCTGCAAAAACCAGATTCTGACCAGTTGAGCCACAGGTTAATGCATATTGAGATCTGCTTTTTTCTAAAGCTCATCGTTGAATCCATTGGATGCTGTGGTGGTGAGAAGCACAGTTTCTCTTGTTAAAGGGATACTCCACCCAAAAGTTGTTGCAAACATGTATGAGTTTCTTTCTTCTGCTGAACACAAAGGAAGATATTTTGAAGAACGATAGGAACTTTGGCACCATTGACTTCCATAGTATTTTTTTTTGTACTATGGAAGCAGTGGCAGTTCTTGAATTACACCAAGGGCGAGACCCCCTTAGAGGGCTATTGTAAAATATTATAGGCTGAGTAAGGCTACTGTAAAAACACAATTAAAAAATTATTAGATATATTGATATAGTGACCAAAATGATCACATACACAGAATATTGTTCAAAAAGCCTAATACACAGTGAAATCAATTCACCAAGTTAATAACATTAAAGATTTGTTTTAAAGAAGTGTCTTTTATCTTACCTACTAAACTTAAAAAAAAGGTTAACACACAAAAAAGGTTTTATAAAAAGATAAACCATCATCTCTATAAAAAGAATGAGTCAATAAAGATACATTCCTGACATTTATAATGCACAGTAGCTTATCTTTTATTATTAATAGTAAAATTCGTACCGATTTTCCCATGGCTGTCGTTGCTATAGAACCATGCACTCATTACACTGCGCTCTCCACAACGACAAAGACGTTTTAGTAGCTAATGTATTTCCACCACAGAAAAACGCTTGCTGTAGATCTGCTAAAAGATTTATTTACGGAGAAGAGAAAAAACACCCAAGTGTTTGGGTGCACGTGCACTCCCATACTGAAAAGTTTATGCGCGCGCTTCCCGAGAGCGGCATAATGAGCACGCTCTCGGGAAGCGCGCTGATTGGAAACATATAGGATTTGAAATAATGACCTTGAGCGTGCAAAAGACGCAATACGTGAACTAATCAGGAGATCCCCTTGACATCGCTTCTTCGCATTGCCAATAGTTGAATCGAAATGATAAAAAATAGAAAAACTTCGCGGCACAGAGGTTTAACTGCTCGTGCAGTTAAACCTAAAACCGGGCGACTGCCCGGTTTGCGCCCGTGCCTAGAACCGCTACTGTATGGAAGTCAATGGTGCCAAAGTTGTGGCAAACCTGTAAGAAAGAAAATCTTACAGGTTAACAACAACTTAAGGGTGAGTAAATGATGACAGAATTAACATTTTTTGGTGGAGTATCCCTTTAAATATAACACTGACTTAGATCATGCTCCTGACACAATGATTCAGTGAATTCTATATCTTTCATTCTATTAAAATATATATACATTTTAATTTATATTTAGGCATGTCAACAGTCTGCTCTGTTTTTGAGGAGTGGACATGTGCATAAATGTGTATAATGCTTAAAAGGGAACCCTGGAGTATGACGTATGAGGGAACCAGCGAAAATAAATGATCAAATAAAGCAAAACAACAGAACAAAAACAGTGTAGTGCAGTTCATTACAGTAGAATGTCAGAAAAAAAATACATTATGTGGATAAAGCTGCTGACTGAATGAAGCACATGTTTACAGGAGTAAAGTGTACGCTAAATACTGCATGTTAACGTGATTAAAACATTTACGAATTTCTGTTTATGTAAATTAATTTAAAGTTCACTTCTGACATTTACTCACCCTCAAGTTGTTTCAAACCTGAATGAATTTATTTATTTTGCTGAACACAAAAGAATATATTTTGAAGAATGTCGGTAACCAAACAGTTGATGTACTTCATTGACTGTACCCAGACATTCTTCCAAATATTTGTGTTCTTTTGTGTTCAGCAGAAGAAATAAATTAATACAGGTTTGAAACAACTTGAGGGTGAGTAAATTATTTTGAAGTGAACTATTCCTTTAATAATGTTAAGTTATTATTACTCTACATCTGCATGTGACGTCATTAACAACAGAGGTACGACCAGTTCCTGGAAACAGTTGTAACAAGTTAGTTTCTTCAACGATGCATTGTTCTGGTGGTTAAGCAAATTACGTCATTGTACGGCAAATGCACCCATGTCAGATAAGGGACAGATACAAAATGTGCAGAGCAGTATGTCCCCTGAACAAAGTTGAGAATCACTGCATTGAATGAATCAAAAGTGACAGACAATGTTACAAAAGATTTTTTTTTTCAAATATTATTCTTTTTGAACTAAAAAAAAAACTTTATCACAGCAATACATTACATTTTAAAATAGACAAATGAAAACTGCTCTATTGTATTGTAATAATATTTCACAATATTACTGTTCTTATTTAATTTTTTCATCAAATTAAGTACTTCTTTCAAAAGCTTTCTGACCCTGAACTTTTTAACACTAGTGTAATCTAGTCTAGCTGGAGTCCACCTGGAAACAATGTTGTGTTTAAAAGATTTCAAAACCTTTGAAAGAAGTAAAATAGCATATTCAACTATGTTCTGTCTGTGATTGATCTGCAGTGCCGGTCCTATTTGGTATTCTATGGCACTCCAAACAATCCAGTACTACAGTGAGCAGTCTGAAATCACAAATTGATTCAGATCATCTTGCTTACATGTTTAACCATTTCAGTCAAAATAAGCATCACAAATGTGGAGCATTGAATTTGACATGAAGGGGGGATCAGAATCCACACTTTAATTGAACACTTTTCCTTAGATTCAATTAAAGTGTGGCCACCTTGTACTAATTATTTCACTTGCGGCACAATTAAAACGATTAAACTAAATGAATGCATCGTGCAAAATGGTATTATTAGTTTTATTATTATTTTTAGTTTTAGTATTATTATTTTCTGACAGACAATATGATTTGATTGTTGAATTTTTTTTTAAACTTTTTTTTTGGCATGATGGGAGTGCATTATACCAAAAACAAACTAAAAACCACCATGGATGCTTTCATCAGTTTGCACCTGTAAACTCCACATTTCAATCAATAGTTTTCTTTAATCTACTATGATCC
Source organism: Hybognathus amarus (assembly GCA_030378365.1). Lineage (NCBI taxonomy): Eukaryota > Metazoa > Chordata > Actinopteri > Cypriniformes > Leuciscidae > Hybognathus > Hybognathus amarus. The sequence goes on from JAQIUQ010000163.1 coordinate 465,939, forward strand.
CTCCAAGCTTCTCCACACCATGTGGTCCTGGCTACAGTCAGTCTTCCATTCCATGAATTCCATCCACGGCCTTCTGTGGCCGGCCCCGCCCTGCACCCCTCATCCAGCCTCCCTCTACAGGCCAGCTCACAAAGCCTGTCTGTATGACACCCCTCACTGCACTACAGCTCCAAATTCCCAAGCGTCACCCGGCCTCTGCTCCACACTCCACTCATCTGTGTCCTACACACTCAGGGGGAACAGCAGCACACTGTATACTGGATACACTTTGGAATGTGCTAGAAGCTAACAATTCTAAATGTTCTAGTCCATTGCTGAAATCAGAATAAAATATTTTTTTCTCTCAGAGAAAATTATACTATTATACATTTTATGATAATTAATTTAAAGCGGCATGATGTTGCAAACGACACAAGAGCATTTTTGGCAAAAAAAAACAAAAAAAAAACCTAAAATGCGTTCACATCAAAAACAGCTGAAAACAAGAAAAAATTAAATGTATCAATATATAAATGTAAATATGTAATGTTTATTGTTACAGTTTGTTTTTACATTTGACATAGGGGTAGCTCCACGCAATGCTTGGCGCCATCTTGGAAGTGATCTCACTGAGGTCTGGGTTGAAAGATTTGCCCTGAGTTCACAGGTCAGATGTCCGACATCAAACAGCATTCCAGGTGTTATTTACAATTAGGATGTGGGAAAAATTTGAATCCTGAGTTGTTTGGAACGGAGAATTAGGGCAAATGGAAAAAGAAAGAAAAAAAAAAAACAAGAAATATACAGATTCATGATCACTCTTAGTTCACGTTAGCTAATGCATTTACCAATGTGACCTTATTGTAAAGTGTTACCAATTATATATATATTATGCACAAGTTCACATGTACATATAATCAGATTTAGTATAAACTGTCTGAGGAGAGGGCTCAGAGCACAAGGGAAAATGTCAGAAACATGTCAATAACAACAACAACAACGTCTCATCTCTCTGGACACCCAACTAAACGTGGACTCAATCTAAGGCTTTTGGGCACGAAGGATACGTGGAGACGTTAACCAATAACAGATTCAGACTTCGCACAATGTGCTTTCTGTGTGAGAACACAAGTATGTTTAACTGCACTTGAAAACTGCCCTTATTTTTACCATAACGGTTTAAAAGAAACTTTTAAACTTTATAAAAAAGTATGCAAAGCAGGAGAGAAAATGACCAACATTTCTCCCAACAAACCACACTTGCATCAGCATATACAAGTTTGTTCGTGTATGTTTTTAGAATACTAACTTCCTGTTTAGCATGAAACCAGGCATTTCCTCCCATGGGAGTCTCAGAGATTAAAGGATAGTTTGTTTTGCCACTCTGTTCGTATGTCTCTCCTCCTCCCATTTTACTCCCTCTCGTTCTCTTTCACTCTTATACCTCTTCATCATCCAATAAGGCATGTGCAAATCTACAAAACATTTTCAAAACAAATTCATAATAGTTTGAGACAACCCATTAACTAGGACGGATAACTAAGAAGGATAGTCCCTTCCGAATTGGAATCTCACTCGAAATACAGAATACTACGTGAAGTCCACTTCACAGAGCACTTACGGTTGAATGGAACACACCTATAAGTCATTGAATCATTCACATAACCGATTGTTCAAAACCACTGATTGATTTAGGAATAAAACAACTCTACTGTGTGTTGCTCGGAGACGTGCAACTGTTCTGCAGTTGATTCATTAGAAATATTTTATTAGGTGGAGCAAAAATAGACAAAGTAACTGGCAATGTTGTGTCTAAAACATAAGTTACAAAATATTTACTTTGTTTAAATGATGTATAGATTTCACAAATAGCTGTGCTTTCAATGAAGTTATGGCCTGTTCACACCAATACCTATATCTAAAAAGTTGAATTACAGCAAAAGAGTCTGCTTACTGAACAAATAACAAAACCTATATTGTCCGTTTGTGTTTATTACAGTTAGTTCCATTTTAGTTCTCTTTACAGATATCCTCCTTGATATGAATAGGCCTTTAATTTAAAGACACAAATTCTTGTAGTTTTAATAGTTATGCTTCCATTCAAAGGAAGATATGCTTCCATTCGTTTCCATCACACCTGTTCAAAAGAACAAAATCGTCACTACCTGGAGAATTGGCGCTAAATATCTGTAATAAAAATGGAAGTTGATGCAATTGAGGAAGTCTGTGAGTCTTATTTCATCACTATAAATGCCTTGCATCTCAGAGCACGTACTGTAGAAGAAACACAATAAACACTGTCATGTTCTCTTGCGTTCGGATGGTGTTTGGGAACACAATCAGTTGTGAGAACCTTCTGAGAGGTCATGATGCCAAATCATTCTGATAACAGACTTTGGCTCATACATTTCAGAATCATCAAACCAACATTTGAGATGCTGTGGAATGCGATTAGTCCAATGATAAGCCTACTTAACAAATCACATCCACCGTTGTGGCAGTCATGTTAGCTTGTGTTGCACATCGGAGGGATTTATTTGGTAAATGTGTTTCTATCGTATGTCCATGTGTTCTTATCGGATACAAAATTTATCTGCCCCATTTGGGGAATAAAAAAATAAAAATAAAAAAAACTTTTTTAGAATGTACGCACATTGCCATTTCCATCAAGCATTTTTTATGGCATATTTCCTGATGTACCTGATGAAGGCTTGAAAACGTTGCAAATAAGGTTGTTGTTGTTTTTTGATAGTGTGCGGGAGTTTCTCGCTTGCAGATTGTACGACCAATCTCCTCTTTTGGTCGTTTTCCTACACACCTATCGTCTGCAGATGTGCAATGGTTTTTATTTTATTATAACTATCTATATAACTATAACTAGCCAACCTTTTTTTTTATCGTTTTTTGGGCGACAAGTTGATTATCCCACACTTTCCTACTTCCCTACTTTCTTTACCCTATGACCTACTCCTTGCCCTTCATCCTCTTCCTTTGTCAAGTTGTACAGGATTAATCTCTGACATTTCCTCAAACTGATCTTACCAGCTATCTGTATATGACAGCACAGCTGATCCAGGATCTGCAGTGGGAGGACATTTTAGGAGAGAGGCCCTATGTAAACATTCAATGGCAGCTTTTAATTACTGCTGTAAGCGAATGCATCCACATGCTATGCAAGGGAGGAATAATATATGGCAAACTTAAGTGGGCCAAGACGGTACCCAGATGATAACAACAACACGACTATAGATGAATGAATGAGGAACCATTCAAATGAGATTCTTAAATGATGGAATCATTACATTTTTTTTTCATTAAGTTATTGAGAAGGAAAAATAAATCACAGGTGATAGATTAAAGACAAAAAAAAATATTACAAAACTCAAATAAAATAAAATGGTGAACAAACTCTGTTTATGTAAAAGTCACTTTGTGTCCATCCATAACACTTATTTGGTTTAACACAGATTGTTTTGTGATGCTGGTTTCAAGAGGCCATTATTGAAAGACAAAGAAGAAACTTTGGAAGCCAAAACTTTAAACATGAGCAAGACTGAAGAGCTGACTATGAATCAGTTCACTGAAATAGACAGTTTGAACTGGTCCATAGAAATTAAGTAAACAAAATGTGTCTAATGACGACATCATCAACTTTAGAAACTTAAGGGCCAAGAACGAAACCAGATTTCATGTGACTGACCTTCAATATTGAAATGTATTATAAAACTTACAATATAAATATATATTTAGTAAAAAAAAAAATCCTGAAACTTGACCTCTCCGCAAAGGCAAGACATTTAAAGTACCCATCTCGAGTCTGTAATTCAATGACGATTCTGCTATCCCAGAATGCAGTAGTCTGGAGCCCTGTGGTCAGGCGTCTGTTTATATTAACCTCTAATCTGCTCTCCCTCGAGATAGGCCAAAGAAATAGGCCATGGCACAATACACACACATTAATGAAAATGAAAACCAAACATGGAAATGAGCAAATAATTTAATAGGTGGCTTTTTTTGCTTTTCCTAGAATGTACACTACTGAGTAATTCACACTACTCTCCTGTATTACTACAGACATGAATTACTGGGGTGGTGACAGTTGCAGACAAATCTTATGCCTGGTCTGTTATTATTTGAATAAAAGATGGCTAGCGGTAAAGTAGGTTTTACTTGCTCAGCATGCAGTTTGATATAATAATTTTTAAAGATCCAAGAGCACCAGTGTAAAACAGCAGTCCAAGTGAAAGGACTCAGGGACCGTTTGACTGACCTTTTCTGCCGTGAGCTCCGAGTCGACGCTCATCTGCCCACGGAACTTGAAGAGCAGGGCCTAGAGGGCCATGTACTTGTCTTTCCACTCCCTGCCTGCGCATTCATCACCCTCTGCCATGCTGTCACCCCTCAGGCCCTGCAATATTATAAACACAGCATGAGTCTGAAGCAGACGGACACATAGAACATGCAGTAGAAAACCACTCAAGAACTTAAGCTAATGAACACAGGTCCAAATACAAATCAGGTGCAGGGCTGGGTGATATATAGCAAAATAAATATGTATATGTTTTCTCTAGGAGAACCATAATAATAACCAGCAACATTGTAACATTGGTATGCGGTTAAAATAACATTGAAAAAACACTTAAATAATGCTTAATGTAAAAAGGTTAACAAAATAGCAGATCGACAATGTCCATTTCTTTTCATGTTGAAAAGAAACAAAGTTGCGATATCAACAGTGATTCCTTATAAATATATATATGAAGAGTTCAGATGCAAAAGCCTCTAAATGCCATTTGAAATTTTCTTCTAAAATGACAATTTCTATCAAGCTTGTATATTTAAGTTCAGTAATTTCACTTAAATGGCAATGAAGATTACCTATTAATTGTCATTTAAGTGAAATTACTGAACTTAAATATACAAGCTTGATAAAAATGATCATTTTAGAAGAAAATTTCTAATGGCACTTAGAGGTTTTTGCATCTGAACTCTTCATATATATATATATATATATATATATATATATATATATATATATATATATATATATATATGTATATATATATATATATATATATATATATATATATATATATATATATATATACACGCTTAGTGATTTAATCTTGATCCATGATGTTGATTCACATGTGATCAATTGGCTTCAAAATGTTTAAATGCAAGAAAGAGCAGTAAAAATACAGGTTAACCTAGGCATGTTTCCACATAATTATCTACATGAATTATCAACATGAAAAATGTCAGGAGGGACTTCTGTTAAAAAATAAATAAATAAATAAATAAACATTTTTGGATAATGTAAATGAATCAAACTTATGAATAATTTCATAGAAATGGAAAGTCTGGTTTATGGAACTGGTCTATGAAAATTAAGTACCAAAATGTGTCTAATGACATGGACTTTAGATAACTTAATGGTCCAACCAAACCAGATGGCATGATGTGACTGACTTTCAACGTTAAAAAATTTAGTTTAAAAAAAACTGTAGGTTATGTTGCTGTTTCAACATTAAAAAATAACATTGGGACAATGTTTGGTGGTTGTAAATAGGTTATCAATATACTTGTAAATTAATGTTGAGATTCATTCAGCCATGATTGATAAGGGAAAATTTTGTTAATTTGCAGTTTTAACTTTGACCAACGATCACCCACCATGTTGATTCAGCTGTGAATAAAAGCTGAGATGCAAATGGAAAATACATATGGAGAGCACATTAAAATCATCATCATGAATTGCAAAATTTGTTTTACTAACATTTAGACAAAATCTACACCTCACTTCAAAACGTGCTTGACTTTTCACAACTTCTTATGTGTCATAGAACTCATAATTATGTTTACGCAACAGCAACAGCGAATATACTGAAGAGGGTGTTTATTTGCCACAACATTCTGATTGATACAAGCATATGCCAGCTGTCTTTTATGGATTTAAGAAACTGGAATCTTATTAATAAATGGTTTACCCTATCAAAACATTTATGGTGCATGCACAACCAGAATATGACCCAATTTCAATTTTCACTTCAATAATACTTGGAAATAAACAGCACAGAGAGTCTGTATTGGTTGTGTGGAAACCGTCAGAAGTGTTCGAGGGCCATGCAGAGCCCTGGACAAACTGACCACCACTATAAAAACAAACAAAACCAGGCAGCACTGATACACCATCACACTTTTCCATTCGTAAACTTTCAATTTCGAAAAACATGTGTTAACTGATGTAAATCAGGTGTTGTAAAGCGCAACAGAAAAGTGTGAGTGAACACATTACACTACAACTAGTACTCTAGTTATAATAAGCTGTCATTACAGCATTGGCATGAGCACAAAGGGAATGCAAACATGTTGAGCTCAATTAATCTGTGGTAAATAAAACTGAGGGTTTGAATTCTCAACCAATGTCAATAAAAACAACATGTTACTGTGGAACAACCTCCTTGAGAGACACATTTAGGGAAAGTGAGCCAAAGTCATAACAAAGTCATTAAATGTAGATCTCTAGAAATGTATACAAAGATCTGGGATTTTTGGTAGGAATTTGCATCTCAGGAGTAGAAGGCCAGTCAGGTCATTTGGCTCCATTAAAGGTTCTCTACAGTTTCTCTACAGCTCCTGGGCAAATATACAATGAGTCCACATAACTGTAATTTCAGTTTAAATCTTTTTGATTGGACAGATTTTCAGGCACTATGTGGAATATTTGTACTTTCCAAGATTAGTGGGCCATTGGAAATGAATGAATTGACAACGTTGTTTTTTTTTTTAAATGACGAATATGGTATAGAAACCAGTATAAATGTATATTTTCATACAAATTTTAAACTAAAATCTTGATATAAAAAAGGTATATGTGTACACAACGACAATTATCTAAGTTATACAAGTTAACAGCAGTTGAAATAATGACGATGCCATATACAATTGGTTGTGTTCATGAAAATTAACAGAAAAAGAACAGAGTTAATCAATATTAACTAAATCATATAAATTCCACAAATAGTGTACTTTAAACAACATAGACCACATTTAAGCAATTATTCCCTCATATTCAATTTAACAAAAAACAAAACAAACTAATATTTTTTTAACAGTTAAAGATTATATCCTTACCCGACACTCAGTGTTACAGTCCTGTAGATGGCACTGGTTTTACACCATAATAAAAATATTATTCCGTGTTGTCCCAGTTGTTATTGCAATAATGACCTAATTATGATATAAAGAGCGAGCGTTTTCTAGCTTAAAGTTTTCACTCCAGCATCGTCCTGTGGATGTGGGCGGGTTTATGGGCGTGTTTTTACGAGCACGCACAATCAAACCATTGTAGGTGTGGTTAGGGCGCTTTTTTTGGAGAACGATGATGTCAGAAATGATTGACTTTCCTGAGGACCAATCATACATCTGAGGTGTTCAGTCTGGACCAGAGCCGTCTGGTCTGGACCAATCATATGTTTGATTGGGCGGTCTTTCATAGTGATCCGGAATTGACGCGTTACACGTGTATGTTATCTTCCTGTGGAGTTAGTGATTTCTACACGCAGTATTGAACTTTTTCACCTGCTTTGTTCCAGAGGTATGACAAATTATACCTTATAGTATTCTGAATGTGCAGTAAAATAGGGTGTACGGTGTTGGAGAACGTCAGTTTAATATAAATGGCTGCAGGAAACAAAACAGTGACTTGCACAAACGTTAGGATTACACTAAGCCTAAGCGCTGTAAATTATTTGAGTTGTTGTATTAGCTTTTTAAATAATGACAAGATACATTTATGATACTAATCTGCAGTTGTTTTTATGTCCCAGAACTAACGTTAGTCATGGTTGTGAAGAAAAAAACACCTAAAGTGGAGGCTGTAGTTTTGGATGATGTCAAGCTGAAGAGCCTGACAGGTGAGTGACAGATATCATCAGCCTTTAGCTGCTAGTGGTTGTGTTGTGATTGCAATGCAGATTCTTGTAATATTTCTTTATGTTTTCTCCAGATTCCTTATCTGTGGAGGGGGACAGTAGATTAATAGAGCTTGCTCAGGTTCTGAAGGACAGTTTATCTTCACCAGACCCAGTTGAGCAGATCCAGCTCATCTCTAAGGTCGGTCTGTATCACATTCATCATAATAGTATACTGAATGCAATTGCTTAACACTTTCAATTCATTGGTTTGTATGTTGACTGCAGGCAGGCGTCATGTTGGAGCAGTTGAGAGAGCATGAATCCTCTACAGGTCATTTACTGCATGCCTGCGGGAGCACACTAGCGTTCCTGTATACCACACTGCCAGCTAAGAACCCACTTAAGAGAGCTGTAGCAAGGTTAAAAGTACCCACATTTCACTGTCACTCATGTGACTTGAAATCAACTACTCTTTTTAATGACTTCAGGGCACTTAGTTTATTTAACATAATGGTATATTATTTTTCTTTCCACCAGTGCACTACGTAATGGCCCAGATTGGCTGGAGGAGAAAACGGTTGGATGGCTGTCTGAGTGCCTGTCTTCCTCTCTCTCTTTTACGAATACAGATAACTTCTCACACCTAACAGATAGCATCACTTCCTGTCTGGATGGCTTTAAAATTGGTACGTCTAATGCTGGGCTTACACCATAGGATTTTCACAGTTTTCACAGGAATCTTACTGGAGTCTCGGCGCGCTCCTGTCGTCTCTGATCTTTAAATGTGAGGTGATAATCTGCAGTCTACGACCCGCATTTATGCTAGTCTTTCTCTTAGTCTTATATATCAAACATGTTTGATATTATTTAAGTCCTCAGCGTAGTCCTAGTGATGTAAAACAATCAACAACCAATAAAATAGAGGTTAGTGTGTCCGCCTCTCACACCAGAGACACAAGTTCGAGACCCACTCATGGGAGCTGTCTCAGGGAGCCGGCTGGATGTGATGGTGATTACACATTGTTTCCTGATATTGACTTTTTTCCTTACCAGAAAAGTTTTTATATCTACTAGGGGCTGGGCGATATGGAGCAAAAAATAATAGCTCGATATATGATAGAAAGCAGAGCGTGGGTAAATATATATAGCCGTATTTTCCGCACTAAAGGCGCACCTTCAAAGAATGACCTATTTTAGAACATTTTTCATATATAGGGTGCACCGGATTATAAGGCACATAAGATATTACAGTCACATGTTTGACTGGGTTTACGTTATGCATCCACACAAGTGCTGGGAATGTAGTGCGTGAGCGGTGCCAGAGGTGAGGCGTTTATTAGTGTGAGTGCGCTCGGGCGGGCACGTAACTTACATTCGCAGGCTGACTCATATGAGCATTCAATGTGCTGCGGCTCGTTGACAGCAACAGCTGGCTGTTTTGAATGAGACGAACCTTTATGTGATGCGCGAGCAGCGCCGGGGACAGTGTGTCTGTTCGTGTGTCTGTTAACTTAAGAGTGAGCACTCGTGAGCGGGAGACACACATTTAACCTGATTTATTCGAGGTTGAGCTGGCCGTGTGACAATGCGGGCATAAGATGGACATGAGCGCGAGTTCGCGGGTGAATTTAATAGCGCGGAGCGTTGTTAACCAATTTATCCAAGGCGCTTGATATAAGGCGCTCCGGATTATAAGATGGACTGTTGTTTTTTGAGAAAATTAAAGGCTTTTAAGTGCGCCTTAATGTGCGGAAAATACAGTATATGGCCTGTAGCCTATATATATATTTTTTTTTTCTATTCATTTGCTGCTATTATGCGCAGTTGAGTGTACAATACAGGTTTACTGTGCGTGTCACATAAGGTGTACTTCTGTTGCTTGCAAATGGACTCTTCTGAGGAGACAGTGGATTTCCAAATGTGTTGCTCTGATTCCAATGCACGAATACACTGCAGGCTCACTCTCGCTCGTATCATCAACACAAATCATCCCTTACAAGTGTTTTATTTAACTGAATTCATCACAATAAGGACACATGCGCAGGATACTTTACTTCCTGAACAAGTGTGCGCCCTGAATCCGTGTCTGCTTTCACATTCACGCGAACTGCGGCACTGAGAATGATGGGAGCTAAAATTTGATGAGAAGCTAAAATAATCTAGTTGTAGTCTTGTAAATAGTGTCACTACAAGATTCAGTGTTGGTAAAATCTTTAGTCTGAGACAAAAAACTTCTGAACCCAAAGTATTTAGATGTGAGCTGATAATCTTATAAAGTCTTTTCTAAATCTTTTCAAAGTCTTTCGTGTGTACGCCCAGCATAAGTGATTTTATTTTAGAAGTTATTAGATATCTTGAAGAGAGTAGTTCACCCAAAATGAAAATTCTGTCATTTACTCACCCTCATGACGTTCCAAATCTGTAAGAGTTTCCTTTATCTTCAGAACACAAATTGAGTTTTTTTAAGGAGCGCTTTCTGTCCCTCTGTTGACAGCTAAGCAAATACCACTCTGACGCTTCAAAAGTTTATTACGACTAAACCACTCAATTCATTTGGAAAGACATGAGGGCGAGTAGCCTAAGTAATGACATCATTTTCCTTTTTGGGTGAAATATCCCTTTAAAGTGCTCACATGAACAGCATGGACTATAACAATGTATTTTTTGTATTACCTTTCTGGGTCATGAAAGTGTTATTTGTGTTGCTGTCTATAGGGGATTGGAAAATCTCTTGGTTCCCTTTCCGAAACGGTCACTTCATATTGCGCAGCTATACGCAGTGGGAAAATTTCTTTTCCTGATTTACTGAAACTTTTATGTAACTTTTAAAAGGAGTTTTCCCACTGTCTATACAATATCGCCATACGAAGTTACCGTTGTCGAGAGAACTAAGGTCACGTGAGTAACCCAGTATATATTTATTAAAGATATCTTAAGGCTCAGTAATCAATGACAGAATTTTTCGTTTTTGGTGAACTTAACCCTCTAAGCCTAGTTATGAATGTTTTACAAGTTATGAGAAACAACTCATTTTAGTTTTGAGAAAACAACCATTTTCATCCGCACTGTCAATGCAGAGCCGAAGCACTAATCAGAACAATGTTCTTCCGCAACTTTCAGTTTTGTTTAATCGCTAGAGGGCCAAAGTTGCATAGTGTACCTTTAAAATATGGTAGGATAACAAGCTGTTTTGTACAGTTTGAAGCAGTTTTGTACAGAGCTGGAAGCAGGTGACACTGAAAGGCAGTCATGTTTGAATTTACAAATGGCTGTGCGACGGTCAAAAAATTACTTTACGCAGTTACATTACTTTAAAAATTTGTGGTCTGTAATTTATTTTAATAAACATTTTTTAATACTTTTTAAAGAAATTCTTACTTTTATTCAGCAAGATGCATTACACAAAACATGAGGATAATTTTACATATGTTTGGGAATCAAAAATTCTTGTTATAAAATAAAAAAATCTGGGCAAAGTGACGTCACCACGGCTGCTGACAGACTCTGCCATATTAGCATTGACCATGCACTGAGTGACAAGAAAATACCTAATACCCCCCACACACCCCCCCATATACCTAAATTTGTTTGTGTCTGTGCAAATCAGCAGCCTAATATTAATAATACAACAAAACATAAAAGAGAAAAGTCACTTGCTGTTCTTGATGAATAGCTTTTTTTAACTATATTCATAATGTATATTTTATTTATAAAGTGCAGTGTTATTTTACATTTGATTACAGTTTTTGTTCCCTGAATACCTGAACAACATCTTAAAACATTACATTTACATTTATTCATTTAGCTGACGCTTTTATCCAAAAGCGACTTGTAATTGCTGTATTTGTCAGGTGGTCGCTTGCCTTTCGAGCAACTAGGGGTTAAGTGTCTCGCAGTGGATTCAAATCCGGGTCCCTAGCACCAAAGGCATGTGTCTTATCCACTGCGCCATCACTGCCATTTCAAGTCGTATGTCTGTCTAATGTATTTATTTGTGCATTTGCTTTATTTTTTTATTTTTTAATTACTGAAGTGTTTACTTGTCTTGAATAATGTTTAAATATGTATATTAGCTAGGCTAGTTGTGTTTACTGTGGTGTTTTTAAACCATTAGCAAAAGTTTCCTTGTGAAAAGTGTTCTTTAGCCCAATTGATTTTTGTTCATGTTATTCAGCTACAATTAAATAGTTTGCAATAAGACTTAAGACTTGGATATCATTCAGATTTATTCTATATGTTTTTTTAACCTTATTGGAAACAAAATTAAAATGAATACAAATCAGAATAGATAAGCAGAATCTAAATCTGAAATCAGTTAAAATTAAACGATACTCAACTGTGATTTTTAGGGGTGTCACGATTCTCCAAATTACTTTTTATAAAATTAATGTATATTAAAATAGAAAGAAATTATTTTAATTTGTAATATGTCACACAATATAACCGTTTTGTTTTATTTCTTTTTTTATCAAGTCAATGCAACTTTGCTAAGCATACAATACTTATGTTTGGTTTATTTTTATTTTTTATCTTAGATACCTCAAACTTTTCAGATGTAGTTTAATATATTTTTTCTTGATTTACAGGTGAGAAATGTGTTCATTCGCCTGCTAACAGAAAGTAAGAAAACAAGTTAGTAATTTAATGCTATTTCTCAGCTCTGTTTTGCAAATCAGCCACTGACTTTTCTCTCTCATAGTCCTCCAGTTCTTCCAAAGGACTTTAAATCATTATGTGGAGCAGAACAGGTAAACTGTTCACTTGTGTACTGAATAATGTGCTGTATGCATGGATGAAAATGTTTAAATCTTGTTCCTATTACCTAGAATCTTTGAAAATGGTCTGTAACATGGTTTATTGTTGTATATTTCTATTTGATTTGTTTTTCAGGGGTCTGGCGGTCGTCATGTAGCCCAGGCTCAGCTGATGCAGTCCTGTCTGGCAGTGGTGAAGGCCTCAATGCTGGTGGTTCAGAGATCTCAGGAACCCATTAGTTCTGCAATGCTTTCAGCTTCAAGTGACCAATCTGATCTGCATCAAGTTCTCTGTGGACTTCTGAACTGCTATACATGTATCTTGACTGATGGTATTGTTAAGACCACTGTATTCTTCATATGCAATTAACAATGAGGCTTTGTTTGTATTTCCAATTTTGTTGTTGTTGCATATTGTATTTATTTTTGTATCATTGTATTTGTATATTATATTTGTTCTTCCTTTTTTTCCCATCCAGAGGAGTTTCTTCAGACGGTCCAGAGCACTGCTGGGATGGCTGTTGTTTTGCTTATTAGATCTATTATGGTGAATGGAGATGATGTACCAGTTATAGTAAGTGTGCATTCCTTCTTCCCAGGAGCAAGAGTCCAGCATTGTATTTTGTACTATCATTATCTTATTATCTCTATCTGTACTTTCATAATCCCAACTTGAGCTGCATTTGAACCCATTCCTGGCTGTGTGTGAAATGTGTTTGTAGGTTGCCGGTCTTCTGCAGTGTTCAGTGGATGCAGGCGACACCGTCCCCAGTGGTTGAGGCTGAGCTGTGCAGGTCTGTATGACAGCAGCAGGCCTGCAGCTGTGGCTCTGTATCTGAGTCATGGAGCTCTGGCTGCATGCTCAGCTGGAGAGGAAAGACTCACAGCCCACAGACAGAGAAACTGCTGCTGCTCATACCTGAAGTACTCCTGTCTCTAGATACAAGGTATTGGAAATGACAAATGCATTCACACAAGAATATGGTTCAAATACATATTTTAACTATTGACTAGTCAGTGGTTTATCGGAATGAATTTGTTTGTGTATTTTTCCTCCTCCCCATAATAATATGTATAAACCGGAAGACAAGACTTTTCTTTGCATTAAATTTTGTGGGTGTTACCATTCTAAAGGTTGGACTATTGAATATTGGTAAATACTACTACAATTTTATATAATTGATTTCTATTTTAAGATATTGAAAATGTAATTTATTTCAATCAGTGATGAAAAAGCTGAATTTCCATCATCATTACTTCAGTCTACAGTTACATGATCCTTCAGAAATCATTCTGATGTGCTGATTTACTGATCAAGAAACTTATTATCATTATCAATGTTGAAAACTGTATTTTCTGCTTAATATTTTTGTGTAAATCCGTTTTTTTTTTTCAAAACATTTTTAGATAAATATAAAGTACAGAAGAACAGCATCTCTTTGAAATGTAGTTTTTTGTTTAACATGATATTTCTTTCTTTTTGTCACTTTTGACCAATTTAATTCATCAGACTTTTAAATGGTAGTGTCTATTCATCATTCATTTTAAAAAATAAATAAATAAATAAATAAATATAAAAAGTCTTTATAAAGATGCAACACAATATTAAACTAAAAACTTAAAAAAACTATTTTGTTAATAAAAGAAATCAGAAATTATTTTCTACATTATTTTCTTTTCATATTTCTTATTGGAAAAGTTGTTTATCAATATTAAATAAAAAAATAACACAATTACAGCATTTCAGTTGACAGCAAGCAAAATGAAAGTGTAATGGTATAATTGTTTCTCTCAGAGAAGTTGCATCTCTGAATTCAACCTATTTCACTTTGTAAAGCTTTTCTTGGGTAATATGGTTAAAGTAGCTAGTTAAAGTTGACAGCCTTGATTTCTATTTTACTGCTCTCTAACACAAATCTCTCTCAGGGTGAAGGAGTCCAGTACAGTGATGGTAGTGGCTCGGGTTTTGACGCGCTCTGGAGTGGACTAGTGGTTGACTGCGTCCAGGTCGACATGTGTCCACCTCTCCTTCGCTCTTCTCTGGTCGGAGGCTCTCCTCTAATCGCACGCCTTCACCACCACATCTATGCCCACTGGGAACACCCGCTGGATGGTGTCCGCCATCAGACGCGTACCCTGTTCCAGAACCTTTCTCCAAGATCCACCAGCGTTGCAGTGATCACAAGTCCAATCCCACCACCGACCCTTATATCAGCCAACTCACCTGGGACCTTCTAGCACTGGAGTGGCATATGAAAGGGAAGTATGGCACACTGGCCTGCCTGGTGGAGCACTTGGGTGCAGAGTATCTACTCAAGCTCGATGGTGGACTTCCATCCAGATTGCTGGGTCTGATGGGGGATCAGACGCTGGCACCGTACGCCAGCGACCTTCTGGAGAAGTTGTTTGTCAGTCATAAGGCTCAACTATGTGTCCGATTTAAGGAAGGGCATGGGTGGATAGATGGATGGCACAAGGTTTGGGTGACACCTCTGCTGCAGGTACTGTGTACAGCCCGATTGGATCAAACTACTTATATACTAGACTACTTCCTGCCCAAACTGCTACGCTGCAACCCTCTAGCCTTAGCCACATGGTACAGGCCCTGCAGGAGATGCCGTCTTGCACTGAGGGTAAGAGACGTTTAACCTGCAATGCAATACAGATATGTGTATATAATTAAATTGAAAAGATATTCATTTTATTCAGCAGTGATGCATCAAATTAATAAAAAAACAAAACGTGATCGTAAAAATATTTTGTTACAAAAGATTTCAGTTTCAAATAAATACTGCTATTCTATTTCTATTCATCAAACAATCCTGAAAAAATTTAACATTAGAAAAAAACAGCATATTTTTTTAATAAGTACCATAATTTTTATAAAAATTAGGGTATTTGAAATAATTAGAAAATTATTAAAATTTAATCTATCTATAGGCACACAATATGTACGATTTTTAGATCAAAATATCCGAAAAACAATAGAACAATGTTATATATTTTGTTGATTTGTATACTTAAATTATCCCAAATGTTTCTAAGAATATTTAAATCCAGAGAAATAAGCAGTTTTAACCATGACACGGAACGTATCCGATGCGTCATCTATCAATGACATTTTAACCGCTTTACCCTTGGTATCCAGTTTTATTTTGTAGAAAACATGGAAACGCTTTAATATATATGTTTTAGAAAGCTGAGCCACTGTTTGGATACATTCATCAACAGAAAAACAAATCATTCTTATACAGCCCAACACAGTTAGTCTTTTTGTTTAAATCTCGTTTTCTTGATTTACGCGAGTACTGTATTTACCATGCCTAATATCAATCTAGCTCACTGCAGTGTGCACTAATTATCTCATATAGTAACTGCCGAGCGAACGCACAGAGGTCTCTCATTAGCAATCGCTCCAGCAGCCTCATTCTGCTTCAACGGCTTTGTGTAACGTTAATAAATCTTTAAAGGGGGGGGTTGACTGCCATTTCACTTTTTTCATTTTTAATAGTGTGTAATGTTGCTGTTGGTGCATGAACAGTATCTGCAAAGTTGCAGCACTGAAAGTTCAGTGTAAGCAGAGATATCGTCTTTTAAAAATCAGGAAGTATAATTGGCTACAAAAACGACTCGATTGGGACTACAGCTAGGTTATAGTACGTCACTAACCTACACATTTGCATCAACCACTCCCTCCGAAAAATGCAAAAAAAGTGCTTGCGCATTTTTCAGCAGCTGCAGCCTCCAGCTCGTTGAGTGTGTTGTGTTCACGCAGCTGTCAGGTCTTCTGTGCTCAGACTTCCCACGCTGTACTTTGTCAAAAATGGATGCTTTCTCGGTCTGATTCTGCCTCAAAGAATCAGTTTATGAAGTTTATGAAAAATAAGACTTTTAAAAAAAGAAAAACCAGGAATACATGTTATATTGCACCCCATAAACACAATAATGCAAAGAAAAAAAGCAGTCAACCCCCCCCCTTTAATACATTACTGGCCATCTATGTATATGATTGTTGCCAGAGTCACATCATGTTCTCCACCGGCTGTAGAGGTGAAGACAACAACTCCCACGATTCCACAAAATCAAGGCGTCATGAAGCTATGCCTTTGTTTTTAATAAATAACCTCTAGTGGTGAAAAAATGACAGGGTGCCTTTAAGTGTCAAGTATGGTTGTTCCTCAGGGGCTGGTAGCAGAGGTGCGTTGGGGGCTCTAATGACGTGTCTGCGTGCTGCCCGGTCTCAGGGGTTCTCAGGACTGATGAGGAAGAACTGTGGGGTGGCTTGGTGTCTCTCCCACTAATGCGACAGGCTCTGGTGCACAAACATGATCAGGTTAACTGGAAGCACGTTACATTTTATTGAACCTTTAATAATTAATGTCTGACATGTTAAGGTGTGTCATTTCTGTGTAATTTCTGAACACCAAAGGGGAAATTGTGGCTGTTTATGTCCTTTCAGGTGCGAATGGATGCTCTGGGTTTGCTATGTGAGAGCCATCGTAGCACAGAAAACTTTCCAGACAAGAAATGGAGCTGATCCGTCACTCTCTTGCCTTTTAATCTGAACAGTCAGTCACCAGGTGTCAGACAGCAGACCATCAGTCTGTTAAAGAAGGTAGAAACCAATATCGGTTTCTGACATTTGTAAGTGTGTTCTGATTGGATCCTGACTGTTTTGTGTTTCAGCTCTTGTGTAGGGTGAAGGACAGTGCTCAGCTTCTGCAAAAGAGACAGGATCAGCATGAGAATGACAGAGATCAACAAGTCCTCAACATGTACCAGGTAGAACTGTGATACAATTATGATAAACTCCACTGACTTGTCTTTGCAAATGATTTTACTCAATAGGCATTTTTGCATTTGAAACTTGCATAACTAATACAAAAAATTGCTTGGGAAATATAGCTAAAGGAGTGAATTTAGAAATGCTTATCTAAACAGCATGAAGTGCCAAAGAAGATTAGGAACAGAGAGATAAGACTGTTTACGTGACCATTGAGTAATGTGTTAAATACAGGAGACACACATGAAGCAATAAACATTAGGATAACAGAAGAAAAATGTTCTGCTCTCATTTGCTGGAATTCTGTTAGTTCAGATGAGTCATAGAGATGAAATCTAACTACCAAACATGATTATAAGGCTGCACAGAGAATGTGCTTTTTTTTGCATATGTGTGGTTTTAGTTGTTCCTGACATTTTTGTAAATTTAGAACAAATTTAGTACGGAACGTTTTTGGTGAATCATGATTTTTATGTGAAAACGTATGCAGATTTCACATATACTGTTTGTTCGTACACGCTTGGTGAATGAGACCCATTGTTTTTAGACTTCAAAATTCATAAGTTGATTATCGTGAATAAAATGAGTAGAGAATCATAAACTTTTGTTGGCCACAGAGCTTATTTTCTGCAGTAATCCAAAAGCTAACTTCCAGGTTGGCCTATAAAAAATTAAAAAATAAACATAACTGCAGCACTCTATTGTTTTTATTGAACAATATACAGTCCTCGAAATGTTTGGAGCCAAAATGAATCTAAGTGAATTAATTTAATATGTCAACACTGAGTTAATAAAAAAAAGTTGAAAACAAGCAGCTTTGTCATAATTACAACCGAAATACTGGACATAGAGTAATTACTCTATAACCAAGAGATACAGTATACATCATTATTTTTCTTTTCTTATCTTCAGGAGTTCCTGCGCTGGTTCTGCGAGACTCTATTCCAGGTGCTTCATCCAGGAGCCTCGTTTTCCAGGTGTTTGATGGCTCTGCACCTGCTGCTGCTGATCTCTGAACTCTTTACCTTTAGCACAGGTATTACCCAATCTTACCTTGTAAAACCTGCTAAACACTAGCCTGATGATAAGTTTTCATATATATATATATATATATATATATATATATATATATATATATATATATTATTTTTTTTTTTTTTTTTCAAATTAACTTAGAAGGACGTCGCCTCTAGTGGATGACTGACACATCCAAGGGTAATAATAGTGAATGATATTTGCAATTGTTCCACTTACTGGAATCAGGCGAAAGGTTTTTTTATTTTATTTTGTGCAACTTCATTGGTTTTTAACAGTTCTGTCTAAAAATTTTATATTCAGCAAATACGTATTATATGAAAATCTTTGAACATCTAATAAACATTTCATGTCACAAACCTTGCAAAATTTAGCAAATCCAGCTGTTAGATCTAATAATGTGCATAGCCTGCTTAAAAAAATATGTGTACTCTGTTCATGACGGTCTTTCCGTCTATTTGAATGGTTATGCAATAGTGAGACACATATTAAAGTTAATTTCTAAGCTATGCTGTGCTATATCTAGTTTGCCACTGTCATGTTCATTATGCACTGTAATCCTGTTACCTGGTCTTTTTTAAGCAAATATGATTCCCAAAGTGCTCAGACCAGATTACTGAGTATACTATTTAAGTGTTTTTTTTTTTTTTAATTCTTATTTATTTGTGTTGGGTTACAGAATCAAGAGATTCCTATCTAAATTATAAATAATTATTTTAATTTTTAACAGATTTTAAGGTTTTTCAAGTCAATTTATTTTCAAATAATTTATTTCTGTTTTAGTAAATATTATGTCAAATATAATTTTAATAGCTAAACTTGTGTATGTGTTATTTACCTAATAAAGTAGAATTATTAATTAGAATTATATCATATAGACAGCTTTAAGTCATTGCCCATCCTGCTCTTCAAGATATTTCTTCTTTCTTCTCTTATACTTCTCTTCTCTTTCTTTCAGGCTCTGTTGGCTTTGCTCTTGGAGAGTCAGTAAGTGTAGCTCATGCCCAAGGTGTGTTGTACTGCCTTGCTAACAACTTTCTTGAAGTCAAGCAGCTCTGCCTGCAACCTCTTACAAAAACTGCCCCCTGCAGCAGTGCAGCTTCAGGTCAGTGTAACAATAAGAGTCTGAGACTAGTATTAAATAATGCTCAAATGAAAATGAATGCTTTTCCTCATCTGTGTAGGAGCCGGAGAGGCTGCAGTCTTTGCTTCAGGTCGCTCTGAACCTCAGTACCAGCACCAAACCCTTCGAGCAGCGTCACTGCTGCTCATCTTCTCAATCTGCTCCTGCACCAGCCGGGTCTACAAGACGCGTGACTCGGCTGTATTCAAGAGCAGAACGTCCCTCTCTGGCCACCAGCACTGAACCAGTCCCAGGTGTCTGAGGCTTCCACTCTGGAGCAGAACACCTTGGCAGGTATACTGAGACAGGAATGCATTATTGCACGGGCCTACCAGGCTCATGCCCATCACACTAGAAAAGAGATAGCAACACTACCCAACCCCCCACCCCTGCTGAACGTGATATCTGAGAGCTGCAGCCAAAACCCTTACCCTACCCCGACTAAACTTAAAAATGGCATGCAGGGGGATGTTTAGTCGAGTCCGTGCCCATGGTGTTGTAATCAGTCCCTGGTGTTAGATGAACATCACTGATGGGTGGAGGTTTGATCCAAAATGCAATCTGAATGATTGTAGATATAAGCAGGATGTCAGTTTTCAAGAATTTCCAGACTTTCCATAATTTAATTGTGAACGTCAAAGCATTTTCGACACTTCCTTTCCTAAAAGTTCACCCCAAAAATACATATAGCATGTCAAATGGTTTACATGGTAAACAGAAATTCAAATATATTTGCCTGATGCATACACAATAAATAAACCAATGAGGTTTGTTTTCTTGTCATGCAAGCGTATCTGAGCTTCTGCAAGAATAAATGGGTTTTGTTCTGTTCTGTCGAGTACTGTTGAGCTTCCTCCTTTTTTTCATATTTGATGTTCTGATTGCAAATGTTGGTCAATGGTTATTTGTAAAAGAAAAAATCTCTACTTTCAAATACAAAATTAGTAAATGTTCTACTTCTGTATATTGGTATCTAAATTCTAGAATGTGTTTATGATGTTTCAGTGGTGCAGTGGCTGATGATTTGTCTGAAGGAAGAGAATTTGAAGGCAGAGTCGTCTCTTCTGCAAGCTTCTGCTTGCTGTCCTTTATATGGCAGAGCTCACTGCATCACTGCAGTACTCCAACAACTCAACACTGGGTACTTCCACACACACTTTACCTTTAATCATCTACTTAACAGAGGTCTTGGCATTTATTTTGACTGGTGTTTATGTGGTTGATATATGTCTGTGTTTAGATCACTTGCACTGCTGTCTCAATGGAGGGCTGTTGTGTCAGAGCTCATAGGCCTGTGCTACAGGATGTCTGATGTTGTGTCACCTGTGGTTCAGAAGCTCTTCCCGAGGGCCTCATTCCCATGGATACAGAGTCTGGTAAATGCATCTAACATTGGCCTAACTAAGTGAGTCCTAACCAGCTGTTATCATGCCAAGTATTGCTCAAGTTGTCTTCCCCTTGATTTGCGTGAGGAAGTTCCTCATCTGTCCTAATTTAGCGATATGTCTCGTGTGAAAGTACAAATGCATCAACTGATTGCTATGCTGTTTATACTGTGATGGTTCTATTTCTGTGACTGTTAATGGGCAGAACTGTTTTACATTACTCAAACATGGAAAAACATTGAATAATATGAAAATGTAGTGGTGAGGAAGAATAGCGTCATCTCTTTCTCACAGTGTCTAGAATGATAAAGGATTCAGTCTCTATAAACTCTATAAATTCAGTCCCTTTTTTGATGTTCATTGGTTAGCATCATGCAATTTTGTTACAAACCTACATACAGTAGGTTTGTGCAGGACGTAAGACTGAAATGGCTGACGACTTGTTTCAGGCAGTTTAGAATCGGTTCTTTCTTTAGGGAGACAATAACGACACTTTGATTTTTTTTTTAATGTTTGCAGGCCTTTTACATTCACAAACAGCTATATGACACTGTATGAAATGTAATATGTAAAAAAGCATAATGGAGGACTTACATTTTTTTCACTTTCAAGCATTTAAATGCTCTAAGACTTTAAATGAACATAATGCTGCTCTTCTCTGAAACACATAGTTCAACATACGATACACTTAATTAAATTGCAGCCTTTGATTTGATTTATTGTAATATGCTACATCGCTTGTCATAATTGACCTTATGACAGACACATGACTGGCAGCCCAAATAGCCAATCAAATTGCTGTGCTGAGGAGCCTTGTTATCCACCATTTTCTGTTATCACCATACAAATCTCCTTTTTGGAAAGAAAAAGTGGAAGAAAAATGTTGGTGTGGCACATCAACAAGTAATTTCGAATAATTCAAGCGTTGGAATAGACTTGTCGTTCTTTATGACACTGACCTTTATTTATTTTACACTGGTTCTGTGATTGATTCTTTGGTTACTGGAGCACAGAATCAGCACAATTTAGAGTCAATACACTTTATTTAATTTACATTAAGTTGCATACGTATTATTACATCACATTTTTTCCTCTCTCCACAGAGACCTCTGCTGACCTACAGAAAATCCTGCAGGAGATTCAACCTCGTGACTCAAACGACTTTTTCACCAGTGCCAAAGAGCTGGACCCCAGTGAGACCAGCCATAACCGTGAGCAGAAAGAGCCAGAGAACGAAGTTCATAAACAACAAATCTGTAACACTGGTACAAACACATTTGCCCATCCCTATATACAGCTCCTCCAGCTTATTGCCCTAATGCCCTTTACCATAGTATCTGTTTCGAAAAGCTAATTGTCTTGAATCCATTAGTATGATGCCTTTAGTAACCATCCTGATATTTTAAACTTTTAGCCATAATTTGTTTCCAATGATGGAGTGGTGTTGCTGTAATACATATCCTGTCCATGAGAGGCCGACATTTGATCAGTTTTTTCTGACTGCTTATTTGTGTGTATGTTTATTTATGTTGTCTAGGTGGCAGTGATGGAGAGGCCTATCGAGTCACCGCTCAGATGGTGCTGGTGTGTTGCTGGAGGACCATGAAAGAGGTGTCCATGTTACTGGGTCATCTGTGTCAGAGCATGACCCTGTATTGTCCTCTCACACACCCTGACAGCAGAGGAGTCATCACGGAGGATCAGGTCAGATACTTGTCAGGTGTCACCTGATCTACTATTCACGGTCTGACATGCATACACGCACTCCTCACTGAGACTGTTATAATAGAAACCGCTGGGCTCTCCCTGAAGCCAAGATCTTGGTTACATAAGCTAGTGAAATATAATGGAGAACTGTACCTCATAATGTAGTGTGGAGACTTTTACCAGTAAGCTGATCTTTTGAGCTCAGGGCTGAGAGATGAGACGTCATGGTAATAGCTAATACAGACTTAAATATGGTCTTGCAAACAGCTCCTGAAGAGGCATCAGGAAAATGTGATCATTTTGAATACAACTTCATTTGCCATAAGGCTGAGCCTGGCGCCCATTGAAAAGAAAATGTCAAACGTATTTCCAGTACAGACTTAAAGACTCTGTTCTAATCCCTAGGGAGCTGCTTCAGTGTCTACTCTCTTCATAGTAGGCTTCCTTCTAAGGTGGAATCTCATCCCGTATGGAGCTTCTTGGAGCTTTCCCCCTTTAAATAATGTAAATATGTGCTGTGTGCTTTCTGTTCAATTATTCAATTAAATTCAAATTTATTTGTATAGTGCTTTTCACAATACATATTGTTTCAAAGCAGCTTTACAGAAAGTGAGTTTCAGAAATGTACATAGAAAAATTGTTAATCATGTATTAATTTAGGGCATAATATCTCGACGGTATTGCAAAGATTTTTGTTCGTCTTTGAAACACAAATTAAGATTTTTTTTAATGTATTCTAAGTCAGTCACCTTTATTTATATAGCACTTTTTAACCAACCATTTTTAAACATGTAGAGTTTTGAAACAGTTATTCACACTTATTTCAACATGACTCGGCTACTGTAACTCATATGTCGGGTTACCTCTCTCTTCCATCTCTCGTCTCTAAATGGTGCAAATGAGATCACATCACCCCAATCCGACGTTCTCTGCATTGGTTATCAGTCCGATACAAAATTGATTTTAAAATTGTATAATTTGTTTATAAATCTCTTAGCATCCAAACCCCCAAAAAGCTAAATTAAATTTGATTTGAAAAAGTTGATAAATAAATTTTAAAACTAATCCATATGAATTGAGAGGTTTAGTAGTTTTAGTAGAGCATAGAATAAATAAGGAATGAGTTGGATGTGTCCCCCTCACCTTTAAAGAGTAACTAAACACTTAACCAACTTTTTTTAGTTAATGATCTGTAAGAATGGAGCTTCATAAATGCTGTTCATTGATTCGAGTACATTTTTTGACAATTGGCAATAAAGTCTTTTAATTTTCAAATATATGGTGTAAAAGCGTCTGAGTGCTGCCCTCTTCAGGTTAAACGGAAAGCTCCTGCAGCAGGGGTACTCTCTGACATTGCGAACTCTCTGACACTACTCTGTCACGCCCTTGGTGCGAGCTCACCACGCCCTTGGCAGCCCCTGGTATAAAAGCATCTGGTTCCGTCAAAACTACTGTAGCGAGTCAGGAGTTGGATTTATGAGTATTGAAAACGATCAGGATAGCATCATGAGAACCTGAACTTGAAAGATGGACTAATCATTTCTCTTTCCGGTGCTGACAGCATAGACTATACGGGGACTGACAGGAAGAACGAAGACTTCGGACCCGGCCGAACTTTAGAACTTGAGAGATGAACTAATCTTTATTCTTTCCGGTACTGCTGTGCTATATCGCACTGCCGCTTCCTTTCGGCGCCCATGTTATGGTGTCGTTCACACCAGACGCGGAGCGCCGCGGCGAGGCGCAGCCGGCCCCGCGCCGTGAAGTGCCAGTTTCGGCGTCTAGTCTATTTTTTCCGCGAGCCGCGAGTGATCCGCGTCGAATTTCGGAAGGAAGTTACACCAAGACACACTTCGACCATCCGGTAAATGTAATCAAGATTTTCGTAAGTAGCCTACTAGATGTTTTGGAATATTTAACATGACATTTTAATTATATAATGATGAAATGAACGAAATGATTCGATAAAAGATTAGTTCATTTTGCTGAACGAGACTCAGAAGATCCGAGTCAGTAAAATGATCCGAACTTCCCACCACTGAACGTTACAGCTGTCAATTTTAATCCGTCACTGCGGGTTCTCATGTGCACGCTCCCCACTCAGCCCCGCCTTGGCTCGTCCCCTCTGTCTCCGCTGGGGTCTGCCCACTTTTTTAGCATTTTTCAAATTTTGCCAGTGGGTGGAGTCAGGCTTTGACCAGGGGTTTAGTTACACTTTAAAGGAGTCATAACCTAGTAATACCTTGGATACCCATGCTCTATTATAGTCTTTCAGGCCCTTCTAAAAAGAAAAGTGGAAAAAAAATAAACACAGAGCTCCTCTGACCCTTATTTCTGAATGCATTATTGCCTCGCGAGATCTGATGTGATATTTTGGCTGTCGTGGATGGTCATTTTAATAATGCAAATGAGGGGCGCGTTGATTGGTGGCAGGAAGGAGGGGGCTTGACACCGTGGGTAACTTCAGCATATCATTCCAAAAGACAGCGACCTACGGAATTCAACCATATGTGTTTGAGCCAGACTCTGAACTAGAGCTGGAAACGGAAGATATAGAGTTAATGGAAGGACGTTTACATCAACATGTCTCTGAATGGTAAAGACAATCATTTTGACTGAGACACACATTAACATCAGTAACGAGCTAAAACGTTTGTTGCTATTTTCACCCACATAAGTTTACCTTTTACATTAACAGAGATGTAGTCTACTTTTTTTTTATCAGCTTACAGTGGTTATAGAGATCGACGTTTGCTATCATGTGTTGTTTTTGCCTTGTTTCACGTTCACGTGCTTCTTATAGCTGTGTTTACTCAGCTCAGCCTCTTGTGGTGATTTTCTGAAGTAAAACTGATGCTTCATCTTTTGTGTGATGTACAAAAAACTTTATTAAACTCATCATCAGTATATGTTTGATCATCATTCGGACCTGGTCCGAAACAGCAGACTTGTAGGCTATTAATAAATAATGGATACATACAAGCAGATGGCAAATTACATTATAATAACCATAATTAAACTACTAAACTATACCTGTTCCATCTCTATACAGCACTCTGACTCTGCAAGCATTATTGTCCGACTCTAAATGAACGTTGTAAAGGATTCCTGTGTTAAATGTTTAGCGCAGACACCTAACGTTGAGCCAGTTGTTGGAACAGCGTCATTAAAAATGATTTTCATCCACTGGTCCCTGGTAGTGTGGTCCGTTTTTGGTAGAGAAAACACATTTGAATGTTGATTCTGGCAGTCAACCACAGAGCAACTCACGTGTGCACTACATTTCTGTATCTTTCTTGACTGAATATGAGGGGAAGAGGGACAGCGCGAGCTTCCTGCAGCATATGACTGCGGTGTCCATATATGGTATATCCTGCCCCGTCTTGACATCAAGTCGGGGGAGAAATTAAAATCTCGTATTTGAGTGCGCGTGCACGTGGGCTGATTTATGAACCCTGGGGTAAACAAACGCTTCACTTTTGAATATCGGTTTCCCGGCCAGTGTTTAATCTTTAGGCAATCATAACATACATTGATTCTCGTGGAAAAGTGAAAATGACAGGTTATGACTCCTTTAATAAGACGTACATGAAAGTGTATTCACGTAGGGGTTTTCATGGGCCAATGTGAATGAATCTAGATTTCATTTCAAACAGATTTCAAGATATTCTATGCATGACTTGTAGCCACACAGGGCGATGTGAGCATTATGGCGCGCTGAAACACTCCCATATAAAGTCGGTTTTATTCATGCTGGAAGCCGGAGGGCACCCTCCTGTAGAAAATTCTCTGATAAGAATATCAGGATTTTTACTTTGTAAAATCCATGATGACTTAATACACAGGTGTGTGTGTGGTACATAAACCAATCATCAAATTGTCATAAGGAAAATATAGGGAAAAATATTATAGAATTCAAATTTCCAAATTAGTGGTTATTATTCAGGAGTGTATTTGATTTTCTTTTAGCCAATTAAATGCAAGAGATAAGAAAAATAAAGAAAACAAACTGGTATTGGTCTTGACGTTTTTGTCCTGTTACGCCCCTGCCTGAAGAGACACAATCTCTTTATATGATGAACAGTTTTAATTTAGGCTTTTATTCAAATATAACCCTTTAATAGTTCTTACCTTTAAGTGAAAAGAGCAATTTTTTTCAGTTGTCCTAGTACATTCTGGAATTACCTTATTTGTGAAGGATACATGCGATACTGCTTTCGTATGTGGCTAAAATTGGGTATTTTAGAAGGAAGCATAATTTTGCTCCCTATGCTTCATGACAGAAGTGTACTTATGATGTTTCTAGATGGTCGCTAAGTATGCAGCTCACTAGGGTTTGGAGCAGGGCTGGACTCATGAATTCAACATGAACCGTGCCAGCTGCCTGTGTTTAGCAGGGCAGTTATTTTCCATCGGCAGTTGTTAAAACCATGTGAATGTATATGTTGTGTCCTGCTGTGCCCGGCTTCAATTAGCATGTGCCCTCTTAGCATAGTGCTTTCATTTCAGACCAGCCTGCTGTTTAATGGGCCGACTACCTTTCCTATCCTACATTCTTTTCAAATAGCTTCCTTTTTCCCTGAAGAGCTGAACCACTTCACACAGAACTCATTCACCAGGTTTTTACACCTGAGACTTGCAGCAGTTGTTCTGGCAGCATCTCGGTCTCAATGTGCTAATACGATATATAAACATGAATGTTTCCTACATCCTGATATATATATTCAAAACCACCCTGACTTTAAGATGTGAGCACTTTGAGTACAATATGAACATTTGTTTATAACAATATCTGTGTACATTCACTCTACATTGAACAAAAAATAGCTTGAGGCATAAAGTGAAAATTCCCTTTCTTAAATGGGCCTTGTCCTGAAACCTAACTTAGCGAGAAACCTAATCCTGGCCTAGCGAATAGATTGACCAACACTTATTCAACCTCATGTTTATACAAACCTAAATGACTGACTTTTTCTGTGTAAAGCAAGAAATATTAGTCAAAAAAACAAAACAAAAACATTAGTCTAATATAATTTAATCTTTTTTTTATTTTATTTGGTATTGTCTCTATAATTGTATTGTTTTGTAGTTTTATAAAAATAAAATAAAAATGTAATCTGCCATTTTAGCTTTTTTTTGAATTTCAGTTTATTTAATTTTACTGTATCTCCGATTTTAGAAATGCCTATCTTAATTCATTAAGTTATGTCAGGTGGTCTAATACATTTAAGCGCTGTATCTTCTAACTAATGAAGTGAAAGTGCAGAATTGAAAATAGATTTAGAGGTATAGTGGATGCTAAGATTATCAGTCCTCACACAAAACTATTGTATGCCTTCAGAAGAAAATATTAAGGTTTCAAGTTTAGATTCTTCTTAGGTTCATTTAAGGTTATTTTGTAACATCCTATGCAGAGCAGATTTTGCATAGCAGTTGAGGGGCTGAAGGTTTAAACTCTTAAATTTGTTTTTGATGTCTTAAGCTAAGAGCGTAACTTCGGCCAAGCACAGACAGCTTGATCAAATGTTCCCACTTTGTTTTCTTGATAGATTGCTGTAGTTTCCAAATTCAGAAATTAGCAAGGGAGGGAGCAGACCTTGCAACATCTTTTGCGCTGAAGTAATGAAGTAATATATCATTAGAGCTGTTACTTGATATCTGTGCGAAGGTTTCAGATTGGGAATTCGTGCTGATCAGCCAGCGGCCTCAGTGAACGCGTTAATGTGTCAGTATGATTGTTATTTTCACCGCTCTGTCCTGCTAAAATGACTTCAGTGCTTTAACAGATGGAGTTATTCAGTGATGTCACTGGTGTGGTTACCATGGCATATTCGCCTGTTATGTAAAGGATGATCTAACGATGCTGCCGGGGTCCACATGGCTTGTGTTTGCGGTTTGTGTTTATGCCTCATACAACATCTTTTTCCAGACCGCATTTCATTCAGAGGGCTCGGACCGAGCGTGTGTTTATGATGGTGAAGTTTCTGTTTCCCAAACGTGTGTGTCCTGCATCCTGTTATGTCCTCCGTCGCTGTGGAAACACGGCACATGTTTTCAGACTGTGGAGGCGCCATGGCAACTGCAAGCAGTTAGTCACTTGATGTATGATTCCTTAAGTTAAAAGTGAGCCGCTTGGTCCGCTTTTCTGTAGGGGATGCTTTTCACCATCATTGTGGTACCCAAATAAGTCGTACTCCGGTCACTTGACCATCAAATGCTCTTTCAGTCAAATCTGCCAGTTTCTACTGAGTTGATCATTGCTGTGAAATTAAGGGCCTACACATTTTTCTCAAGATCTTTAGTTTGGATAGAGCACTGATTTGCCTCTGACTTCAGGCATTTGTCAGCGATTTCGTAAAATCTGTCGTCGAGTGAAAATCGGGCCTAAAATCGTGCAGTGTGAACTCAGAATTAGCTGGGAGAGTTGTGACTAATTTTTATAATCCATTGGCTGTCATAAGTTTAAGTACTGTACTCTGTTTACTAGTTAGCTGCATTAGCTTGAAACATTTCTAGAGCTGATATTAACTGTACATTTTTACATATTTTGTTTGGCAAATTTTCGTCTGCAAAATCTGGGCAATTCAATTGGTATCCCTGCTATCTGGAATTTCTCCTGCAGATTTCACAGTGGGTTCACCATGTTGACCAACAAAATGCTGCTTGGCTTGAAACTTTGTTGGTGTTAAAGTGTAACTTTGCAGATTTTCAAACCGCTTTGTATTGTTACAATGTGTAGTATATGTAAATAAACAATGTTTACTCATTCTTTGTGCTACCTAAACTAAAAAAATTCATATTTATTTGAAAGCAAAAGACTTTTGACAGCTACAGATTATACCTCCACATCCCATATCCCCGCACACAGACTGTCAGATCAACAGAGGGTTATTAAAGGGGTTATGAACTGGCTTTTTAAATTTTGTTATATTTTTGTCTGAGGTCAACTTCTGACGTTCGCTTGGTTTTTGCATTCAAAAAACATCAAAATGAATAGGAATAGGTAATAGGCTATTTTACACCCTTGTTTTGAGTCTAGCTGAAAAACGCTCATTTTTATAGGCGTCTTACACTGAAGACTTGTAAGTAAACGCCCACTGCCGTGAGTGGAAAACAGTTTTGCATATTATAATGAGTTTCAACTCACCCGTCAATGCACTTGGGGGAAACATCCAATGTTGTAAAATGGCAACCGGAATGATTCGCCGATACATGTTCGAACCCAGAGTCCGTGTGTTGCACAATTCCTGTCAGATCCAATATAGACCTCACAGCATCGTTCTTTACTCTTAATCGGTCTGCAAATCCAGTCTTGTTTACAAAACAATCCTCAGTGAAATGAAGCGAACATACGGACAATGTTTTACCTCATCAGCTGGAACGTCATTAAAAATAAAGTTTATCCATGTAGTCCTATTGGAATCCAGAGGAAGCATATGCAGCCACTGTCTTCTTTTACAACCAGGAGCTGCACAATATTTTGTATTGCTCTGTAGCTCGATCCGGTTTGTCATCACGAGGTAGGCCTATGTTATTTAGCTATGCGTGTAATGCGCAAATCGGTGGGCGGGGCTAAAGCGGCCGTGTTGAAGTAGGAGTTGATCTTCTTCTGCGTGGGTGGTGTTTAATCCTCTTTGACGTCATAGTTCCCCACTTTGAAAAACGAGTCTTTTGTTGAGGCTGGTGTCAATAAAAGCTTTTATTGGACTAACAAGGACGTTTTCAGTTCTGAAACTTACAGGATATTCGGTAACACTTTATTTTAAGGTGCTTGTAATAAGCAGTAATTAACAGTTAATAAGACACTTATAAGGCCTTATAAGATGCATATAAGCATCAATTACTTCATATAAGTGTTAATTAAAGCACAATTAACACATTTATTATTGCTTATAAGACAATTATAAGCCCTTATTAGAAACTTGTTAACAAGCTATTTATACCTCATGAACCTTAATAAGATGTTTATTAACATTAATTAGACTTAATGAGTGTTAGTAATTTTCTAAAACACATTTATTATTGCTTATAAGACATTTATGAACACTTATTAGAAACTTGTTAAAAGTTTATAGATTATTTATCAATGTTAATAGGATGTTTAATAACAGTAATTAGACTGTAAGAGTTTTATATTAATGCCTTATTATGGCTAATCAACCGTTTATTATGCGCTTATTAACCATTAACAATGCTCCTTTGCAGCTATCTAAAATAAAGTGGGAACAGTGTCTTATTTAAATTAATAACTCCTTTATTATGCACTTATTAACCATTAACAATGCAGCTACCTAAAATAAAGTGGGAACAGTGTCTTATTTAAATTAATAACTCCGTTATTATGCACTTATTAATCATTAACAATGCACCTTTGCAGCTACCTAAAATAAAGTGGGAACAGTGTCTTATTTAAATTAATAACTCCTTTATTATGCACTTATTAACCATTAACAATGAACCTTTGCTAAAATAAAGTGGGAACAGTGTCTTATTTAAATTAATAACTCCTTTATTATGCACTTATTAACAATTAACAATGCACCTTTGCAGCTACCTAAAATAAAGTGGGAACAGTGTTAATTTAAATTTATAACTCCTTTATTATAAACTTATTAACCATTAACAATGCACCTTTGGAGCTACCTAAATGAAAATGGGAACAGTGTCGGTATTATTAAGATGAGTGTATTGTGTATATGATCAATTTTTAATAAATTATCCATTTGAAGAACACACAATGGGTTAGTGATGAAGCTTAAAGGGTTAGTTCACGCAAAAATGAAAATGTTGTTCCAACACTGTAAGACCTTCGTTCATCTTCGGAACACAAATAAAGATGTTTTTGATTAAATCTGAGAGCTGGATCACTCCTCCATAGACTGCTTAAGGGACTGGCTCTTGATGGCCCATAAAGACATTAAAGAAAATGTCTAAATGTTCTATGTGCCTACAGCAGCTCAATTATAACTTTATCAAGCGACAAGACTACTTTTTGTGGTACGCCCATAATAAGGCATTAATATAAACCTCTTACAGTCTAATTACTGTTATTAAACATCCTATTAACATTTATAAGTGGTCTATAAACTTTTAACAAGTTTCTAATAAGTGTTCATAAATGTCTTATAAGCAATAATAAATGTGTTTTAGGAAATTACTAACACTCATTAAGTCTAATTAATCTTAATAAACATCTTATTAAGGTTCATGAGGTATAAATAGCTTGTTAACAAGTTCCTAATAAGGGCTTATAATTGTCTTATAAGCAATAATAAGTGTGTTAATTGTGCTTTAATTAACACTTATTTGAAGTAATTGATGCTTATATGCATCTTATAAGGCCTTATTAGTGTCTTATTAACTATTAATTACTGCTTATTACAAGCACCTTAAAATAAAGTGTTACCGGATATTCTTACAATATGATGACCTCTTAGATGTCAAAAGCTCAAGGAAATTTTGATTTCTCAGTTCATCACCCCTTTAACAGAACAGTTATTGTCACTGAAAATTGTATCGTACTTTGTCTGCTTTTTAAACAGCATTAAGCTTTCTTACCTGTATGTGACAACGTTTTACACCATTGTAACTAAAAGTTGACATTATATCTAAAGGTTTGCTATGTATTATTTCCTACTAAAGCAAGGTAGTATTTAACTCTGGTCAGGCATATTCATAGCAGACTGGTGGGAGTGACCTTCAACGGTCTTTTTTTGCCAAACGGGAAGACAACATACTTTTTTTTATTTTTCTTTAGTTGTATAGCAACGATTTAGGAAATTTATCTGGTTTGAATAAGTAGGTTGGTTAAACAAATTCAAGTCTCGGGTAAAATCTACTATGAAATCTGCAGACATGCTTACGAAGATTGTTTTATTTACAGATAACGGATAAAACTATTTACAGATTGTTTTATTTAGCTGCTCGTGAACAGACAGTGACGCGCTTCTGGCTGCCAGGACGTCATCTGTGTCATCTTCTCAGTTCTAGCGCATGTGTTGTGGTGCTCTTGTGAACTCACACTTGATTGCACTGTCTGTGGTATTTTATTGTATTTCTTTTCTTTCTCAATAGCTATTTTAACCAGAATTTGAGTTAGTGGAATCAAGACCAACAGCTTTAGACTTGCATTAACCCCTCTTAGTGTTAGACATGCAGGAAAAGCTGCTATTTAGGTCACTGACCCTGACAGTAATTAGCTGGTTGTGTTGGGAAATTTCTCTGTGCATGTGGAGCGTAAGAAAAGTTTGGTGGTAGTGGTTTTGGGGTCAGGTGGGGAGGGGGATTTGCGGTGAAGTTGCAAATAGGAAGTGTTTGGCTAAATAGTCCTACTGAAGCTAAAGCGTTTGGAATAAACAGTTGCTCCTTAACCACTGTTTTGTTGAGCTATTTTGTTGATTTTGAAGCAGAGGCTGACATGTACAGTATCTATTTTACCAAGCTTATTTGTTAGCAGGAATGTTTGCCATTCAGAAATAAAATGAGGGGGCTATTTAAATTCAGATTTCAATTTCTGAATTTGGATTGTGTTTAAAAAAAAAGTATTGCAAGCATCTTTTTGCAATCCTGGTGTGTTTGGGATCATTATCATTGTGGAAAATACACATTTGAACTCCATACTTGACTGCAACTTTTTAGATCCTTTGTAGATCCTTCCAGCACCCGTTTCCCTGCCGTGCTTAATGGCGCCATGATTGCATTTGTCATTAAATCACTCCTATTAACACACCTGCCACCATCCAATGCTAGGTTGTTTTGACTTGTTGGACTGCAGAACATTGCTCCAATCTTCCACACTTCAGTCCTTATGTTCTTTGGCAAATGCACTGCGCTTTTTTTGCATTAGATACAACTAGTAAATGGTTTCTTTACTGGTACACAACATCTCAGTCCAGCCTCTTGTAGCTGTTGGATAGAGTTCAAAATTAAATGGGTTCCTCACAATCTCATCCAGGTCTATAGAAGCTGTTTTGAGGTGGTCCCACATTCAGTTGATTTTCATCCTGTCAACTCCCTGACCAGCCACAACACTTTACATTCTGCATGGTAGTTGCGTCACTGTTCTTTGTGGACATTGTGGACATTCATATATTGCATGTGAGCAATATCTTAAAACGATTCAATCAGACTTAGCCATTTCAACAACATAGTTGCAGATATAGTTGCAGAAACAGCTCCTTCCAAAATAACATCTAATATTATAGCTAATACTGCCCACATAGTGATTTATTGAATTAAAGACAGAGAATAATGACTGCAAGCTTGGTATGGGTCATTGCATCATGTTAAATGATACAATTGGAACCTAAAACACACACATTAGTTTTATACTCCAAGCACAACTTCACATCATGTATACAAAATAGGTAAAAAAAAGAAAATGTAATAAGATTGAATAAAGTGAAAAGAAGGGAATTTTCCTTGGTTCGGGCATTACTTTTGGCCACTAATGTATATGTAATGACATTGCATTCTGAATACATAGACATTAAAGGGATGGTTCACTTTGAAATTAATTTTTGATATGTTTTAGCTTACCTCCAGGGCATCCAAGATGTAGGTGTCTTTGTTTCAGCAGTATCTTCAATTTTGATAATTTTAGGTAAAACCGTTGTTGTCTGTCAGTCATACACTTGAGTTGCAGGGGGTCCACCTTATAGAGCAGTCAAAACTAAACATTATTTAATGACTCAAATGTAAGTACACATTGATGGCCTAAGACACGAAACGAGCGGTTTTTGTGAGAAAACGAACAGTATTTATATCTTTTTTACCTCTTGTAATCACAGTGACACCCAAGTGATCTGAATCAGTTGTGCAGTGTCCAACTGAACCGAACTGAATCAGTTCATTGTTACCCCGGAAGTGATCGCTTGCATGTGACGTCACTCAATATTTACACGGAGATTTCGGAAGTTTTACCTTTTACTAAACATACTTAGATATACCGAAATCGTCTTCCATTGCGGTTTTCCGTATATCTAAATATGTTTAGTGAAAGGTAAAACTCCCGAAATCTCTGTATAAACAAAGAGTGACGTCGACGCGCATGCCCCGTATGCGCTGACCGAAGCGCCCTGATCTCAGATCAGCTGGAAGTGGATACGGTTACACGAGGTAAAAAAGATATAAATACTGTTCGTTTTCTCACAAAAACCACTCGTTTCGTGTTCTTAGGGCATCAATGTGTACTTAAATTTACGATTCATGAAATAATGTTTAATTTTGACTGCTCTATAAGCTGGAACCCCTGCAACTCAAGTGTATGACTGACAGACAACAACGGTTTTACCTAAAATTATCAAAATTGAAGATACTGTGGAAACAAAGACACCTACATCTTGGATGCCCTGGAGGTAAGCTAAAACATATCAAAAATTAATTTCAAAGTGAACTATCACTTTAATATGGGGTTAAGTGACTGCCTGAGTGAAGTTTTTTGAACCCATAAGAATAGAAGTTGGACCAGATATTTAGCAGTTGTGTCCATCTAGATTTTATTTTTGATGTCTGACTATATTTTATTTTGGTGGTATGTACAAAAAGCTAACTTTTTAATTTGAGTGTTTTCACATGGCCATTTAGTCAATCTGTCTGTCTGTGTTTCTCTCAGGTGGAAGGTGTGGGGAAGTACTTTCGGGAGCAGCTGCTGCAGTCTCGTCACAGGGGGGCATTTGAACTGGCCTATGTGGGATTTGTTCGGCTCACTGAGATGCTCTGCAGGTGAGAGATCAAACTCTATCAGATTGTTTGACTGACACCAACAATTAAATAATAATGATAAAAACACACATACTGACTTGTCAACTCGCTGTCCTGTAAAATAGCTCCCTTGTCATTACGCAAATTCAAGATGTTTTCAACCCAAAGGCCTCAGACAGAACAAATGTGCATCTTTAGATGAGGGAGTCATGAGGACTGCTACACCAGAGCCCCTAATGTTGTGCTTGGCAACCACGTTTCATACCTGAATAAGTCCAGCCCCTCCATCCCTGCTACCTCTCAGCTGCTGGGTGGAAAACAAGCTTTAAATAATCAGGAAGTTTGAAAACTGTTAACATCTGGAAATGTGAGATTTAATGAGCTTTGGAATGTGGCCTCTGCGCAGAAGTTAAGGAAATTGACTCGCTCGCTTTCACAACAGTGACATGAATAAGGACATCAGATTAGTTCTGCTGTTGTGTAGTTGTAAATTTAATTAACCTCTGCAGTTCTCTTTTTTTATTTCCATGAAATAAAAACGGTTATGGTGCGGTTATCTGTTAATTAGAACAAAAACTATTAAAGATGCATTAAAATAGCTCAAATACATTAAA
Source organism: Hybognathus amarus (assembly GCA_030378365.1). Classification (NCBI taxonomy): domain Eukaryota; kingdom Metazoa; phylum Chordata; class Actinopteri; order Cypriniformes; family Leuciscidae; genus Hybognathus; species Hybognathus amarus. The sequence goes on from JAQIUQ010000163.1 coordinate 501,940, forward strand.
TTAAACTTATTTCAGTTAGTTGCAAGGCAAGTTTGTTCCAGTATTACATAGTTCTGGCTTGAATGGTGAAGGCTAATAGGTCTGTAACTTATTGGTAGCAATCATGTCGTTATCTAAATAACAGCTGATTGATATCTTTTGCAAGCAGCTGCCAATGAGCTTGCTGCTCAAACATTCAAATACTTGTCATTGTTTGCTGTTTCAGTCTGCAGTATGCTTTAGGGCTGCACGATATTGGTAAAAATGGCATTGCGATATTTTATATTTCTGCAATATATATTGCGATATTAGAACAATTTCCCCAGATGACTTGAATAGCTCTATTTGGAAAGAATGAATCATTCTAGAATGACTGGGGTGGTTTTGTCATGGAGTAAATCCCCATAGAAACTAATATTAATTGAATATTTACTAATGTTGTTAACAGGTTATGTTAACAGGATGCTGCACATTAGTGGTGGTTGAGGAGATTCCCCTTCCCCCTATATAAAGCACTTTGAGTGCAGAGAAAAGCGCTATATAAATGTAATGAATTATATTATTATTAATGTAATTAACTAGACTTTAATAAATGGAACCTTATTGTAAAGCGTTTCCGATTTATGTCTCTTTAGTTCAGTGTTGAATAGATCAGTTTTAACCATTCATTAAATTGAATCGGTTCAAATGAGTCATTAGTTCGTGAATCGGACGTGTCATTAACATAGACTGGTCATTAACGGACCACCACGCCACACGTTGTGTGATTATCCAGGCAGGTTAGAACATCGCACAAGATTTGTGTCAACACAGAAAACATTTCATCACTGGATATCATTTTTTATAATTATTGAAAGTGTGGTTTATGTAATGTCATCTGAATGTGTGGAACGGCAATTCACAACCAGTGGTAGTTCAGAAAAAAACAGAACTTCTGACCTTTTACCGTCATGTATTCTCAAAGATATTCAGTCAACTCAAATCATTGATATACGCGAGTGCGGGAGAGAGAGCAAGGCAGTTTGAAGACGGTGAAAGTGAAAGTGCACGCGCGACCGGGACTTTCACTCTCTCAGTTAAACGAGCGCAGAAGTCATCATCATCTGCATCACTCACATCATTCACCGGTCAAGCTTTGGCGGGACAAAAATGCGCTTTAGTAAGGCTGACAGAAAACAGCGCGCAATGATGTTTAATGATGTTTAAACTGACAGGACTTGCAAATTGATAAACTCTCACACTATGATGGTTAAACTTTGCATTTTAAACGCGAATCACAAGCCGTTACGGGCCGGGGAGCTGCTGGCACGTGAGCCTACTGATCACGAATCACGGATTAACTACGATCCCTAAGTGACATCGCGCGTCCTTGCGATGTGACTATCGTGGATGCGCACATCGCGATATTCGATGTTAAAGTGATACATCGTGCAGCCCTAGTATGCTTTCAGAACCTCTCCCTTCCCCAGCACCACCTCTATAGATCTGCTACAGGGTTAAATCATTTCTGTTACATGTTTAGCAGTTGCAGCATGTCTTGCATGCTCACAGCATGTCTGTGAAGGTATTCGCAGTAGCAAGTCTCGGTACTTGCTCAGAAGTCCATGTCTTTCTTTCCTCAGTCGAAAGAAAGTAAGGTTTTTGATGAAAACATTCCAGGATTTTCTCTATATAATGGACTTCATTGGGAGCCAAATGGTTCAAGGTCCAAATGAGAGTTTCAGTGCAGCTTCAAAGGGCTTTAAACGACACTCAAACAATGAATAAGGGTCTTATCTAGGACCCTTTGAGACATGACTCGAAAAAGATTTGTTCGTTTTGATTAACAATTTTGAACAGGAGAGTCACAAACGCTCATTACAGAACAGAGCAAGGTGAGCATTTGTGCGTTTAAAAATTTAACCTTTTATTTATTTTTGAAATGACCGAATCATTTCGCTAGATAAGACCTTTAATCATTGTCTGGGAATCGTTTAAAGCCCTTTGAAGCTGCACTGAAACTTTCATTTGGACTTTGAACCATTTGTTTCCCATTGAAGTCCATTATATGGAGAAAATCCTGGAATTTTTTAATCAAAAACCTTAATTTCTTTTCGACTGAAGAAAGAATGACATGGATATCTTTGATGACATGGGATGAGTAAATTATCAGCCTTTTTTTTTCAAATAAGTGAACTACTTAAAACAGTCCCACCGCTTTCACTGTATAACAGGTGGTCGGGCCTTCTCTTTGCGGCACCTAAACTTTGGTACAGTTTGCTTGTAAATGTGAGGTTTGCTCCTCCACTAGCCAGTTTTAAATCGGCTCTTAAATCTTATTTGTTCTCTCTGGCTTTTGATTAGGTGTAGTTTAAGAGTTGTATCTTGAAGTTGTCTAATTGTATTTTATTTTATGAGTTTATATTTCTGTACGCTGCATGTTTTCCTTGAATGATTTCTTTTTATATGCTTTAACATTTTGTTGTACAGCACATTGTTGTTTTTAAATATGCTATATAAATTCATTTTCGACTCTGATAAATATACTCGGTTTGGTTATAAAAGGGAGTGTTCTCTGTTGACATTAACATAAGTTGACATTAACCCTTACATTATCAAGATGTACAACTTAAATTTGAAAGCAAGTTCGGTTATTGTGTGCTATATAAATTTAGTTAACTAGTTTTTTGCCCTTCACAAGTTAGTCTTTGGTGTTAATTGCTGTGTTAAAAGTGTTCTCAATCTCTCCAGATTATGAGAAATGGTGGAAAGTAGGTGTATTGTGGGCTTTTAAGTGGGCAGAGGAGTTTTTGGGCTGGATATCAATGAATGTAAGAAGCACAAACTACAATAGCAGTTAAATCCATGTTGTTTACAATTCATTGTATTTCTTATTGTTACTTATTTCAAAGTGAAACAGGATATGTAATGATAAAAATGGATGAATCTTATAATTTATAATAACGTATGATAACAATCTTGTAAGTAATTAATTGATTGGAAAGTGGGTATTACACACCATAATTAAGCCAGACCCTTTTAGTAAGTATGTTTATGCATAGTGATTGAAACATTGTGCTCAAGTGGGTTATTTGGGTTTGAGTCTGGTTTGTCTCTTTTCCCTATTATTTCCTGTTATTTTTCTGGCATCCCTATCAATAAGGTTCAAAACACCCATAAATGTGCGTGCAAACATATGATTAGTCCTAAGATGCCAACTTTTCTAGAAATCCCTGAGGAAGCAGTAGTGTTTGTGTTTGTGGTGGATTCGGCCTGTATTAACAGTTGTGGCTGTATTGAGTCTTAGAGGTGCTTCTGGAGAAAAAGCATTGCTGTGTGATTACACGCCACCACCGGCAACTCGCTATGCCCGTTACGAGGTGTTGATTGTGGGGCGTTCATCGGCTGCCTTTTGAAGGTATCGCCTTGTGTTTGGGTTAGTATATTACTGAGTGAGGTGTGTGTGTGCGTGGGCGCTTACTGTGTGGTTTGGATTGTTTGATCTGGCCTGCTCGGTCCAGCGCGTCTGGCAGAACGGTACTTTCATAACGAGAGCCTCGCATTTTCTCGCTCTCAAAGTGGGCGTTCTGCACACGCTTGGGCAGCTCCTGCTGATGTTTTTGTGTGTGTGTATTCATCCGAGGTTTGCAGTGTAATTACAGTGCTTGCTGAGGCAAGCATCTCTATTATTATTGGTCATACTTTGGAATAGAGATTTGAATAAAACTCTTAACCTGAAGTATTAAACTGTGTTGTGTATCTCATTCTGTTCTGTGTTGCTACAGACATGAATGTTTCCTCAAATTATTATTATTTTTTTTCACATTTATTTTCTTAATCACAGAGCGAATAAGAAATTGGCAGAAAAATCATTTTACTCTAGCATTTGCTTTAGTCACTTTCAAAAGTTTGATGGTATTAAGATTTTTTGTCACATGATCTTTCAGAAATCATTTTAAAGGAGAAATGAAGCAGTGAATCAAGTTTACATGATTTACAAGATGGGTTTCCAATATAATCAACAATTAAATTAGAAACATGATAAATGTAAACATTAAGAAAGAAAAAGAAAAAACTTTGCATCTTTTGCCGCCAGGGCGCCGCCATTGTGGAGTATTCTAACATGTGACGTCACGGGGTTGGTTGGCTCAGGCTCTATCCATAGACAGTCAGTAAGTGAATATTCGCGACATTAAACTGTTTACACCAGTGTTTTGACCGCGAACGACTAATGTTAGGTACAGTCATTAGACAAAAAGACGACGTCTAATGTTATATGTTGACAAACTGCACATAGAAACATTGTTTGTGATGTCTGCCATCATATTCCCATCTCGTCAACAACATGGCATGCAAGTTAGGCTACATTACTATGTAGAAAAGCCGGTGGGGGTTTGGGGCGAAGAGCGGGTTTGCAACGCTACCAGGTGTCAGTGTGGCTTTTGTACTGCGATGCCTACCGTGTCAGAGTCCATCTACTGTCAAGAGGTTGATCTAGAGCATGTATTGTGTGGTCAATTCTGCATCACAGGCGCGCACGTTTACTATGCTGTGCCGGAGGTAAGTTGACAAACTGCACATTGTTCGCGATGTCTGCCATCATATTCCAGTCCCGTCAACATGTAAGTTAGCTTAAGCGGAAATGAAACGTCCATGTTTTCGCACTGGTTAAGTGTCTCCGCTCTGACATCCTTCAGGGAAAGCATCGCCGCTTCCAACACGTCTAACTTACCTCACGGAACAGCATAGTTGACAGCATAGATGCAGAATTGACCACGCAATACATGCTCAAGATCAACCTCTTGACAGCAGATGGACTCGGACACGGTAGGCATCGCAGTAGGCTACAACAGCCACACTGACACCTGGTAGCGTTGCAAACCCGCTCTTCACCCCGTACACCACCGACTTTTCTACATAGCAACACATGCCATGTTGTCGACGAGACGGGAATATGACGGCAGACATCGCAAACAATTTTTCTATGTGCAGTTTGTCAACATATAACATTAGACGTCGTCTTTTTGTCTAATTATTACCTAACATTAGTCGTTCGCGGTCAAAATACTGGTGTAAATACAGTTTGATGTCGCGATTCTCACTGCCCAGAGCCTGTTAAACTTGAGCCAACCAACCCCGTGACGTCACATGTTAGAATACTCCACAATGGCGGCGCCCTGGTGGCGAAAGATATAAAATTTTTTCTTTTTTTCTTCTAAATATTTACATTTATCATGTTTCTTATTTAATTGTTGATTGTATTGGAAATCCATCTTGTAAATCATGTAAACTTGATTCACTGCTTCATTTCCCCTTTAATATGCTGATTTGGTGCTTAGGAAACATTTCCTATTATTTTTATCAATATTATGTCATGTGATGCAATTTGTCAGGATTCTTTGAATAGAACATTCATAAGAATATAATTTATTTGAAATAAAAATGTTTTGTAAGATTATATATAATATAATATATATATATATATATATATATATATATATATATATATATATATATATATATATATAATATATATATATATATATATATATATATATATATATATATATATATATATATATATATTTACTGTCACTTTTGATCAGTTGAATAAATCTATGAATAAACCTTTTTTTTCTTTTAAACTTTTGAACAGAAGTGTATATGCCAGGGCTAATAGAACATAAGTGATGTGTCTCATACTGTTGTATCTGAAATTGTCATATGGTCTTACACTGGATCTCTGATAACAGACTCCACAAAGAATCAATGTTTATCCTCACAACTTTTCTGCTCTAATGTAACTTGGCTCTAGCTTGACGTTTTCCTCAAATGACTGTTCAAATTCATTTATATTTTATAGTTTCTGCTTTATCACATTTGGATGTGTTTTGATTTTCAGATTGCTTTGAAACCCATGGATAATATCACATCTGAGAATAAGTAAACAAAAATGTCTTAGAGAAACTGGGAACCACATAAACTTGGACGACTACAGTCATGGGAGCCAATCTCTTGTTCATAATTCCACAACAAGCTATTATGTGGGTTTTTCTTTAATCTGTGTGTGTGTGTGTGTGTGTCTGTGTGTCAGGAGTGGGAGTGCTACACTCCAGCAGCTGCCAGCACATTGGTTGAAGGAGGTTCTTGAGGAAGTAAAATCCAGTGACCCTCTTGTTAAACTGTGTGCTACCCGCCGCAGTGCAGGAATACCCTTCTATATCCAGGTTAGAACTCTATGTACAGCAATGACCAATTTCTTCCCCCAAAATGAACACCTTCCATTCCCAATAACTGCATAGTTTTGTTTTAAAAATGTATATACATTTTTTTTAATAATTTTTTTAAATATAAATCTATATATTTAAAGTCAGCATTAATTTTAACCTTAACTCTGGTTATTTACTAAATGGATGTTATTGATTTTGTGAAAAATGTATCCATGCATACACTAAACAAGTATTTGTTTGTAAATAACTTGTATCCTGTACTATGCAAATCATGCTGCTTAAGTACAAATCCATTACCCAATTTACCCAAGTTATCAAGACAATTTCATGCAACTTAATTTAAAAAGAATATTTAAATTAACTCAGAATTTTTGGTTTAAATTATACACCATATTAACTTAATTTAATGAACATTTATAATATCAACTAAACTCAAAACATGTTTGAGTTGTGATTACAGGTCCCCTGAATTACTTTTTGGATTGTATACTTAGTTTCACCGTTCACTTTATTAGGTGCACCTATTCAACTGCTTGTTAACACAATCAGCCAATCACATGGCTGTAACTTGTTGCATTTAGCCATGTAGACATGGTCAAGAGACGATCTTCTGAAGTTCAGACTGAGAAAGTAAAGTGATTTAAGTGACTTTAAACGTGCCATGGTTGTAGGTGCCAAATGGGCTGTCTGAGTATTTCAGAAACTGCTGATCTACTAAGGTGTGGTAAAAAAAGCAATTCTTAGATGCAACGTGGGTGATTCTGAATCGATATTAAAAAGTGAATATATATATATATATATAGTGCAGTGGCCGGTCCGTCTATGGCGTCCACATAACAGAGACGTGATGGCTGAGCGCGAAATCCAAACACCCTCCCTGTTAAAAGCTGACATGTGGAAATATTTTGGCTTCACACTATTTGCTGCTATAAGCTTTGTAGAATAAAACTAAAATATTGCAGAAACATGATGAAGCCATATGACACGTTCCCACCCAGAGGAGGAAAAACACTTGGCTGTAAGCTACCGTCGTTGTTATATTGTTAATTTACTACTATGCTGCTAGTGTGATTTATAGTCTCACACACACACACACACACACACACACAAAAGATTCAGATAATTGATAATTGCTTTAGCATCGAATCGCAGCCCTCTGAATCGTAATCGAATCCAGTCTTGAGGTGTCTAGAGATTCCCACCACTATGATCTACTGGGATTTTCACTCACAACCATCTCTAGAGTTTACAGAGAATGTTTTAAAAAAGAGGAACCATCCAGTGAGCATCAGTTCTGTGGGCAAAAATGCCTTGTTAATGCCAGAGGTCAGAGGAGAATTTCCAGATTGGTTCAAGCTGATAGAAAGGCAACAGTAACTCAAACAACCACTTGTTACAGCCGAGGTCTACAGAAGAGCATCTCTGATCTCACAACTTGTCAAACCTTGATGCAAATTGACAATAGCAGCAGAAAAACACACTGGGTGCCACTCATATCAGCTAAGAACAGGAAATTGAGGCTACACCAAGGGCTCACCAAAATTGGACAATAAAAGTTTGGAAACACGTTGCCTGTTCTAACGAGTTTAACTCTTGCTGCAACATTCAAATGTTAGGATCAGAATTTGTCTTAAACAACGTGAAAGCATGGATCCATCCTGCCTTGTATCAACAGTTCAGGCTGTACTGGTGATGTAATGATGTGGAGAATATTTTCTTGCAACGCTTTGTTGTGCAAGTACCAATTGAGCATTGTTTGAAATGCCACAGCCTACCTGAGTATTGTTTCTGACCATGTCCATCCCTTTATGACCATAGTGTCCCCATCTTCTGATGGCTACTTCCAGCAGGATAATGCACCATGTCACAAAGATAATCTCAAACGAATTTCTTGAACATGAATAAGTTCACTATAAATATTATTGGCATTTTTTATTGGCTTATTGGCAATAGGGACAAAAATTTTTGCAGAATGTTTCCAGAACCTTGTTGAATCTATGCCACAAAGAATGAAGGCAGTTTTTAAAGCACCCAACATTGTACTAGTAAGGTGTATGCAACAAAAGTTGCATGCATTCTGATTTGGTTGGTTATACTGAGGTTGCATTGCAAAACATCAGATCTGTGTCTGATTAAGGACCACATATGGAAGTGGCCCAAGTTGGATTTGAAAGATCTGATTCCATATGGTTCACACTGTTATGAAACAAACAGATCTTAGTCTTGTATGAGAAAAATATTTGATTTGGGCCACTCTTGTCTGCAGTCTAAGCATAGCCTAACATTTACCACTAATGTATGTAAAGCTCTGATGTATAGCAACGCACCCTCAAAACATTTGTTCTTTTACAAATATGCAATGATCTGACAATCTCTGAAGATTTCACAGTTTCATTAGTTTTATCTGAACATCTGTGAATCGGTAATTGATTCCTTATAATTTTCTTATGATGGAAATCTTCCCCAGTGGACAATCCTCTGAAAGGTCAAAATAGCTGAATACTGAAGTCAAGGAAAAATGGGTTTTGGATCTGAAACGCATGACAATGAGAAGATTTTAGGGAAGTATTAGACAGAGAGAGAATGGATAAACTCAACACCTTGGCATAAGCACACATTCCTGCGGAATGTCCCAGAAAAGGTGGTCTTGCGTGATCAGTTCACACCCTTTGGCACAGGGACAAAAGAACTCCAGAGACTGTATTCGGTTACATAACGTGAGTCATTTTTCCACTGTCATGCTGTCATTCATTGTCATAGGAATGTGCTGTTTAATATACAACTTAAAGGATAGTCTATCCAAAAATGAAAATTCTGTCATCATTTACTGGCCCTCATGTCATTCCAAATCATGTCAAAAATGTGTGAACTTCCATTGTAAGCGATAAGTGTAATACATCTTTGTGTAGGCCCTGCTGTCTTCTGAGCCTAAATCATCCAGCTGTGGACTCCTGAAGATGACCATGAGATCTCTGACGGCATTGGCCATGCCGTCTAATGATGGAGCTACTGAAAGCAGCACTGTACCACAGGTACACACACACACAAACAGGCACACACATCTTTGTGGGGACTCTCCATAGGCGTAATGGTTTTTATACTGTACAAACTGTATGACCTTACCCTGCCCCTATCCCTAAACCTACCCCTCACAGGAAACATTCTGCATTTTTACATTTTCAAAAAAACATTACTTAGTCTGAATTATTCGCTGTTTTCCTCATGGGGACCGTTGGCTGGACCCCACAATGTAGGTGATTTCTGGTTTTACTATACTTGTGGAGAGATTTGGTCCACACAATGTAATATAAACAGAAACACACACACACCAACTAGCTTTACTCTGAGGAAACTATGAATGGAATCAGGCATGTTTAATGGGTCTTTTTTTAAATTTGTTTTTATGAACATACAGGTCCATGCTCTGAACATCCTGAGGGCTTTGTATCGAGATACACGTCTGGGGGAGAACATTGTGCCGTTCGTGTCAGAGGGCATGCAAGCTGCTATCCTAGGTTTCACTTCTCCTGTGTGGGCTGTGAGTGTATAATAATAATAAAAATCCCTTTTCTGATGTCCTGCCTAGGGATGTCAATTTCCACAAATTCCCATGATCGATCGTCGTTTAAATTTACGATCAATTAAGCGTTAGCATTTATGGCAGACAGCATTACAGTCTGCAAATGCTGCTCAAAAAGCTATGTTTCTCACCAAATTAATAAGAATGGTTCGTAATCTAAATAAAGGGCAGTTGGATTGTAAAATATTTTGATGTGATTAATAAATTAAATTAATTATTTAATGTATAAATATAACGACAAATACACTTAGTCACCAACGCCGCCTCTGATGCATGCGTCGGAATGTGTGACTGTTGTGGACGTGCCGGAGCAATGCACTGAAAACGGCAACTAAACCCAGTGAATTCACCAGTTAATATAATAGTGTTCTCATGCTATGTAATGTGACAGTCCCAAATTAACCATCGTTATTATTAGTCATGCATTCTACTTGATCGGCATGCTGAATGAATAACCGTTGAGCACTTTGTTATTTAAAAAAGTAAAGTAACACATCCTATTTGATATTAATCAGATATATGCAAAATAAACATAATATTATTACAAAATTATATCTGCACAAAATGACCTGAATGCATAAGTGAACTTAAACTAAGTTGCGTGCCATTCAGAATGACTCATGTTGTGGTGGACGCGCTCTTCCTGGAACAACGTGACATGGCATCTAAACTCAAACAATTCACAATGTTTTATTACAATATTGTTCTCTTTATTATCTTGTGTAATTTGACAATGTCCCAGTAGTCATTGGTATCTGCGATAAATCAGATATAGATAGGCATACACAAAATAAGCTATTATAACTTACATTTGCACAAAACAAAATGCTGCGAATGCACACACAAACTTGTAGTCATGATAAAGGTGTAAAATAGTCCCAAACAACTCCAGTGTGTGTCATTCAGTGGGACTCAACACTTCACTACACCGGCACGCTCACTTACATGTTTCGCGGTTGAGCAGCACACATGATCGAGTTTTATCAATGAAATGTATTATCGACCGTTAATCGATCGTCGATTAATCGTTGACATCCCTAGTCCTGTCTATGTCTCTTCCTTCACTAACAAAAAAAGTTTCATGTTTATTTTGGACATTTTTGGTTAGTCATGAACTGCATTATTTTATGTTTTTTCCTGGGGTTCACTTATATTGTTAATATGGTTCTTACAACAAAAATGGTCATAATTTAGAAATAAAATTGTCCTTCCCTGACAGCCTCTGATTTTAACGCTCTGTCAAAAATTATAAATAAAATAGAATTTTTTTTTTAATAACAGATTAAGAGTAACAAAGTGCTGTTTCTGACAATAAATGATTTTGAGACAAAAACAACTGCCGTTTGTCCTTAAAAATAGATTTCTGTAAAAGAAAATATCACCCTTTGCATTTAACCGTCGTAACTTTTATGTTGTTTACGCTCAAACAGCAACATTACACTAACTAAAGTAAAAAAGTAAATTCCTAATGAAGGACCCCTTTAACCCAAAGCTACTTTTTGAAGTATCCTGTAAATAACATGGTTTATGCATATGGTAATTCAGTACTATATATATATATATATATATATATATATATATATATATATATATATATATATTATAACCTTATCTATTTCTATGATGACAACCAGCCAAAATGTAGCATACTCCCTCTGAACCAGTTTAAAAAGTAATTTGTTTGCAGTTGTCATTATGCATCTAATGTAATGTAATATAATTAGTTTAACTTTAACCCTCCAGATGGACATACATACACATGCATTGCATGCACTAAATATATTTCACTTTTTTATGAGAAGGGGGGCTTAAGGTATACTGTATAATTTCTCTATAAAGAGAATATTGTATATGTAGTTATACACTAGGTATAACTAGGAATCGGATGTCTCTTTTACCTTTCTCACACTAATTTGTTCACTGTTTCTCATGTACACTACCCTGTCAGACCACAGAATTTGCTGAGACACTGACAGGTTAATAATTAAAGTGAAGTAGAACACAAGGACAGGAGCATTACGTGCGGTCACACACACACACTCACACACACAGCTGTGCGGTGGTCCTGGCTGGTTGCCCTGAATTGCTTGCTTTGATCACTTCCACATGGGCGACACGGCTCCTACAGGTCATGGTGGCGACAACTCTATGTCACATTCCTGTGCTCTCCTCCCTCATACCTGTCTATCTGCCTTTACGTCTCTTTCATACATCTCTCCTCACTTCATGTTCTTATCAGTTCATTCCTTTCGAGTCCTTTTTTCTCCTCCCATTTAATCCATATTCTCTCAGGATGTCAAAAGATCGGCTTCTGTTGCCGTTTTCTCTCTTAATGGCATAGTTCAAGTCAGCAGGCTTTATCGTGGAGAGTACAGTAAGCTTAATCCTTCCCACAATGCAGCAGTCAGACACAGAGAACACACAGTTTTCTTGTAGTCTGAGAGCAATGTTTCTTAAGCTGACATAAAATTGTGATCAAAGTTATGAGCTGGTAATACTGAGGTTTGAAGTTTGGTGCATACAGCATTACTTTGTCCACATAAGATTGTGATTTGAAGGCCTTTTAGTGTTCTTAGAAATCAAGATGTCATCAGACCCTGCAAATCTGCCTTCTTATGTTAAGTAATAACTCCTATGTCTGCGTGTCTTTGGCTTTGTTTTTCTTTTACACCCTTAAGCTGCAAGACCAATTTTTGCACTGTAATTGTCTCGAGGGCCATCATCATGTGTTCTGACTCACTATTCTCTCATGTCAAATACATGTCATGTATTAATCCCCCCTGAGGTCCATTTAAATGGATAGTTCACTCAAAAATCAAAATTCAATCATTTGCTCACCCTCATATTGTTCCAAAACTGTATGCATTTATCTCTTCTGCGCAATACAGAAGATAATTGAAGAACTTTGGAAGCCAAACAACATTGAAGCTCATTGACTTCCATTGAATGACCACAAAAAACACTTAGGCATTTTTCTGAATAATTTTAATATATGTGCCAAAGAAAAGAAAAAAAAAGTCAGATTTGGAAAAACATAAAGGTGTGTAAATGACTTCAGAATGTCATATTCTTGGGTAAATTAACCTTTTTTTTAATGTTTTAATGTTTTTTTATGTTTTTTTTTATTTATTTTTTTTATTATTTTTTATCAAACTATTTCCTGAACAGTGATAAATGTGACTGCACTTTAAAAACTATACTTCACAGTAAATGATGAGAGTTTTCATTTTTGGTATCGGTTTAAGCCTCTTATGTAAGAAACTACTTCACAAGTAAAATATGAAACAATAAGGAATAAAGTCTGTGCAGTATTAACCAATTGTTTTGCTTACAAAAGATGATCAAAGACGTTAGACTATATAATTGTGACATACTAATAAACCATTGCATAGACCTTAGAAAAACTGGCTGTAGATATCAATCAGCACCACATAATTAAGATTTCAAACACCAATTTGTCAAAGGTCAAATGATAAATCTACATGGAAGGAAGGTTTGCTCTGACATGAGTTTCTCAATCCTGTCCTCTTTCTAGGTAAGGAACTCCTCGACTCTCCTGTTTAGCACTCTGATTACACGGATATTCGGGGTGAAAGAAGGGAAAAGATGAGCACTCCAAAAAGAACAGGTGGGACTTCAGTTGTTTTATGTTCCATTCACAACTACACTTAGAAAATTAAAACATTCTAAAACGTTTTAGCAACCAGTTCAGGTCTTTTTTAAGTTTACTCAACTTGGTCTGTGTTTCAGTAAACATAATAAAATAATTTCCATGATTCATAATGTATGCTTGTCGATCAAAGTTCAGTAAGTTGTCATTTTTTTATTTAAAATGATTATTAATCAAAATGAGGAGTAAAATTATACATTATTAATGTGAGATGTTCTTATTTTTGGCAGACCTTTCCCCTGAACAATTAGTTGCACAAACTCTGATAGTCATAGTTCCCTCTCTGCACAAAACATGCGTGTAGAACTTAATATAGGGAACACTAATCATCCTAATGGTGAAAACAAAACACATTTTAATATGAATTGAAAATAATGAATTTTGAATAATACAAATTAGTGCTCATAAGTCCCCATACTTTGACCAAGTTCAAGGGATTATGGTTGATCAAACTGAACATGCTCAGCATACTGTTAGTTTGACCCTCTTTACCAAAATTGACATCGCCAAAGTCAGTTGTCAATTGTCAAGTTCTTGCTGTTTAATATTTTAAGTTGCTCATACTAAATGGCCTAAAAGTAACTTCATTTACATTTCCACATGAAATAGTTCAGTCAACCTTCAGAAATAGAGTTTGTCTGACAAAATATACAATGTATTTTTTACAGTGTATCTGTCCTGTCATCTGTGACTTAATACCTTCACTGTCCCTACAAAAAAAGCTTCAGTTTGTGCTTTGTTGCTCATTTGAAAATAAGTACAATGGGTTGCAATGTAAAGTCAGGACTTCATTTAATCCTTCCAAAGTGACTGTAGCATTGCAGAAAGGAGCCAGGTTGTTGTAGAGGAAAGGTTGAAAGAGAGACATCAACCGAAAAGTTGTTTCAGATGAAAAAGCCGGTTATTACATTGTAATCAAATATTTTTTAAGACTTGTTGCAAGGCGACCATTGGAATGCATTGTTTCAATTTAATGCTTGTCACAACATTCACTTGGCGTGAATAAATCTTGTTGATGAGCAACAGTTCTGAGTGACCCTGCTCTGTCAGGGGTTGTTCACTAGGGGTCACTGAAGCTCTATGCTTTTTCACCTTCAAATATTTCAGTCCACCCATTAATCTTTTCCGTATGTTGGCCTACGGTGCATGGACATCTTCCAGGCCCTTAAATGTTCTGGATGTTCCTCTTAACTCGTTTTTGGCCTTTGTTTGTTTGTGTTCTATCCTCATCCCACGTATGTCCACCCTTGCAAAAACTCACTCTTTTGCTCACAGTTTCAACTCTTCCCTTTTGCTGATAACCTCAAACTCTGGACAGGCATTTCAGTTGACGCACAGGGGTTAACGCACTTCAACGCATGTTTATCTTTTCCTTGGTAGAGGGAATGCCAACAACATCTTGCCTCAACACGCACAATCGTTGACACACTTCTGGCACTCATTCACACCCTCTAGATTGCTGCTGGGTTGTCCCTGACCCCTGGCCAGAACAGAACGGGGCGGGTGGGCCGTGATGGGACCTCCTGCTGCAGAGACTGCTCTGCCTCAGCTCCCTAATCTCATCCAAACCAGTGGAGCGTGAGCTGTTGCAAGAATGTCCTGATGCATTCTGGGGTTGAACGCAGAGAGGTCACGGATGGAGTGAGGAATGACTAAACAGGAGTGGCGCTGACCTTGTTGAACAATAATGGCTCACTCATGAGATCATGGTTTGTTATGATTAATCGGCATGCTGATTGGACTTAATTGGAAAATCCAGCAGGCCGTAATAACACAACCTGGTGCGTTTTTGAATACCTCACACTTCAAAGAGCCCATGTGGTCCCAGGTCAGCTGACCGTGACATTTCACTCCAAGATTACCAACGGATTTTCTAAAGAGACGCTGAATCTTAAGAGGTCACTGAAACTCAGCAGAGCTTTGTCATAAGCGTACTGAAATAATGCTGATTCTTCCGATCTGGCTCCTGCGCTCCATAGTTAGGATTGTTTACTTTCAGGACAACAGCTCAATGTGTTTGTCTTTAGATTTATGTGTTTATGGCTGACATGTTGATCCTGCGAGTCACTCAACTGTTGCTTAATGCTATTTTGTTTATTGCCTCTTCCTGTGTGCAAGTGTTTTTTGTGAGTCTAGGGATTTGTGTGCTAACAAACACTTATTAAACATTTTGACAGACTGTTCTCTGTTATGACTCTTCGGGACTTTTTGATTTACAATCTGTGTGTGTGTACTTTATAGGCTGTGCGATCACAATAGCATACTATCATAATAATGATATTTCTGCAGTGTAGAATATGTATACTGGGCAGAGTATACAAATTATCTTTGTATATTACTTCAGAAAACTGCCTGCATTTTTCAAAATGCAAGGTGTGCCCCATCTCGCATACTTCTGTACTATTTTATAGTATTAGTAGTGTATTTAAAATGTCGCTTCTTTAAAGAAAAGAAAAAAAAATATATATATATATATATATATATATATATATATATATATATATATATATATATATATATATATATATATATATATATATGTGTGTGTATAAGTGGAATCAGATATATAATCCCACTTTCCATGTATAAGTGGAATCATCATTAGTTTATTTAATAGGATAAACCCCTTGAGATGGACCATCTCGTTTTCGAGGGGTCCTATATACAATACAATTCAAATCAAAGGACAATTCAAACACATTACAATAATAAGACGTAAACAGTACTATAAGCAACACACTACCACAAACACACACACCAAAAAAAAAAAGTATTTAGATAAATAAATCCAACCACTAAATAGCCACACAGAGGCTGTGAACAAGTACTTGCCAACAAAAGCAAAGAAAAGAGTGAATTATGTATATACATATATATACACATATATATACATACACACACATATATATACATATACACATACACACACTGTACTATACACGTCTGTAGTATTATCTGAAACATGAACAATTTAGTTCAAAATAAGAAGACAAACTATTTTTAAATATGTAAAATGATGTTAAAGATCGTATGTTTAATGGTAATTTATTCCAGTCAGAAGGAGATTTAAACATAAATGCTCTCTGTCCTATTGCCTTTTTGACTATAGGAGTGAAAAAGTAATATTGTGTAGAATGCCTAAGGTTATGAATTGAAAAATACGGTACCAGAAACCTTTTTAGATATTGAGGATAATTAAAATGTACACATTTAAATATGAGTTGCAGCCAATGTATGTGTCTTCTTGTTTTGAGTGAAGGCCATTTAAGTAAGTTATACATTACACAATGATGAGTATTATAAGAACATCCAAGAGAGAATCTGCAGAGTTTATTATATGCTGTGTTAAATGGTAGAAGACTAGTTTTAGATGCATTTTGATAAACAACATCGGCATAGTCAAAAAATGGCAATATCAGTTGTGTAGCAAGTTTCTTCCTAACACTAAGTGTAAAACAATTTCTGGATCGAAATAGAACACTGGTTGCAAAATTAATTTTGTGAAGAAGGTAGTCAATGTGAGATTTAAATGTAAGTTCAGAGTCAAGCCATAAACCCAAGTATTTAACTTTATCGACCTCATTCAAAGGAGTGCCATCGTTACACGTTATAATTAAATTATTCATTTTTGCTTTAAGAGTATATCTTGTACCAAAGACCATAGTGTAAGATTTAGTTTTATTAAGCAATAGTTTAAGAGCGAACAGCCATTTCTGTAAAATACTAAAATCCAATTGAAGAGCAGTTTGAATTTGCAATAGATGTGAATTAGACGTATAAATTACAGTATCATCTGCATATAGTTGAACAGAGGAATTAGAACAAATTAAAGGCAGATCATTAATAAAAATAGAAAAAAGTAGTGGACCCAATGTTGAACCCTGGGGTACACCTCTTTCTTGCACAAATAATTCAGACCTGCTCCCTTTAAAAAAAACACATTGTTTTCTATTATGTAAATAAGAATTTAACCATAATAAAGAATTTCAGAGATAAACCAATTGAATACAACTTATCTAGAAGTAAGTAGTGATCCACAAAATCAAAAGCTTTTTTAAGATAAATAAAAATAGCCCCTGTAAGATTACCAGTATCAGATGCTGAGAACACATCATTTGTAAATTTTAGAAGAGCAGTAGTTGTTGAGTGATTAGGTCTAAAACCGGATTGAAATGGTGAAAGGATCTTATTAATTTCAAGATATTGTGATAACTGATTAAATATTATTTTCTCGAATAATTTAGCAATAGAGCAGATTATTGATATAGGTCTGTAATTATTAGGATCAAGACTGTCACCACCTTTGTAAAATGGAGTAATACGTGAATATTTCCAAATAGCTGGTATCTCAGAAGTAGACAAGGACATATTAAACAAATCTGCTAGTGGAAACATGAGAATATGAGAAGCCAACTTAATATATCTAGATTCAATCGCATCAAGTCCTGCACCACTGCTCAGAACTTAGTTGATTGATGGCATTTAACACATTAGTAGGAGTTATTTTAGTAAAGGAAAAAGTACTTTGACAAGCCAAAGAAATGTTTTTAAAGCTATCAGTAAAAGAAACATTCATTATTGGGTCAAGAGCAGACAGAAGAAAAATGTTGAACTTAACACTTGGGCAATAGATAGAGAGTCAGAAATTATTATATTGCCATCTCTTAATTGATTAATGGGATTTTTATCTGAAGTGTTTATTATAGTTTTTAGACTGTTCCAAAATTGTTTAGGATTTTTCAAATTATTAGAGAGACATTCTTTTTAATAATTCAGATTTTGCATTGCGGGTCATTGTCTTAGAGATGTTTCTTAATTGCCTGCATGATTCCCAATCATCATTACTCTTTGTCTGACGATATTTGGCCCAAGCCTTGTCCCTCTTCTTTAAGAGACTAATAAGTTCTGTACTTTTCCATGGCAGGTGTCTTCCCTTTACCTTCAGTGTTTTCCAAGGAGCGTGTCTGTCAATTGCTTGAGTAAACTCAGAATGTAAAAATCCCATGCATCCTGAACATTGGGTATTAGCTTGAAACCTATCCCAATTAATATTTATCACATCATTAATAAATAGATCAAAATTCATTTTCTTAGTTTGTCTAATATTGACTAATTTTGGTGGAGATTTCGGGATTCTGATCTTCCATATACAATAAATAGCTGAGTGGTCACTGAGGCAGTCAGACAAAACACCTGCTTTAATAATTCTATCCGGGTGAGAGACAAGTATCCAGTCAAGTAGCGACTGACATGTTGAGGTAATTCGAGTAGGTTCCATTATAATTTGTGTTAAGTTTAGGTTTCCTAAATTATTTTTATCCTTAGTAGAAGACTTATCTAGCCAATTTTTATTGAAATCACCTAAAATAATAATTTCATTCTTACAAGGAATCGAGTCAATGGTGGAGGTTAAAAAGTCAGAGGACTCAACAGGGACAGAGGGAGGTCTATACACATTTCCAATAGTTATATATTTATTCTGATGAAAAGTTATTTTCACAAACAGACATTCAAAATGTTTTGGTTCAACTAAAGGTGTAATTAGGTCGGATACTAAGTTAGAGGAAACGTATGTAGCCACACCGCCACCCAGTGAGCCTCTGTCAGATCTATATAGTGTATAGTTTTCTATTTGAATTTCATTGTCAGAAATGTTACTGTTAAGCCATGTCTCAGAGAGTGTAATAATATTTGGATTATGATAGGCTACCCATGCACGGAATAAATCAATTTTTCGTATCAAGCTTCTAATATTCAGATGAATAATTTTGAACCCTTTATGATTATTCATTTAAAAATAAGAGTTCAAGGGAATACAAAATCATTAGAGAATAATATAAAGTACAGGCAACAAAGAAAAAAAACAACAACAAGTAGGGTTGCAATTGAATGATAATATAATAACAAAAACACACAAAAATACACAAACACACACACACCAAAAAAAAAACAATATCCCCAAAAAAAAAACACAAATTCAGGCCACGCAGCCCCAGCCATATGCCACAGCATATCCATGAGAAGGCCAGATAAAGAAACTAAACAATAAACATTAATAGCACACACAAGTCTGCAATAGAGATAATAAGTAGAGATAGCTCAATAAACAATTAGCCAAATAATATACCGACATTCATTTTCATTTCAATAGGCCTCTTGCAAAATGTGAAACAGTCTACCATGAAACAATAATTTTAGATAACAACTCAGAACAACTGGCACTACATCAATCGATTTTCACGTCAACCGGATGTAAACAATTTGATTTACATCAGACAACTAAAAGACATGCCAGTACACAAAAGACAATCGTCAATTATTGCATAAAGTAAAAAAATAAAAGTAAAAAACCATGAGGAGAAAAAAAAATTATATATAGGCCTATATATATTACGGCTTGAAGTTAGTCAACCGAAATCAAACAACAGGAATTGTAGTGTTCGAACGGTATTAGCGCAAACCAACTGTTACTACCTGTTATGTAGGAGAATTCATGTTAGACGTGAAGGCAGCCTCTGCAGCTTTATGGCAGGAAAACACCTGAGGTTTGCCATCAACAATAACACTTAGTGTGCACGGGTACCTGGAGAGTACTTCAAGTTCAATTCACAAAGCTTCCGTTTAACTGCATCAAAACACCGGCGTTTCTTCGTGAGTTCGGCAGTGAAATCAGGATAAATATAGATGCGAGTACCTTTAAACAGAAGTTCCTTCTTTTCTCTGGCAAGACGGAGGATTCTCACTTTGTCCTGAAAGTTGAGCATTTTGATCAGGATCGGCCTTGGACCAGGGGCCTGTTTCAGAAAGGAGGTTAAGTGAAAACTCTGAGTATGTTAACCCTGAAATGAGGGAAACTCTGAGTTTTCCATTTCAGAAAGGGGGGTATATCAAACCCGAGAAAGCAGAGTAAGTCAAGCCCGTTTCTGAAAGAGAGGTAACTTATACTCAGAGTCAGTTACCATGGTAACTTACTCTGTGAACCTAACCTGGTCAGGAGCAGGTTTTCTTCAGTAAACCCAGAGTTTCTTGCGGTCTCCTCCCCTTTTTAAAGAGAAAGTGCTGTTTAAACACCAACAATAATACTAAAATGTATTTACACATTCTTTAAGGATATATATATATTGTTTGTCCATGGTTTAATTGACTAAATCTGTTTTGCAGCACTTTGCAGAAAAATAAAAGGATTAAAACGTTTGCTAAACTTTTATTTGATTACCACCGTTTTTGATAATATATTTCTATTAAATCATTAAAAAAATTGGAATAAAAAACAATTAATAGAACTCAATTATTTTTCATACATAATTTAATAAGTTATTAATGATAAAAATAAGATGTTAATCTTATTCCTAATCAATTATTGAAGTTAGTTGATTACATATGTTTTATTGAACAAATGTTTAAGTAATTTAACTGTCATTTTAACTGATGATAATAATAACCGTAATTCAATAATGCAGTTGATATGTTTAATAATTGTTTACAGTTTTTCTCAATTGCTAAAACACTAAAATCCATTGGCTGAACAAAGTTCTCAATTGCTTGAACTCATTTAGCTAATTGTGGAGTCTGTTGTCAATACCATAAACAAGTACATAACACAATTTGCAGATCTCACTTAGACTTTTCAGCAAAACTCTGAACACATTCTCATTCTCAAAACACATTCTGCACTCTAATGCACATGTCATTCATACTGGTAAACACAAGTGGCAACAATCAAATACAAATAGAGAACAAATGTCATTTGATTGAACACAACCACTCAAAACTGATTCAACCTGTTTCAAATGATGTGACAACCAATATTAGCCAGTTCAGAGAGCAAACTGAACTGAGAGGTTGTTGAAGGTGGAAAGGAGAAAGTCTGAGAATGGATAGAAGAAACAATGTGAGAGGACGAGAGGCGTATGCGAAGGTGGTCGATGAGGGGGAGGAGGGCAAGAAGAGGAAGAAGAGGAGGGCAAGAAAGAGATGGAGGAAGAGGAGGAGGAGGGCAAGAAAGAGGAGGAGGGCAAGAAAGAGGAAGAGGAGGAGAGGAGGAGGAGGAGAGGGGCAAGAAGGAGGAGGGC
Source organism: Hybognathus amarus (assembly GCA_030378365.1). Classification (NCBI taxonomy): domain Eukaryota; kingdom Metazoa; phylum Chordata; class Actinopteri; order Cypriniformes; family Leuciscidae; genus Hybognathus; species Hybognathus amarus. Next base: position 523,450 of record JAQIUQ010000163.1, read on the forward strand.
AAAGAAGAAGAGGAGGAGGAAGAGGAGGAGGAGGGTAAGAAAGAGGAAGAGGAGGGCACGAAAGAGGAAGAGGAGGAGGGCAAGAAAGAGGAGGAAGAGAAGGGCAAGAAAGAGGAGGAGGAAGATGAGAAGGAGGATGAGGAAGAAGGGGGCAAGGAAGAGGAAGAAGAGGAGGAGGAGGAGGGGGACAAGGGACAATATTGCTTGTGATGTCGACTGAAGTGCTTTTGCCTGACCCAGGCCAAAGACAAGAAGCACATTGGTCACGTTTACTCCTTTCATTTGTGTCCCTTTGAGTATCGTATACTGTAGTACAGTGCACTGCTGTAGACTTTACAAATGAAAAAAATATGAAATTTGTTTTGAGATTTGTTTTGACATACTGTAAAGTTCTCCCTGAGAACTATGTGTTTTGAACAATGTGTTTTAATTTTTTTGGTGTATTGTTTACTGACTGCTTGATGGTGTATAGCATTTTGATCACTTTGTTTATGTTTTGAGAGCAGTGTTTGAATTTGAACACAGGTAAAACTGTTTTGAGGCGAAAGTTTCATTTTGCAAGAGGAGTCAGAGGTGTTGTAAATAGTGCTTGAAGATGAGGTTTTGTGTTTAATGTTTTCAGAAAATGGAGCAAGGTTTTAGAAATTGTGTTTTAGCAATTGAGAAAAACTGTAATACTATAAACCGTGATATTTTCTGAGACGGTTCTCATAATGTGAAACTCTCTGGGGTTTCATCGAATGGGGGCAAATGGGATGGTTTCTGGGGTGGGGAGTCCCCCACCCACTCCCACTGTTAAACAAGTTACTCAGCAACTTTTACTCATGTTTTAAATTAACTACTTTTTACTTGAGTAGATTTTTAGACTGGTATTTTTACTTTTACTTAAGTAAAAATTTATCAAAGTAATAGTAGCCTACTTTAGGTTGAATAACATTCTTCCAGTTTCACCTCTGATATTATAACAGTAAGTTACTCTAAAATAGTTATGAATTATTAACAACAAATGACATCTTCAACGGTGTAGTTAGATTAATGTAATAATTACTATCTCTAGAAAGTATTGGTCTACATATTACTAATTGCTAAATCCTATATCAACCTCAACCACTTGAACAATACAAGGAGGAGAACAAGAAACTGAACTTTTAATTCTTTCAAATTAACAATATACAATTGCATGAATTATTCTTGAATTGATCAAAGTGTGTAGAGGGAGAAGGTTACATAAAAAATATACAAAAATATATAAAAATATAAATATATTTAATTTAATTGCATCATATTTTATTTTAAATTACAGAAGAATTAAGAGTAATCCCTTTAATTAAATTACAATATTTAGATTACTTGGTAATGAATTACACCCAACACTCTTTTTTTGTCTGGCGCTGTTGCCATGGTGACTCATAATATCTGCGCTCCATTGATAATGGCTTTTTATAGTTGTGGTGCATGCGCTTAACTCAAAGTCAGTCAACTCAGAGTTGATTGAACTAACTCATTTCAGCTGTTCTGTAAGCCGAAAACTCAGAGTTTCCCATCTCAGGGTAAGTCAACTCAGAGTTCAAGCTTTAACTCAGAGTTGGTTGAACCTCCTTATTGAAACAGACCCCAGGTCTATCACTGTGCCGGAATGTTGGAGTGCGATGAGCCCTCTCAGTCATTAGAGGAGTTGGAAAATTTTCTCGTCCAAAAAGCAGTGAGATGAGCTCGGACATAAAACCTAAAATATCACGGCCCTCAGAAAACTCCGGAATCTTGACGTGAAACGAAGATTAGAAGATCTGCTTCGGTTCTCCAGATCCTGAATCTTGTCCATCAGGTAGGCATTGTCTTTAGTTAACTCGTTCGTCCGAGTAAGAAGTTCTTGTAAATTGTCCTCATTTGCCCCCATTCGATGCTCTAAGGAAGAGACATGTTCACCAAGTGTATCCAGTGATATCTGAATGCTGCTGAGTTTTATTTGGATTGGATCAACCTTTGAATCAAGATGAGAAAGCATATCTGTCTTGATCTGTTGTATACCATCCCATAGCGTTCTGTAAGGAAATCTGATTTTGCTGATCCGATGCCATTGAAGTGACAGATAGTGATCCTCTTGTGCCAGTACCAGTTGTACTGAATTTGAATACATTTTCAACAAATCCTGAGTTTTGTAATCACAGTTATTAGAAAATGTAGAGCTATAACAATGAGCAGACAAGACATGCGTTGTACCCACTCACGCTGCGGACATTTTTTTTTTTTTTTTTTATTTTATATATAATATATTTATTTATTTATATATATTTTTTTATATATATATATATATATATATATATATATTTATTATTATGTATATATATGTAGGGCTGGGCAAGTTAACGCGTTATTATCGCGTTAACGCATTTATTAATTAATGCCGATAATTTTTTTAACGCGCGTTAACGCAGTTTTTTTATATATATTTTTTTAAAGTCCGTTGCTCACTGGCTCTGAATAACAGGCCTACAGTCAAACCATGGATCACAGGAGGGGTGGGATGTTGGTCAGCCAGCAAACCACCCAAACAAGCAGTGGAGAGAGGCTTTGGCAGGTTCTCTCAGGTGAATAGAAAGGGAGACAGGCAGCGCTCTGCGAGACGAGTGAATGACAGGCGCGGATAGTAACCAACGGCTTCTGTGCGCAACGCAGCGGTAGCCTTTTAACTTAAATTAAAATGATATAACTTTACCTGATAGGCCTGTGTTTAGTTGTTTAGTTTAGCAGGGGTGCTCTGCCATGTGAATTCCCTTCTGTTGATGTCCTGAAAACTATTTAGATTCTGGAAACTCACAAACAGCGAACCGAGGATCAGTCTCTCTTCCAATGATTTGTGTTGGCTGCGCGTCGTGTACAAAAAGTTGGACAATTCAACGTCGGCAACAGGCGGGCGGGCGCGTGCGTGAGGCGAGCTTGACCGCAACAGTTTCACAGGAACGCACCCGCCTGTCGCTGCACCTTGTGCTCGACCACTTCACCTCACTCTAAATGCTGACTTATATTTCTGCGTCAGACCTACGCCGGAGCCTCTTTGGTTTTCATTCATACTTCTGCGTCGTTGTCCGCGTTGACGCGCAATTATGGGAGCATGTGAAACCCGGGGAGCGATTCTAGCAATCACAGCGCTTGAGGTACGCGTATTGACGCGTTGTTACATTTTTGGAGAGGTGCACGTCAGGGTACGCGCGTGACACACAGCCTACGGCATAAATTCGATGCAGAATTATAATGGGCTTTACCTCTGTTTAATGTAGCCTAATCTTAGAGTACGTGGGAAACCATGCCATGACCAAACCTAAGCTACTATCAGAGAAGTAACGTAGGTCGACTTATATCTGTAGTGGTCATGACCTCTGACTACATTGACTCTTTCTGCTGCTCCCTGATAAAAGAGACCTGTTGAGAAAAAAAGAAAAGAAAACTGGACTCGTTTTAACTAGATAAAAGGTAATCCCCTGTGCCAAATAGCTTTGTTTTAATATTTGATTTGATTACATTAATGTTTAAGTTGAGATTTGGAATAAATATTTTATTGCTACTGTGTAAAGAGAATTCTGCTGGTATAAAGCACCTTATTTGTTTAAAGTTTTTGCAAACCACATGTTATTGCACTTTTATGTGTATAGCAGTACATTTAAATCAAAAGTGTGCAATACATTACTTTAGAATTCATTTTTCAATTTTCCGCGTAACAATGCGTTATCGCGATTAATCGCAAGGAATTCATGCGATTAATCGCGATTAAAAAATTTAATCGTTGCCCAGCACACTGAGGGGCCACTTTATTAGGTGCCCCATGCTACGTAACGGGTTGGACCCCCTTTTGCCTTCAGGAACTGCCTGAATTCTTTACGTGGCATAGATTCAACAAGGTGCTGGAAGCATTCCTCAGGGAGTTTGGTCCATATTGACATGATGGCATCACACAGTTGCCGCAGATTTGTCGGCTGCACATCCATGATGCGAATCTCCCGTTCCACCACATCCCAAAGATGCTCTATTGGATTGAGATCTGGTGACTGTGGAGGCCATTTGAGTACAGCGAACTCATTGTCATGTTCAAGAAACCAGTCTGAGATGATTCCAGCTTTATGACATGGCGCATTATCCTGCTGAAAGTAGCCATCAGAAGTTGGGTACATTGTGGTCATAAAGGGATGGACATGGTCAGCAACAATACTCAGGTAGGCTGTGGCGTTGCAACGATGCTCAATTGGTACCAAGGGGCCCAAAGAGTGCCAAGAAAATATTCCCCACACCATGACACCACCACCACCAGCCTGAACCGTTGATACAAGGCAGGATGGATCCATGCTTTCATGTTGTAGACGCCAAATTCTGACCCTACCATCCGAATGTCGCAGCAGAAATCGAGACTCATCAGACCAGGCAACGTTTTTCCAATCTTCTATTGTCCAATTTCGATGAGCTTGTGCAAATTGTAGCCTCAGTTTCCTGTTCTTAGCTGAAAGGAGTGGCACCCGGTGTGGTCTTCTGCTGCTGTAGCCCATCTGCCTCAAAGTTCGACGTACTGTGCGTTCAGAGATGCTCTTCTGCCCACCTTGGTTGTAACGGGTGGTTATTTGAGTCACTGTTGCCCTTCTATCAGCTTGAACCAGTCTGGCCATTCTCCTCTGACCTCTGGCATCAACAAGGCATTTCCGCCCACAGAACTGCCGCTCACTGGATGTTTTTTTCTTTTCGGACCATTCTCTGTAAACCCTAGAGATGGTTGTGCGTGAAAATCCCAGTAGATTAGCAGTTTCTGAAATACTCAGACCAGCCCTTCTGGCACCAACAATCATGCCACGTTCAAAGTCACTCAAATCACCTTTCTTCCCCATACTGATGCTCGGTTTGAACTGCAGGAGATTGTCTTGACCATGTCTACATGCCTAAATGCACTGAGTTGCCGCCATGTGATTGGCTGCTTAGAAATTAAGTGTTAACGAGCAGTTGGACAGGTGTACCTAATAAAGTGGCCGGTGAGTGTATTACACTTGGCATTAACATGCGATCACCGTGATCTGATCAAGCAGATCGGATCATTAGCCAATCAGGACATGGTGAGTTTACATTTGGTCACATTAAGTAGCCTCTGTATCTGGATAACAGATTGGATTTCTGTTTCCTGCATAATATTTAAATTAGATATGTTGCACGACACCAGATTAAGAGTAAAAATGATGCAAATAAAACAATGTCCCAGTTGCTTTCACTCATTCGCTTTGCAATCTCCAGTAATTCGATAAAAAAAAAATGTTAACGAAGTTATACTTCCAGAGTTGATCATACAAAAATAACTGGGTTGATCATAAAACAAGTCATATCATCGATCATCAGGTTTTAAGGTTATAGCGTGCAATGACTATATTGACAGAAATGGGAGATTGGTTAACATGCAAAGACATTCAATAAAAACATTCAACATTTAAAAAATCAGATTGCGATTATTCCTCTGGCAAAGCAGCATGCAGCTCTTATTTAAGATCTCATGACTGACTGTGAATGTACAGGCGATCGCCTCGTTCAGATAATGTTGCACAATTAAAATGAAAAATGACACACATAGTATCGTGTAAGCCTAAATTAACTGTTCTAAAGATAAACGTTTATTGTAAGATTCAAATAAGTTTTTATTTCTTGTCTAAACTGCGTCTGGCCATTATTTTTCTCACAGCCACGCGGGAGACTGGGTGGGATTTAAATTACGTCCACCTGTGAATGCAGACATGATGGCTGGATTGCGTTTACATTACACTGAGATCCGATCACAAAGCGTCCTTCAGACTTACCTTCTAAACCTGCACACGCCGATCGGATAACATTCCGAATCAGAAGCGCGTTTACACTTGTCTTTTCAATGTGTATGTGGACAACATCCGGATACAGGTCACATATTAATGCCAAGTGTAAACGCAGCCTATATGCACACACACACTACCGGTCAAAAGTTTAAGATCGGTAAGATTTTTTTATGTTTTTAAAAGAAGTCTCTTCTGCTCACCAAGGCTGCAATTTTTTTGATAAAAAATACACAAACATAGTAATATTGTGAAATATTATGACAATTTAAAATGACTTTTTTATGTTAATATATATTAAAATGTAATTTATTACTCTGAAAAAAATCTGAATTTTCAGCATCGTTACTCCAGTCTTCAGTGTCACATGATCCTTCACAAATCACTCTAATATGATGATTTTATGCTCCAAAAACATGTATGATTATTATCCATGTTGAAAACAGTTTTTTACATTTTTATTTCAGGATTCTTTGATGAATAGAAAGTTCAAAAGAACAGCTTTTATCTGAAATGGAAAGCTTTTGTTGTTGTTGTTTTTTTTTGCAAAAAAAAAAAACAAATGTTTGTAACGCATCATAATGAGGTCATGCTATAATGTTCTCACTGCTGTTTGAGATGTTTAGCATTGCATGCACTGTTCAGGTTCAGGTTCATTTAAAAAATAGTAGGCAGTGTACTGCCCAGTAAGTAAAAATTAAATTTTGAAAATAGACATAGGGAGGTAAAACATGACCTTTGTTCCTCCTGTACTGTGACCTTTTAAACTTAACCATGTACAATTAGCTTATACATGGAATCAGACTCCTAAATACCCAAATCATAAATCACAAATAGTTGTACAGTTTTTAATTTATTAAATCAGAATTTTAGTAGCATGGATTAATATAAGTGGTGTTTGGTTTTTTTTTTTTTTCTTGGATTGATGGGCTGTTTTAAACATATGTTTTATATTAGCTTTTATGTTTCGCGTAACTTAAAAAATCTTTAATTGTTCCACTTCTTATCATTATAACAACGATTTTGGTCAAAACAAAGCACACATGGTAATGTTTCCTTTGGTCTATTTGTAATAGATTAAAGGAGTCAAATCACACTTTTAAAATTGAATGATACACATCTTGGTTGAACATTGAAATGAAACAAAATTAAAGTCTTCAAATCATTATTTAAAAAAATAAAAACGTATGTAATTTTTACAAAAAAAAATTAAGTAATGACTACAGTGATGTGCAAGCTTGTAAACTAGACCAACAAAGTTGCTAGCCTCTGATATCATCACCATCTCGCCTTCGTATTTGTTTTTTTTTTGTTGTTGTTTTTTTTTACTCTTAATATTTACATGTTTTAGTACTTTCACAAAACCCTCCAAAAAAAAACCCCACACACATCAGATTATGATCAGAGATGTTTGCTTGTTCCTTAGACCTACATTGGTTGACCTCAGTCAGCTAGTACACAATAGGAAAAAGGTTTGTTTCCTGTTTTCATGATGTTTTGAACGTACTTCATGCTACGTACTTGCAGTAAACAAATTAGCTGAAGAAATACTCTAGTGTGTGTGTGTGTGTGTGTGTGTGTGTGTGTGTGTGTGTGTGTGTGTGTGTGTGTGTGTGTGTGTGTGTGTGTGTGTGTGTGTGTGTGTGTGTGTGTGTGTGTGTGTGTGTGTGTGTGTGTGTGTGTGTGTGTGTGTGTGTGTGTGTGTGTGTGTGTGTGTGTGTGTGTGTGTGTGTGTGTGTGTGTGTGTGTGTGTGTGGTTACGTGGTTATGACCCTATGCAACACATCTCAAGTGCATTAACATAATCTGCTGACTTATCAGTTTACATACATTTGAGAATTTAAGTAATGACAACTGAAAAAGTGGTTAAAGATGGTTTGAGTTCTGCACAGGCTGCATTTATGTACATCTTGGAAGTGTTTTGTCAGGAAGATACTAATCCATAATGAAAAAAATGCAGGGTTGTGTTGAGCTTAACTATAACCACATTTGCCCACATCAGAGCTCATTAGTGTGCGTGTCGCTAGCATGCAGCATGTGGCCATGTGAGAGACGTAGATGACCCACCTTGTTCCATGACAGCGCCCTGGCCTAAGCTCAGACCAGACTATGTGCATTAGTGGTTCAGAACAGGATGTGGTGTTTGTGTGTGTGTGGATTTGACATAGCCGAAGTCACAACTGTGTTTAAAAAATTGGCTCTTGAGCTAAACTTAGCCCTGGTATGGGGCTGCTTGAGTTACATGAATAAGTAAAAAAAAAAAGAAAGTTTTATTGGAAGGCCTATCCTAAACACTGAGGCTTTAGCCAGAGAAGTAAAGATACGTTTATGTCGGTCACACACACGCATACACTTTTGCTGTCTGTCTTCCCTACTGTTAACACATATGCATTTGTTCAGAGTGAGAGTCCCAGCCCACTGCGCTTTTTCAAGGGATAAACAAAACAGGGACCGTAGAGCCGTGTGTCCCCTGCAGAGGTCCATCAGAGGCAAGAGCTAAATGGGAGCTTCCTGAGAGCTGTAAAGACTAAGCTCAGAACTCTAGGAAGTGGTTTGCAAACCAGGAGCTTTAAAGGTTGCAGGTCTCTCTGTATCCTCTCCATGCAGGGCGAGTTCTACAGGGTAAGGGGCAGAGGGGGGCAGTCCCACTCTGGAAAGTTGGCCCCCCCGCTGCCCCCCTAACTTTGATGATCCGAAAAAATTTACTTGTAAAAACAACATGCCACTCCACACGCTTCTCAAAATAGTGAAATAAACAATACATTTACCAAAAGTGAACAATTTAATTTTTCATTTTAAATGTAGCCTATTATTAGCCCCTCCCCTGATTCAACGTGCAGCAGAGCGGCGTTCTCTCAGTCTGGCTCTCACACACCCACACACAGACACAGCGAGTTTGCTTTGCTGTGGGGCGGTGGAGTGGCCCTGCAGCCCGACTGGAGAGACTGAGCTGCCCCAGAGCTTCTGAAGGTGAAGTGAGTTTCCCCAGGTGTAGTTTAAACACACGTTTAACTTAGTTACATTTGTAATGAATGTATTGTATGCTAAAGACGATTCAGCATCACAGCAAAAACAGCGAGTCTATTACGTTAGCCAAAATCATCGGTCAAATCGCTCCCTCAGGATTTTTAAGAGCACTCTTCCCTTTGATTATCTAATTTCGATTTTAGTAAAGACAAGAACAGCTTAATAAAACATAAAATATTGTTTGTATCCATAACGTTAACTGATGGTCGCACACATCAGCAGTTAGGAGAACGATCATTTGATTAGCTTTTCGGTTGCGCACCTAAATGGCCAAATGAATACATAAATGTATAAAAATGCCAAGTCGAGTATTCACGTAAACACAGTAGATGTAAGTACTGTAAGTATGAGAAACTATGCTCAGTTGATAACCTCACTGTGAAAGCCCTTCACGATTAATATTGAAACTTTGTTTGCTAAATATTTTTTTGTTTTTAGTTGTCTATGGACCTAATAATTACCCTAAAACTGTTGAAATTTTATTGAAAAAAAGCATGCCTTTAATAATATTATTATATACTACTTTTACTGAGACTCTTTTGAAAAAATGCATTAGGCCTAACCATACATTTTTTTTAAAAAATGTCTCTTTGGTCAAAAAAGGTACCCGACCCCTGAGCTAAGCAGTTCTATAAATCCAATTCCTCTCAGATATCACTCAATGAAACCAGGTTATAACTGGGGAAATAACAAATACAATAGGATTAAGTAGTCTAAACATACAGTAACTGGTGTGTGCATGTGATAAATATTTAGGGCCCGAGCACTGATGGTGAGAGGACCCTCTTGGAATTGCTCTGTTTATTATTATTATTATTCTCCAAGATGAATCGTACTTTTGAGGGCCTAATTCTGATTTTATATTTGTTATAAGCTACTTAGTAGCTACTTGGCCCTACAGAGTAATGTAATAGAAGGATAACCAGAGATTTCACATATTGACTTCTGCAGGCAAGAGTAGTTGAAGAAAGTAGCTGGAGCCTAACCATGAAAAGAAAAAATATTTTTTTGCAAAAAAAATCCAAAAATCAAAAGTAGTACACAGGAGGAAGAGCGTGAGAGAAATGAAAGGCAGTAAACTGTAGAGACCAGGAGGGTAATTTGTGGACTGTAATTATACCTTCTTAATTATAATAAGAACTGGAGTATTGTCAGCTGTTTTATACCTGTCCTCTGCATCTTGGACACAAATATTTTAATTTTTAAAATAACTTTTCATTTAGCTTTTTATGCTTTTACTTTTTTTTTTAAATGCACAATTTTGTTTGAACACTGCACTGGGCTTATTCCTGTTGTGAATTAAAAACCTTTGTAGTGTGTAAGGGCACGATTAAACAATATCTACTATAGTTTAAAAGTGTTTTTATGTTTGTCTTGTTAAAGCAATTCACATATAGGGATTGCCATATACCGTCTACCCCTGCCACCCTGCCAAGACCTCTTGCCACCCCTTTGCCCCCCCATGTAAAATTTTCTAGATCCTGCCACTGTCTCCATGTCACTTAGGCTCTTTTCCTGAAATCTGTAGATTGCAGGCTAAGTAGGCAGCACACTCCTGACTAGAGGTCCGAAACCGATATTGGATTTTACCGATACACGATAGCTAGGTTGGGCTGTACTTGCCGATAACCGATTAATCAACCGATAGTTTTTAAAATTGATACTGGATAAAAACAAACATAACACTCCAAGTAAAACAGTGCTGAACTTTATTATAAAAATACTGTATTTTTTAAAAAAAACTGTATGATCCATGAAAACATGTCAATAAAAGGCATTCTTTCAAACAAACAATAAAAATACTGTATTTTTAAAAAAACTGTATGATCCATGAAAACATGTCAATAAAAGGCATTCTTTCAAACAAACAAAAAAATAATACTCTAAATAACAAATTAAACATTCCAAATGTAACTGTTTAACTGTTCTTTTAACCTTAGTTAATACCATTGATCAGCCATTCCAAACGTGGATGTCTTTTTCACTAATAAACAAACATTGTTATGTTGTTTTGATTGATACTGTGAAGCTGCTTTGATACAATCTGTGTTGTGAAAAGCGCTATATAAATATACTTGACTTGACTAATGTTACATATGGAATTTTATTGTGAGTTATTTTTTTAAATATGGCCAACTTTAAATATCTACAAAGCCAGAGCATTGAAATTACATAAATATTACATGTATAGTCTCACACATTTGCTTCTATTTTATAGAACTTAATGAATATTTAATAAAAAATAAATATGTATTAAAGTGATGGTGAAAAAAAGAACCGAAATCGAATGCTTCTCTGATTCGTTTGTTTTTGTCGGGTGTATGAACATATCAGTTTGCTATCATACGTCTCTAGCTTAGCCTATATGCAACGTCGCTGCATAATGAATGCATCAAAGTGACCAGCTGGATATAAACTAATGCAAATAGATGGTAACAATTTGTGACATTAAACATTCGGGTCAGACTTAGGTGTATTTTGTGTCAGTGTTTTAACCGCTTGAGGTACTACTAATGTGCGTCCTCTCAGCCACTCTCGAAGGCAAACAAACATACTGTTGTGCGGTTCTTTCTCTACTAATGCAGCATTTAGTCAACAAATTCATCAGTTTATAATGATATGACAAAATTTCCTGTGTACCTTTTCGCTGTCCGTGCTTTAGCACGAGCATCAGATGTCAGCGATCTCCACTCTCCACACAGCGCGCGCTCTCAGTGCAGCGCGCAGTGTCACGTGTCAAAATAAACAACACGAGGCATCAGTTGATAGTTTTTATGACACCTCTAGAGGCCGCTCTTGTACTGCATGATGCCAGCAGACCCTTCTCAGCTCTCTCGTACTGTGTAATGAATGACAGCGCGCACTTCTCAGCCGCCGCAGCAACGGACGAAACCAGGAAATAACTATCTGTGCGGATTTTTGCCGATAACGATAGTTCCACCAATCAACTATCGGTGCCGATTATCGGCAAATCCAATGAATCGAGTTCGAGCCTCTACTCCTGACACCTAGAGTGTTCCAAAACAAAATGCGCACCTTTGGCAGAATTGTCAGAAAATTGATCCTGTAATGCACTATGAAGATGTCATTATTTTCTTCTACACACCCCATAACATACATATGTTAAAGAGAAAATGAAGCAGTGAATCAAGTTTACATGATTTACAAGATGGATTTCCAATATAATCAACAATTATATAAGAAACATGACAAATGTAAACATTTAGAAGAAAAAAAGAAAAAAACTTTATATCTTTCGCCGCCAGGGCGCCGCCATTGTGGAGTATTCTAACATGTGACGTCACGGGGTTGGTTGGCTCAAGTTTAACAGGCTCTGGGCAGTGAAAATCGCGACATCAAACTGTGTTTACACCAGTGTTTTGACCGCGAACGACTAATGTTAGGTACAGTCATTAGACAAAAAGACGACGTCTAATGTTATATGTTGACAAACTGCACATAGAAACAGTGTTCGCGATGTCTGCCATCATATTCCCGTCTCGTCAACATGTAAGATAGCATGTATTTGTTAAAGGGGAAATGAAACGTCCATGTTTTCGCACTGGTGCTAGTAGCTTCAGCCTACATATACTAGGAAAAAGTGTCTCCGCTCTGACATCCTTCAGGGAAAGCATCGCCGCTTCCAACACATCTACCTTACCTCCCGGCACAACATGGCAAACGTGCGTGCCGGTGATGCAGAATTGACCACGCAATACATGCTCAAGATCAACCTCTTGACAGCAGATGGACTCTGACACGGTAGGCATTGCAGTACAACAGCCACACTGACACCTGGTGACGTTGAAACCCGCTCTTCCAAACCAACCCCGGTGACGTCACATGTTAGAATACTCCACAAGGTGGCGCCCTGGCGGTGAAAGATATAGTTTTTTTCTTTTTTTCTTCTAAATGTTTACATTTGTCATGTTTCTTATATAATTGTTGATTATATTGGAAATCCATCTTGTAAATCATGTAAATTTGATTCACTGCTTCATTTCCCCTTTAATGGAGGTGTGTTCTTAACCTCTCATGTCTGTCTGTCAATCACAAGACTTAAGCCTTGTTCACATTACATGATTTTGAAAACATCAGGCTAAACTGTGCGGTTCACACTACATGACTTGCTCTCTGTGAAATCAGGAGTGTTCAAGTTGTTTAGCTGTTTACACCTCACAAAACAACGTGATTGATCAACAACAGGAGGCAACGCACTACATGAGTTGACAACGCACTACATAGAGAATACAACCACGATCAAATGATGAGCAAATCATTTGTGACTCTGAGAGCTGTTTCAGTACTACGGTATGGTCTAAATCCTGAAAATATCAAATAAATAAACGAGTTGACAACAGCTCTGTCACCCAATGATTCAATATTGTCTACAAACCACGTTTTGTCACAAAAAAACATGCAGAAAACGATCCAGAAATGACGCAAACAGCACGCGCACCAACATACTCGTCGAAGAAGAGTAAAACACATGCGAATATGGATGTCAGACAGAAACTAGTGCTGCACAATGTTTGCGCGATGATTTGCTCTGAGAAAAAAAATGCAAAAAAAGAAAAATACGATTTACCCGGTGACCTCAACCCATGCCTTTCTATGATTGGCTGTAGCTCATGACATCACTGAGGTTGAGTTCGCGTGACGGCTCTGGATATCTGAGCATGCTAGATATTTTTCTGGGCTCAGCGATGCATCTGCGAGGCGTCTGTGAGCGCCTTCGCTGCGTTGTTGGCTCTTTCATATGACAGATTGGCAAACGTTCATTGCCCGCTCAATCCCCTGCAATTTGCACGCAATAACACGCTGACCTGTCGGCAAGCTCAAGCGACTTGCAAATCGGGCTCAATATCCTGTAGTGTGAACTTGGGTTTTAGTGATACTAATGTCAGGTAGGTCTGTTCAACATTGTTCTGTCCCTATAAATAAAAAAACACTTGTCCAAAAACTGCATACACTTCCAAAAGATCAAACTAGTAGAAATGAATGTCTGAACTGTGTTTTTTATTGTGCCTGAGCGGTTAAACAAAAAGTTTTTCATTTGTTCACTTCATATGGGTTTTTGTAAATATCTTGTTTTGAAAGTTACTGCAGTGCCAAGTATTTTGTTGTCAAGACAACCATTGTTATTGCATTGGTTAATTTCAATCGGACTCAAACATGTACAGTATACGGCTCTATTGCAGCATTAATACATCACATGTTGTGGGTTTAACCTCTTGCTTTTCTGAAAGAGGTAAAGGCCTTTGAATGGGACTGCTCCGATTTATCGGCTCCCAATCGTTATTGGCTGATAATCGCTTTAAATAGTTTGATTGGTGGCTCTATAAAGGCCCGATCTCATTAACCGATCTCATGCCGATGATGCATAAAGATGGCCCCCTGTCGTGAGAGGTATGATATGACTTGCAGCGCCATCTCAGTCTCTGTCCATCGCAGGTAAAAATAATTATAATTCTGAAGGTAAGGTACAATTCATATTTCTTTATTAATATAGAATAATTTGCATATAATTTTAAAACTTTCTGTGAGACGTAATTCACAAACATTTGAGTGAATCACTGCGTGCTTTCTGTTTCCCTTATAAAATGCGCAGATGGCTTTCCATCACTACAACACGTCAGCACTATAAGCGAGCTGGCATGCTGCACAGTTGACGCAGGAATTGTCACTTGCACAATCGAGGCAGTGTGGCATCGTCACCAAAGTTTATAATTTGCATTGCAATTTGCAAGTCTTGCCAGTGATTAAACCACCCAGCTCTCGTGTGCTCTGAGTGCTCTGCTCATGCACACTCAAAGCGCACACACTTAAGGCTGGCTACAGACAGCTCACAAGCACCGAATTGTGCATAAATGGTCAAGTACGCACTTGTTATAAGTGAATAGTTGAGAAAGCTGTGTAACGGTTATTTCTTTTCAGGGAACACCGTCCATATTCATCCCAATCGACCACTCTTACCCTTGAAATAAAGTGTTTGTGTAAATGGGGACGGATAATTATTTGTCCGTGATATTTGAACTTTTTTGATGCCAAAACTTTGCAAACTTTTTGAGTCAAGCTCCAGAACAATATAAAAATCTGGAAATACATTTCATGGTCCCTTTAAAACCAAAAAAATATTTGTATCTGTATCGGCCTTCAAAATCATTTATCGTCGGGGTCTAATCTGGGATTCTGTCCTTTCGGTTATGACCCAAAGCTCATGATCATAGGTGAGTCTCAGAACGTAGATTGACTGGTAAATAGAGCTTTGCCTTGCGGGTCAGATCCTTCTTCACTGTGACAGGCCAGTATATTGACCGCATTACTGCAGAAGCTGCACCGATACGAATGTCAATCTCTCAAACAAAACCCCAAGATATTTAAACTCCTCCACTTGAGGCAGGAACTCTCCAACGACCTGAAGTGACTGACTTACTGCCGGCAATGTGAACCAAGCTCTTGCTTCGGTCATACAGGGACCGGACAGCCCTTAGCAAAGCCCCATACTCCTGAAGCACCCTCCACAGGCCGCCGCGAGAAGGCCCAGTCAAATGTCTTCTCCAAATCCACAAATCACATGTGGATTGGTTGGGCAACCTCCCATGAACCCTCCAGCACCCTGTAGAAGTTAAAGAGCTGGTCCAGTGTTCCACAGCCTGGACGAAAGCCGCACCTGTTCCTCCTGAATACAAGGTTCCACTATCAGCCGTATACTCCTCTCCTGTACCCTGACATAGACTTTCCCAGGGAAGCTGAGAAGTGTGATCCCCCTTGTAGTTTGGGCACACCCTCTGGTCAGCCTTTTTAAAAAGAGGGACCACCACCCCGGTCTGCCATGCCAGAGGCACTGTCCCCAACCGCAACGCGAGGCTGCAGAGGCATTTCAGCCCCAAAACATGCTACAAAGGAATACTTTGCCCCAACAAAGTATTTCCTTCCACCGCTTTCCTTCAGCACACCCATATATTGGGTTAAAAAGACTGAACTTAAACTTTAAAAAATCTGTTATGTTAATATATTGGCCGATATTCCCAGGGAAGTTGTTCCGGGCACGTACCACTGGGAGGAGACCCCGGAGAAGACCTAGGACACGCTGGAGGGACTTTGTCTCCCGACTGGCCTGGGAACACTTTGGTGTCCTCCTTGGAAGAGCTGGAGGAAGTGTAGAGGGAGAGGGAAGTCTGGGCAACTTTGCTTAGAATTCTGCCCCTCTAACCCGAGCCCCGGATAAGTACAAGAAGACGATGGCTGCAACTTCCATTGGAATGAATTGAAAAGTGCTAGTGTGCATGCACCGCGAAAGACAAAACGGAGCATGAGATAATGCAGATGTATTTGTAGGTTATGTTTTGCTATTGGCCCTCAGCTATAGCATATTGTTATTATTTTGCTTATCGTTTTGTATTTGTACAAATTGTAGTTAGGGCTGTGCTGGTCTCGCATAGCCAGACCTACAGAATGATGGCAGAAGGTCTGGACTCTATTGCAGCTTTCATTGGCAAAGGTCCGCCAAAGAGAAAGTTTGACTGACATGTAACGCAATCAATCACAGTTCGTTTAGTTTCTGTATCATGTTTAGGGGCGTGAAAATGTAAATTCAAGTCACCTTAATTTATATAGTCCTTTTTACAATACAGATTGTATCAAAGCAGCTTCACAGTGATAACATGAAAAAATACATGAAGTTTGTTTCTAGAAGAAAATTGCATCATCGTCCACCTGAAGGTAGGCAGAGCAAATGTATTGTTGAATAATTAAATTTCCCCAACTAAGCAAGCCAAAAGCCAGGTGTGAAATGTATTTAAAGCAGCACTATGTAACATTTTCAACCATTGTAATATTTTTCCAAAACCCTTGGTACAACTACTTACAATAGGTTGAATGACAGGTCTGCCATAGCCTGACTGTGTCTGTATCACTTTTACTGGCACTATGTAACTTCGGGGAGCGGGTAGGATCCTGAGCACAAAAAGAACTACAAAATTCAACTGTTTTACAGCATACATCTGACGCGAGAGCCCAACGAGTGTTTTTTTTTTTTTTTTTTTACCTCTGTATGTTGTCATGGCTGAAGCAGCAAGTAAAACCAAG
Source organism: Hybognathus amarus (assembly GCA_030378365.1). Classification (NCBI taxonomy): domain Eukaryota; kingdom Metazoa; phylum Chordata; class Actinopteri; order Cypriniformes; family Leuciscidae; genus Hybognathus; species Hybognathus amarus. The sequence goes on from JAQIUQ010000163.1 coordinate 540,396, forward strand.
TAGCCAAAGGTTTTGTTGGAGGACAGTAGAAAGAATAAAATTAAAATAAAAGGCTGGACAAGGATCAATATTGGTCCAGAGTTAGCTCGCTGGTGCCACTCATCTATAGGGTACGCCAAAATGAGCGATTTTTTTTATTTTTTTATTTTTTTTATTTTTTTATACTGATACTATTTTAAAAACGTAATACTTTATTACTATATTAATACTATATTTTAATTCGTAATACTACTCTACAAAAACGTAACGAAGTCCCACGACTCTGGTCCGTTGCATCAATCTTCCCGCCTAACAAATGTGAAGTGCATCAGAAACGTTTACTGTTGGTAATCTGTTGTGTGGCTTCGCCCCTCGCCACATCCAATGTAGACTGCATTGCTTTCTTTTGAGGTTGTTAACACACTCAAGCATCCCCATAGAGCTGGGGCGGGCAGCTCGCAACAGCTCGAGACGTGAAAGTATAATAATTACTGAGTTTGGTAGGGGCTACATACTTGCAAGTAAATAATACATGATTAGATAACTAATGGATAACTATCCTATGTCTGCAGGCTGATAGTCATGTTTGTTATTTATTTTTCTGGTGAAATGTCTTGCCTCAGGCTATAATGCAAATCGATTTTTTTCATATTTGCAGATTCATCTATGGTAGCTTGATATTATAATATTGATGACATGGCTATTATCTACCAACAAACATTGAATTAGCATATCCATTATGTAAAACAGTAGCCAAAAGGCTAACGTTACTATATAGACGCTGGCTTGTAAATGTGAGCTACGCGATCTTTTGACGTTAAAGCCCATGAAACTATATTCATATGACATGCTGACAGGTGATATGCCAATGTACCCGGGATGAAGACATTTCTGCTCAAGATGTGAGAACTCCTTCCTTCTGCATAGTTGGGGGTAACGCTTGTCAACAAATGCACACGTGTAACGATTTTACGACAGTAGTAGAAGACAATACTGTTTCCCAACTGTAGGGGGACCCCGAGAGCTAAATTTCAAAAGTAACATAATGCAGCTTTAAAGTGTAAATAACAGGCCGGTGTGCATCTAATAAATTATTAATTCAAGAACGTTGTGCTAGTTTACTTTCGAAAAATCCAGCATTTAGTTGATCCTGGTAAGCACTCATTGTGACAGTTGTAAACACAACGGCTTTCTTCTTTCACGAGGGGGTTTTGCGTCACGTTTGTTTCCAGGTGGACTGTTAAAGAATATGACACGCATGTCTCCTGGACAGCCTGTAGAATTCAACGAATCAGATGACGACTTTGAAACAACTTTGTTTCCTGTTAAGTGTGCCTTATGAATCAGACCTTCAGCCAGCGGTCTGTGAGCATGACGTCTGAGACTGAGACTAGGGCCGTGCAGAAACTTGTGAATGATGCTCTTACAGTTGTGTCGTACTTAATTTGTATGGTCAATGTTGGTCACAGCCCCTTTTAATTGCTGTCTTTGATCCAGCAATTTTCTACCAATTAAGCACTGGGTCTGTGGACGTCTGTGGACCCTCCCAATGACAAATTAATTGCAGCCTAATTTTTATGACCACATGGGTGGTGTGTACAACAGCACATGTGGAAGGTAAATGTTGAGACAGAGTACACTAGGTGGCAGTAGTCAAAGAAGAGTATGTAAAAAGCGATACAAAGCAGCATAACCTTCATCATTTTAGTTTTAGTTCTTGTTCTAAACTGCATGCCAACTAATTTTCAGGAGAAGTTGCTAGAGCCAGCTTTACTTTCCCATGAGCCCACGAAAGAAGAGTGATGAATGGTGGCGAAACGATGTAGGTCATGTGTGCATATTAGCTTAAGACAGGGTTCCTCAATAGCGCGCCGCGGGCCACATCTGGCCCGCGAAAGGAAAATGTTTGGCCCACGCTCATTTCCAGGTTTCATGGTAACATCAGTGTAAGCAAAATTTCAAACGCAGTACCTTAAGATGTAAGCATTTTAGCATGTGACTTAGCAACTATTCAATAGTTGATAAAAGTTGCCAAAAAAAAGAAGCTAAATCTAGTACACTGGATCCGCTACTTTTCTTCTATCCCTCTGAGCGAATGTTGTTTTGTAAATGACACGACTCGGTGCTGCTCTCTGACATCTGGTAGAGTACAAAAAAGCAAATTGTATGTGTCAAACACATCCATCCTTGTTCATCCGCTGTTGTGTACTGTATACTGTAAAGCTGTGTGGTCATGACTGTGTATGTGCAAGATGGAGCCGAATGTGGAATCTGAAGAATACCCGGGGTCCTTTGCTAAGGGTTCATCTCCTTTACTAAAGCGAAAATCACATTAGAGAAATTTAAGGCAAAAAGGTCCAATGTCTCTTGTAGGGCTGAACGATATGATGAAACGTCGATTTTGTAATCGCAAGTGCGATTACACTGGTCACGTGACACGTGAGAGAAAAGCAGTTTGCAAGATCAAGCATCAACTTGCCACGCTACGTGGTCTGGCGTTCAGAAAAGAACGGTTTATTTTTAATGTATGTGATATTGTGTTATTTATTCTCTCCCCAACAATCCTGGATCAATTCAGAGAATTTCAGAATCGAGTCTGAGCTTAGTTTTTAAACACAGATGCGTGATGACGCTGTGCGTGCTTTAGAAACGAACCGTGTTCTGCTTGCTTCTATTTTCTCGCTCTCTCGCTCGCCTCTTCCTCACTCACACACACGCACATGACAACGCTTCGAACCTTCCGAAAAATAGTAACGTTATTTCATAAAGTTCGGGGTTTGAACCGAATTACAAGGACATTCGCAGGCTTCATTGCATAGGGTTTGCCGCTTTGCTTGATGTTATAACGTTATTCTTGCAGTGCGCAAATTCCGTGGGAATTTTCCTTACAAATGCTTCACAGAGGCATTATGTATGTCTTTTGGAATGCAGTTGGCTTATATATTAAATAAATTAAAACTAAAATTCACTGAGAAGGTAGCTTTCATTTTAAAATACTAACGCGCTTTGTGAAGAGCGCTCGTGCATGATTTTTTCAAAATCATAACGGTTTTTCGGTTTATGACGTTTTTTTTTTTTTTCATGCATAGTCAGGTGTTCAATGCATTTTCTACTGGTTAAGAGAGGAATTACTGCAATAAATTGACTTAGGATGGTCTATTTTACTGTCATTGGTGAATATTGTAGAATAATTCCACACTAGTAATACAGGTTTGTATGGCCTCAGAAAATTATGCTGTTGTTTACAAATAAGAGCCATTCATGATTCTAATGAAGTGAGGAATCAAAATGACAAAAGACAACTGCAGTCAAAATACAGAACTTTTATTTTAAACAACACAATTAGAACAACTTGGAATACTTTTGCTAGTTCAAGTACAAATCCAGGAACATTACGTGCATTCAAGTAAATATAAAAGGAAATCTTGTCTTGCATTGCTTTTGAGGTCTATTAAAAAAATTAAAACAAAATTATGCAACTTGCATTAGTTATTCCTTCAAAAGTATTGCTTCGAAACCAGAACGAACATAAAATAAATATAAAGTGCTAACTTAGTTGGCACACAGGATTATCCTGTATAATGGAAACAATATTTGGCTCGACTTTTCTTTAGCTTTCCCCGTGTTAAATGCTGATGTGGAGGGCGCTAAATCCGCGGCTGACTTTAATTTAATACATTCTTGATATTCCAAGACATGTTTGCGGCTAAGGCGCTGGAGCAAATTGCTTGTGTTGCCGCCTTTGGCGCGAATATTAGCCCGACAGCACTTACATAAAATGGTTGTTTGGTCGACGTCGGATTTTTGGAAAACAAAAAACCTCCAAACAACAGACCCGGCTCCTCTTTTTGGCACAAGTTCTTCTTCGGTGTCATCACTGTCATGTTGTACTAATTCTTCAGCATCCATTGTCCATGTAACGTAACGGAGCGCTGCTGTTTGTTTACACTCGTCAGTGCTCAGTAGTGCAACGGGTAAAGGGTCCGTCTGAAACAGTGTCGTGCACTCTATGGTCGCGCAGCGTAACGGTCGTTCCGAACGTTGTGTAATTAAATACACCGGTATGGCGGTTTATTCAAAATCAAAATCGTGACGAAAATATAAACCGGTTTTTGGTTTGAACGGTTTACCGCCCAGCACTAGCATGCACAGAGAAGTCCAATTTAAACATGATTCAGTGACTCGTAAATGACGCGAAATGAGCGGTTTGTGTGAGAAAACGAACAGTATTTATATTGTTTTTACCTCTTGTTAACACAACCACAAAGCGCCTGTGCCCTCAGATCACTTGGACGTGGCTGTGGTTACAAGAGGTAAAACGATATAAATACTGTTCGTTTTCTCACACAAATCACTCGTTTCGTGTCTTAGGCCATCAATGTGTACTTACATTTACGAGTCATTTGATCATTCTCTGTGCATGCTCTTTGAGGTGGACCCCATAGACCTCCATCCTATGACTGATTGACTCAAACGGTTTGACCTAAAAATATCAAAATTGAAACTACTGTGGAAACAAAGACACCTAAATCTTGGTTGCCCTTAAGGTAAGCCAGAACATATAAAAATATAATTTCAAAGTCAGCTATCCCTTTAAATGTACTTGCATGTCAATATGCTTTTATGACACGAAATTAATGGAAACCCGGTCAGTTATATCTTAAACCAACAGGACAAACCACATTTACAATTTCAAAAGAGATCTGTGCATTCGTGTGAATGCAGCTTATCATATCTATATCACTTCAGCTCCTGAATGAAAAACATTCAGACAGCCTACTTTTAAATACTGAGTCTGAGACCACTCTTTGTTTATTGCTTGTAATGCTTTTTTTTTTTGTTTCAATTTATTTACTAGCTTTTATATTTTGAAGCTGTATTATTTAATATAGCCTATTTAAAATTCTTAACATGTAATTGGTTTAATTAAATGTTTTTTTTATATTTATTTTTTTAAAGTATGTGTTTTTACACATGTAATTAAATACATATTTTAAGTGTTAATAAGATTAATTAATAAGAAAAAACGTAGATCGGATCATGAGCTGCCTAAAGATTCCCATCCCTACTGTACAATGATTTATTGCTTGTCTTTGTCGACTAATACAGAAGGTAAAGAACTTTTTTTTAAATCGCATATTAAATCGCAATTGCTATATTGGTTAAAAAAATCGCAATTAGATTATTTTCCATAATCGTTTAGCCCTAGTCTCTTGTCAATAGTGTAATGATGTATGAAGCACAGCTCACACAGAAGTCACTTTCAAATCCACGAACCAGTGAAATTCGTAGTCGCATGGATTCCTATGGAAAAGACTGGATTTGTTCTCTGAAAATTAGAGAACGTCAGTAAATTTGACCAAGGATTTAAAGTTGATTGATTACACGTCTCAATTGAGAGCTAAACTCCTCACATTTATCCAAGCTATGGACACAAGATCTAACAGCTGAAAGTTTGTGCCATTAAATGTTTATTAGATATTGAAAGACTTGTTTAAAATGTGTATTTGTTGAATGCCAACAGTATGTGAAAAAAAGTATCATAGCATTTGCCTTTTAATTATTAGACAGAACTGTTAGACCGTAAACTAATGAAGAATAAGGGGGCTCCTATGCAAGTGCACTGTCAGATTGCACTGCTCTGTACATTCATTTGTCATTTCTCATCTGGTTGTGTTATACTATCACTTTAATCTCTCTCTCTCTTCTCTTAACAGGATGACCGGCCGAGAGTTTTTCACTCGTTTTCCTGCCCTCTATCCTTTCCTTCTTAGTCAGCTACAGGAAGCTGCAGCCTCTGTGAACAGGTGAGAATGTCCCAACAAAAGACCCTGCAATGTGTGTGCGATTTGTGTCGGATGTTGTTAAAAGAGTTGAATGATCCCAGCGTTCGCTAAATGGGTGCAGTTCTTCTCACCCCTCTTTAATTTCTCTGAGGCCCTTATTTAAGAACGTTTAAGTGCCTCATCAAGTCTCTTTAGACCTATTAAGCATTCTTGACCACACTGATGGACAGATTCCTAGCTGAGATGCCTCAGATAAGTGAACCGCATGTGGGAGTATCAGCTATGTTGGATCCAGGACATGAGAACATGTTAGTCTCTTATCTCCCTCATTTAATTTCTCCACAGACTGATGAGCTACTCTTCCAAATAGCACTCACATTGTGCAAGAGGCCCTTGAGCCAATATTATCTTAATATGTATCAAATTATTTTAATGCGTTTTCAGTCTGGCGTTCTCTCCTTTTAGCTAAGAGTGGTCTGACTCTTTCCCACGGCCTATTCTTCGCGCCCCGCTTGCCAAGCCAGTCGGACTCCACAACACTCATATTTTATACCACCAATAAATCATTTCTCATATTAATAAGGGTAGAGAGAAGTGCGAAAGAGGTTTAAAAATCATCAGCATCCTTGCGCCACCCACCTTTACCAAATACAAAGCGAGCATCATGGGATATCTAGGGGGTAGTGTGTCATTTAATGTGATTTAGAAGTTTTTCCTATTGAAGTTCAATCCAGAATGTTTCTTTTATCTGGAAAGCAGGCTGTGGGATTTCTGGAATACGGTTCATCGACCTCCTTGCAATTTGTAATCCGGTTTGCGATATGAATATTTCATGAGCATGGACGAAATCGTGATGAATGATTCGTCTCAGCTTGAGAGGTTTATAACAATTTTAAACGTTTAACATGGGAAATGAGTGTCGAGAGGGTTGGATTGGACATGCACCAGATATGAAATGAGATGAAAAGGCTTTGTCAAATGAAGCCAAGACTGAACTCCAACTAACTCTCTTTGCTAATCTCACATTTTCTTCCAGTCTTATCACCTCTTCACCCTGGCTGCACTTTTTCACTCATTTTGGCGTCTTTTTCCATTCCTCTGATCTATTGTGTTTCATTGGTTCTCTCTCGCACTCCCCTTTCAGCGTTTTTCATGAATGTGGATGAAGTTTAACACTTCAATCTCTCTGGGCTTAGGGATGATCTCAAGTTCTTGGCTCTCCCACATTGTGTTTGACTGAAATCAGACTCTAAATGCATTACCCAGGCCCTGATTAGCAAAATAGCATTTCCTGCACTCTGGCCCAGGGTCTACAGGCTCCTGGGACCCCTTGGTGGTGAGTTTGGCCATGTTTGATGTAATAATGACAAGCGTATCCACAGCTGGCAGCTGCGCCGTGGAAAGCTCACGGCCTATAGCGAACAAAACAGATTTTGGCCCTTTCAGAGATAATAGAAAGATATGAGTAATTTATATTTTCGTGTTTTTCACTCTGTTTTTTCGTGTTTACTCTGGCAGAAGTCTTGAGTTTCCACTGGGCTGACAGAAAAGCACATTTCATGTGCAGAAATGCAGTAAAAGAGAAAGGAAATTGAGGTTTTGTAATAGTGGCCATATGTACATGTGTTCATCTTGTAATTTTTAACTGTTTGTTGCTGAATGTGTGTGGTGGCTGGACACTAGATTCTGAACCCCTCAGTTGATATTATATACCTCTATCATAGCCCTGTCGAACATTTAGTAAGTTCAGTTAGTCAAGTTCAGTTATAACATACAGGTAAGGTATGTAGATTAGTTGAGTTAGTTAGTATGTTGCAGAAGTTATGTTAGTCAAGTCACATTTATTTATAATACAGATTGTTTCAAAGCAGCTTTACAGAGATAACGGGTAAATAATGCAAAAAAGTTTGTTTCCAGAAGAAAATAGTGGCAAGGCCCAGCTTAAGTTCAGTGTTTCATTTTTGTTTTTAAAAAAGTTATTAATTTAGTTAATTTATTATAAAAAAAAAATATATATATATATATATATATATATATGTTAGTTAGTTAGTTAGTTAGTTAGTTAGTTAGTTAGTTAGTTAGTTAGTTAGTTAGTTAGTTAGTTTATTCAGGAATACACGGCCTCTCGGCCCATAGTTCCAAAGTCACAATAGCATGACAGATGCTCTTTTTTTCATTCCATGATAAATGTACAATGCCAATCTCCATACATGCTCTGACTCACAAACCTGTGACAAATCAACACCAACAACACCCACAAGTGTCAGATCACACAAATATTTCTTACGCAGATCAGTATACAAAGGACAAACATAGAGAAAATGTTTCTCATCTTCAATCACCAAGGTATTAGTTAATTTACAATAATTACAGATTCTCTCTGACATAGGTATATTGTTCCATCTACCCGTTTCTATGGCTAAACAGTGCCCTGAGCATCTAAACAATAACAGAGATTCGTACCAACTGTATGTTGTGTAAAGATGCAGATATATATATATATATAGCCGCTTTGGAGTAAACCGTGATGTCATTGTCCAGCTCAGTTTAGTTCTTGTTTAATAGTGTCAATGCAGGCAGATCAATATTATTGTTGAATATTAAAAGTTAAATTCAATGTCCCCAGCTAAGCAAGCCAAGCCGATGGCAGACACAGGTGGAAAAAGTTTGTTAATATCAATTTTTTTTACATATATAAGAGATAAGGGTTTAACGAAATCATTTTATCAAGATATCGCAATATAAAAAGGCAAATCGATATGTATAGTTGAAGAAATGATATGATTCGTGATGTAGAGCTAGTTTTATCCAAAGCTCTGCTTACTGTATTTATTAGGTATAATTCAAAAATGCAAAAAAGCTCTGCACTCTAAAAATACTTCATAACGAACAGGAGATAAAGATCATACAAACGTTTCGGCTCTTTGCCTTTGTCAGTGTGAGCATTTCACTTATTCTTAATAATAGAAAGCACGCTGCAGGTCTTCAGGTGGTCATGATCTTAGTTAATCAAATAATTAATCCATAGACTCCAGTTTAAGTCCATATGGAACAGTAAATAATGATTTAATACAATTTTGGGAACAATTACACATCAGTAAAAAAATGCTCTATATGTATATATATATATATATATATATATATATATATATATATATATATATAGCTTATTACTTCTACACTAGAATGTTTTTGATGAAAAAAAAAACCTTTATAACATTATAAATGGACCTCAGAGAAAATTATATTTAAAGCTGCCATCGGCAAAAATTTTTTAATCATTCAGTGAAATCCAACAACATAAATATAAGTGGTTTTAGAAAAAAATCCCGAGCTTCTGAACTCCATCTGGAGCGTGTTTTTTGTTTTGCAAAAATTCAGCGCTCCCTGTCAACTGTGTCCAATCTGCCCAAGGGGTGTGAGATCTGACTGTCAATCACAGATCGGGCACACGTCGCCATCTCTCTGCGAACGTTACAATCACATGCACACGCCTGAAGTTTGCGCAGTAAGGAAGAGTGATGGCGGAGCACTAACAAACCAAGTAAGCTCATTTAGAGTATAAATGACGTTAGCAATTGCAATATATTGGTAGATTAGACAGGGCATCATACCTCCAAATAATCCATGGTGTTGATGAATGCTGAATGAGACGGTCGCGTGTCACAGAAAACCTGGTGCGCACTCACTCGAGCACGAACTCTGTGGGAGGGTATTCCCTCCTGATAGTGGGGGAGGGCCATATGAGTTGTAAACATTCAAAATTTTGCCAAAGTACACTCAATCAGTCATAGTTGCCGACCGCAGCTTTAAAGAAAATGCAGTTCATGACCCCTTTGAGCAAGTTATTTTAGGTAATTAAATTGAGAAAAGAAGTTATGAAGTCATATTAAGTTCTTGGCCTATTTTAAAAAGTGACACATGTTAATGTTATACTAAATAAGTTAGAAAACTATATTTCTGTTAGTTATATACTGTATAGTATGTTAGTAAGTGAATGACTTTGTTAACTAAACCCCTGGTCAGAGCTCGACTCCACCCACTGGCAATATTTGAAAAAAGCTGAAAAAGTGGGCAGAGCCCAGCGGAGGGGGAGTGCACCTGACACTCGTCTCTCTGTAGACACGGGCGTGGTTAGCTGGTACCCTCTTATGTTACAGGGCACCACAACTTCCAATAGGAAAATTCATCTGCAGTAGCCACCATTCAACCTGAAGAGGGCAGCACTCAGACTATTACACCATATATTGTATAATTAAAACACTTAATACCTAAATGTAAAAATAAAATAAATAAATTACTTGAATCAATGAACAGCATTAATAAAGCCCCATTCTTACAGATCATTTACTAAAAAAGTTGTTTTGGGTTTAGTTACCCCTTTAACTTGTTAGTTAAGGTAGTCACAAACATTTACACATTATTTACACATGACTTTAAATTTGTAAATAAGTTAGTTTAAGGAAAGTAAGTGAATGTAATGCACTTTTCTTTGTTTGTGTTTTTTCCAGTGATTCAGGACAGGTGAAACTGCACCCCAGTCTTTTCTTGTTGTTGTTGGTTTTGGGTCCGTCTCTACCCGTCTCCTATGGATGGTTCATCATCTCCTCTGGGTTTAGCTCCCTTTATGCCCTTAATCATCAGGTAAGTGTAGACATTTTTGATAACATTTAAAATGCAATGGTGGACAAGAAGATGAGCTGCACTGGAAATGAGATATCGGTTTGATTCAGGGCTTACTATTTCTAAACCCTCCTGGTGTCACAGGCTGCTTCCTGTGCGTGTCATTCCCATCCTTCAGACTCTAGTCCCATCCTTTCCTGACTGTGATAGATTTTTTTTCTCCTCTGACTCACATTTTTTTTCTTCTCTTTATCATTTGTAATGCTTTCAGACATGCTACTGCCATTGCTGTCCGTTGCATTTCACACGTTTGTTCATTATTTAGACAGAGTGGGAAAAATATTATCGGGACATATTCTGCATGTGCCTGTAAGTGGAATCCAAACATACACACACACACACACACGCAGAGTGAGGACAGATGTCTGAGTCGTGAATCGAAGAGCCAGGAGTAAATCATTTCCACTCCCATTTGTGTGTCACAGAACATCGCGTCCCTCCAGCTGGGGAGCAATGAGATCTTACCTAGGACGAAAGAAACAATAGCAGGATGGGGTTTGTTTTGCGCTCGAATTAAGGGTGGAGAATCTCTTGCTCCCACTGCTGCTTCTGATAACACAGCTCCTGACTCTGTGTGCTTAACACATGACTGACACCATTTGAAATCTCATTTCAGAAATTCTCATCATACACATCTGTATGTTAATTTGCATTTTGCAGTTTCCTCTGCATTTTCAGGTAAAACCGATACAATTACATATAGGCTGTGTTCCATACCTAGTGGGCTGCCTTTATAGGTGCTAACCCTACTTCTAAATTACAAGTGTGAAACGTGTTTCATGGCAGCTGTTTAGTAATTTGTGAAAGACGACTGGCCGAATTTAACGATTTTCTCAAAATTTTTACATTTTCATTATGTAAAAATGCAGGTTATAAACGATTTGGGTTTCTTCTCATGATATTATGATGGTGCATTTATGGAGCAAGTCCTCTTGGGGAAGTTGATATCGCACGAGGTGGAAGTTGGTGTTTACGCAGCAGTGCATTCAAGTCACTTTCGTTAGAAGAAGATGGCAGAAGTATTTCCTCTTAATTAATTACACAAAATACAAGGTTTTTAAACTCTTGTTCTAGAATATGAAGGACAAAGAAATGTGCATCAGATGTACTTTGGGTAATGCTTCCTTTTACAGTACAGTACTTACGGTGTACTTACAGTGTACTTACCTATAAAGTACTGGCTAATTTAAGGTAAGTACATGGAACAGGGGTAGGTTTAGGGGTAGGTTCGAGGGTTAGTACTAGTTATTACCCAGTAATTGTAGTTACTAAAATAAGTACATAGTATTTACATGGGTAACTGGACTGTAAAAGGAAGCGTTACCGTACTTTGTTTTTTTATGTTTTTAATTAATTTATGAAGCCACTGCCAACTTTATCGTTACATGTTGCACTGTTATAATACAATGCCGTCATATTCTGTGCAGGCAATCAGCCCATTTCACTGTTTGGTTTCTTGGCAGCCATAGAGTATGTGTTAAAGCACACTTAAGGCCTTGAAGAAGGATAATATACTGCCCTTTTGAAAGCCAAATTTTGACTTGTTTTTTAAGCACCAATGTTTTTATAGACCCTTGAACTTGGCAAATAGGACAATACAAACAGCTATATTGTGCCATCAACCCATTCTGTGTCATGGTTTCTCTACCGCCACAAAGGATGCATTAAATTGGGCATTAGGCCTTGATATTAGAGGTGCTACCACAAGGAAAGACGAATTCGGAGCAAATAGCCAATATGTCCCGCCTTGGCTTCCTGTTTCAGTGGAACTTACGTCAACACATCATACAAAGCTGCGCATTCCCAGACACTTCAGTGGGCCTTTAACTTGTGGTTGCTGATGTTTAAAAATCAATACCAGTTTTCATATTCAAAAACTTTTTGAAGTTTGTTTTTACTCTAATTCACATGCAAAGAGTTTACCGTATGATAATTCAGAGTACTTCCAAAATGTTGTGATATATTTTTATTAGTGATTTACAGTTAGTCAATTAAAATGTCTGTGGTGTTAAATACAACACAAAGCATTTTCATTTGTAAATGAAGTTTCATTTCTAAATAAATTTCATTATTAATATAGAATTGTAATATTTACATTTTACTTATTTAAGGGATAGTTGAATGAAAGTTCAGTCATCATTTACTTACTATAATACAATGTGCTTACATTTTAACTTAAAGTATGGAATTAATAAAAAGTGCTCTTAAAAATTATTTCTTAAAGCAGCATTGTTATTTTTGAAATTTTGTTCTCAGGGTCCCCTACAGTTGGGAAACAGTATTGTCTTCTACTACTGTCGTAAAATCCGTCATGGTTACACTAGGGAATACATGCGTTCATTTGTTGACAAGTGATACCCTGAACTCTGCAGAAGGAAGGAGTTCTCACATCTTGGGCAGACTCCAGTGTTGCATGTGAAATTCATCCCAAGTACATTGGCATATCACATGTTAGTATGTCATATGGATATAGTTTCATGGGCTTTATTTTTTTTTCACGTTTACAAGCCAGCATCTTTATAGTAAAGTTAGCCTAATGGTAATTCTTATTCAATTCAATGTTTGTTGGTATATAATAGCCATGTCGTCAATATTATAATATCAAGCTACCATAGATGAATCTGCAAATTTGAAAAATCGATTTGCGTTATAGCCGTTATAGGCAAGACACTTTCACAAGAAAAATAAGTAAAAAAAAACATGACTGGCTGATTATTTTGTTCGTCTAAGTTAGTTAAAAATAAAAAGTATTATTTACTTGCAAGAATGTAGCCCCATACCAAACTCAGTAATAAAGTATACAGTATACGGGGATGCTTGAATGTGTTAAGCGCCCTGAAAAGAAAGAAATGCGGTCTACATTGGATGCGGCGAGGTGCGAAACTACAAAACACATTACCAACAGTAAACTGATCGCCCGCACGCTCTGTTTCTGATGCACTTCACATTTGGTTTTACTTGCTGCTCAGCCATGACAACTTACAGAGGTAAGAAAAAAAAAAAAAAACGCTTGTTGGGCTCTCGTGTCAGAATTTGAGGAAGTGGGAGAAGTGATGTATGCCATAAAGCAGTATAAATTTTGTAGTTCTTTTTGTGCTCGGGTTCCTACCCGCTCCCTGAAGTTACATAGTGCCAGTAAAAGCGATACAGACACAGTGAGGCGATGGCAGACCTGTCATTCAACCTATTGTAAGTCGATATACCATCTCGAGGGTTTTGGAAAAATATTATAAAGGTTGAAAAAACGACATAGTGATGCTTTAATGAACAAATAATGAACCTTATTTAATGAATTTAAATTGAGATTTAATGAACCTTTCTTTTTTTCGCATGGTATGTGCATTAATAGTTGTCCTGTTAAAAAAGAACAACAATAAATATAGTACATGCTGTGATCTGTTGAAAAGCATGGTTTTTCATTAGCAAAATATTAAATGTAAATTTCCAACATTCCCTAAAAAAGGCTACTACTTTTGAATATTACCATGCAAAGTAAACCACCTTTCTTTATTTTATAGCAACAATATAACATAACAGTTTTCAATTGTATAAATAATACTGCAGACCTGTTAAATGTGAGAAAAAAACTGTGTTGCCTACAGTTTTACATCGCAAAGTCTCACAGTGTTGACATTTACTGTTCTGCTTCAATTTATTTTAAATAACTAATGCATATCCTACACATAAGTTCAAGACTAGTAACTTTGCCCATATTCTCCTGTGAATATGAAGTGTTTTCTCTTGGGTTTTCTGCTGACTGCAACAGTCAAATTTAAACCATTGGCAATGCAAGGTTGATTGCTACTCACAAAACTGCACTTGTCTGATAACTTGAAGTCTGTGGTTAGCGCCACTTTAGCGTTCAAAGGCAGCAAATGCATTTGCTGTAGAAATGCTGCTGGCAAAATACTTATTCACTTGAGTACACAAATCTTGATATTAACTGATATGGTGAAGATCCAGTGGAAGAGAACTTAATTTGAAACTGATGAGCTCAGGACATTAGGTAATAATCACATGAGCATATTCTGTACAGCTGTGTGAATGTCCACAACTGTTGCTGGCTGCTTTTCGTCTGGTGAACAAAAGCCTTGGACTCTCAGCAGTTTCCCCTCTGTGACAGTATGTCTCACCCATGTGTTTATGCCAGGATAGTCTGTCCCCATTCTTATGTGATTGGGGTTTTGCCGCCTTTTTAGCACAGAGTTGTATCTGTATTTTTAATTCTCTGTGCTTTGGTGGGTATTTAAACTATTGAGAAAGTATTGGTTTTAGTTGAAACGTGCTTCATTTTGGGGGCCTTACATGTAAAGTGACCTGTTGTGGCCTGTTTTCCAAATGAAATCTAAATGGAACATATAAGAGCTGTTATTAAATGTTTAGTTTAATGAATATTGATATTAAATGAGTCTTGATTATATATGTTTTATTTATTTTGTTCAGTTCCTTATTAATGAATCAAAATAATATGTGCAATTAATTGACATGGATCTACATCATACAGGAAGTGTATGTAAGACACTGATAAGAGGTGCATATCTGTAAGCAAGTATATACTAATTTCCCCAACACTTTATGGATTTAATCTGACATGCGAGACTTTATAAAGATGTGTTGGGTTACTGATATTTAAGTGTTTCAGTAAAGAAAATGGAAAATCTTAAAAATCTTAGATTGAAATGTATGTTGAAATGCATGTTGAAATGCAAGTTTTCTACTTGCAATGTGGTCAAACCAAGTAGAAAAGTAAACACATTTTCCTCCTTTCACATTGAATACACTATATATAATTATGTAATAATTAATTTTATTTTGCATTGCAACTGTAAAATTTCAGTGTCAATGTTTAATTCCTTCATTTTCTTTATTTTGATTTAAAACTGCCGGGATTTATTTTGAACTTAGCCACTCAGAGGCCCTGCAAACACTGGCAGATATTGAGCTGCGTAAGATGTGTTAGAAACAAGTTTTGTACTTTAATCTGAAACATGCAGCGCACATATTGATTTAATTAAATCATAGCCTTTATGATTTGATAATCACTAAGCCATAACATTTTGGTTATGGTTTTAGTTCTCTTAGGAGAGGTTCTCTCATATTGCGCACGTTAGCTTGCACTATGGAAAGATTAATATTTTCAAGATATTAAAGCCAAAAAATTGAATCTTCAATTTTTGTATTCGTTGTCAACACAGTGCAGCAGCTAGCGGACCTAGAGCAGGCTGTCTAACGTCCTCATAGGCTGCCCTGCAGGAACTGCAGCAGCCGACATGACGTCACGTCCAATGAAGGGCTCGCGCCTTCACAGTGTCATAGCCCGCCAGAATGGGCATGGCTTAGCGTATAGAAGCGGAGCTCGGAGGCTGTTTCTCTGATTTTCATCTCTTCTGTGATGTTCTACACATCGCTGGATCTGAGGGAGGCCGCATCGTCCTCTGAAGAAGCAAAAAGCCAGCTTAGGACAGCCCCGAAGAAACTGGTCACCACCATCTTCTGCCATCCGTGCAAACTTAGCTTTTCGGCGACGTATCCTTTTTAGCTTTGCTGTGTTCGCCCGTGTGACAACACCTCTATCTAAAAGAGCAGCGAGACATCTTTTACAAAAAAAGCCCGCTGAGCGTCGGAGACTGCCATGTGATCTGCGCGCTCTGCCTGGGACAGGAACATGCAGCGCTGATTCTGTTTCTTTTTCTCGGAATAGAACTGGGACTCGGTGGTCATGGCGGCTCATTTATCGACGTGTTCGTCACCTAGCTGGGCCTGGACACCATCGGCTGCAAGCCAATCAGTGACTCAGAGCTGCATTTTGGCTCTTCAGTCCTTGTTAGTGGCTGACTATCAGCGGGTGTGATGATGGGAGCTGTCTCATAGCAAAAAGTCATCTTGATGGATGCATCCGACTCGATGGATGCAGCGCTCTCTTCAAGGGCAGACTGGCCTTGGCCTTTGGTCAGACTAGGAGAAAGCTCCTTCAAAATAAACTGTCTGGAAATGTTGGCGGTCGAGAACGCACTGAGGCATTTCCTCCTGTTTTTACAGGACCACCATGTTCCTAGTCCACTTGGACAACACTTACTGTAGTGTCCTACGTGAACCGTCAGTCAAGTCAAGTCAAGTCACATTTATTTATATAGCGCTTTTGACAATACAGATTGTATCAAAGCAGCTTCACAGTGATGACATGAAAGTAGTACAACACAGATCAATTATATTGTTAAATATTAAATATTAAATAACCCCAACTAAGAAAGCCAAAAGCAAGGCAAAACAAGGCAACAGTGGCAAGGAACCAAAACTCCATCAGATTGGATGGAGAAAAAAACCTTGGGAGAACCCAGGCTCAGTCGGTGGCCAGTTCTCCTCTGGCTCACATTCATATTGTTTATATATAAATATTAAATATAAATATTGTTTATATATAACACAGAGCCATAACATATCGCTGGCGTTGAGTCGTCTCTTCACAGGCGTTGGTCTTCTCATCACAGGCGTTGGGGCATCTGAAATCCCCGTGAGAGGCTGGATACAAACTGGACCTGACGAAGCTGCCATGAGATAACAGCAGAAAGGCAGATGGGAAATAATTAGCATAGCTGATGTTCATAATGATTTCCCTTATACGGGAGTCAGTGTATAGAAAAATAACTATCTCACAAACTCTCCGCAACCCAACCATACGTGCCGAACCGTTTGTCTAAAAGGCTGTCGAGCCCCACTGGTGCGTTAAGCAGTTTCAGTGGCAAACGGTTCCGTCATGGCATAACAGAGGACTAAAGGTAAGCACTATGTGAATGGTTGACAAAGAGATGCGTCTTTAGTCTAGTTTTAAACTGTGTCAGCGAGTCAGAGCCTTCGGACTCGTATCGGGAAGGCTATTCCAGAGTTTCTGGAACTGAAATGCGAGAACGCCCTCCCTCCTTTAGTGGACGTCAGATGTCCTAGGAATGACCAGAAGCCTTGAATTT
This sequence comes from Hybognathus amarus, assembly GCA_030378365.1. NCBI lineage: Eukaryota > Metazoa > Chordata > Actinopteri > Cypriniformes > Leuciscidae > Hybognathus > Hybognathus amarus. The sequence goes on from JAQIUQ010000163.1 coordinate 557,809, forward strand.
AGTGATCTTAAAGACACGCGTGGATTGTAGGGCGAAAGAAGGTCCGTTAAGTACATTGGAGCTAAACCATTTAGGGCTTGATATAGGTCAGTAGTAGTATTAGTAGTAGTAGTAGTGTTATATGATCATATTTTCTCTACCTAGTAAGAACTCTAGCAGCTGCATTTTGTACTAACTGTAGCTTGTTTATTGAGGATGCAGGACAACCGGCCAATAAAGCATTACAGTAATCTAGTCTCGAGGTCATAAATGCACTAACTGAACTTTTCTGCATCGACAACACATAGCATGTTACGTAGCTTAGCAATGTTTCGTAGGTGGAAAAAGGCTGTTCTTGTAACATATGAAATATGATTTTCGAAAGACAAGTTGCGGTCCAGTATAACACCCAGGTCTTTACTGTAGTGGATAAAGTAACAGACATTCATCTATATTAAAGTTGTATTGTAAGAGGTTTTGTGAGTAGTTTTTTGGACCAGTAAGTAATACCTCCGTTTCACTCTGTCAGTGCGTTGGATCTAGATCCAGAAGCCGCTGGGACCCTGACGGAATGCCTCCTTGTTTGGTGTCAGCATCTTCTGCGCTGCACTGAGAGCTGTGTATGTGCCAGGCCACCTGAACGATGGCCCAGACAGACTGTCCAGGAACATAAGTTTCCCCAGGAGAACGGTCCCTGCTCCCCCAAACAGTCGCAACCACCATGGCGCCTTTTCCGGCAGCGCCGAGGTCGACCTCTTTGCGTTCAGAATCCAATGCTCACTGTCCAGTGTTATTTTCAAAGAGTCCGAGGACATGCTGGCCTCAAGCCTGGCCCAGCCGCCCGTCTGTATGTCCTCCCTTCTGATTTTTACTGTTGCGACAGGTAATCAAGAGAATCAGGGAACACGCCACTCAGTGCTCCTTATAGCCCCGTGTTGGGAGACTCAAATTCGCATTCCCGGAGCTGTCACTTACAGCCCCGTCGCCAGATCTCCTCTCAAGCTCACAGCACGATTCTGGCATCCCCATTGTTGCCAGAGCGCTGGTATTCTGCACGCAGTGGTCGATCAACGGGATACCCGTTGTCCTGCCAGACGGAAGTGATGAACAATCGATGATGCAATCCATAAGCTCCCCCTTGAATAGAAAGCTCTATGCGTCTCTAAATGGTCTGTGTTCTCCAAACTGGTGCACTGACAGACGTTTAGAGAACCCACAGACATTTGGGGTTTCGCAGGTGTTCATCTTCCTTCAAGCGCTGTTGGACAAGGGCAGGTCCCCCTCCACCCTCAAAGTGTACGTGGCTGCCATCGCATCGTTCACAGAGTCGACACGCGGCCAGACAATAGGAAGAAATGAGCTGGTCATCCGTTCCTGAGAGGAGCTATACGTTAGCCGATACTAACCTGACTCTGCCCTGTCAGAGCATTGAAGGTTTACATTGCATGCTCTGCCCCTTTCAGGCACTCAAAGTTGCTTTTTGTTTTGTTTGGTGGGAACACCAAAAGGTCTGGCTGCCTCGGAACTGAGCCTGTCCAGATGGAGAGTGGACGCTATTGCTGCTGTTTTATGCAACAAAGGATCTGCTGTTCCCTTTTGGGCATCAGGGCTCATTCCACTAGAGGCATGGCCTCATCGTGGGCATGGCCTCATCGTGGGCATGGTCCAGCAGAATTTCTATTCATGTCATTTGTACGTAGCAGGCTGGGCCTCTTTGTCTACTATTGTGAGGTTTTATAACCTGGAAGTTCACGCCTTGCAGGCTAAACCTTTGTCAGTCTAATTGAGAATGAGCAGGTGACGTCGCGCGTATAACTCTGCGGTGCATTGTGGGAGGGATCCGCCATCTTGGGAGGACACACTATCCTTTGTCATGGTTACTTGAAGTAGTGCAGCTTGATATTCATTTGCATTTTTGTCGATAAGGCACACTTTCTTGGGAATAAATGAAGCAGAAGGAAAGGGTCTCCTATCGGGAGAGACTACATAACAACACTAAGCTGCGTTATTTAGAGAAACTACTTGACATCAACATACAGTATGGACCCGTACAACCTACTACAGAATGGACGAAAGACCCGAAGCACTACCACCTTTCACACACCCTGACATAGTCAAACACCTGGTTTATGGTAACAGTGCTTAACGTTACTGCTACACAATGCAAGAGTTTAGAAGCTTTAACGTCATTAGAAGTTTATGAACAATTCTGCTGTGGCTGGGTGCAAAGAAACCCCCAAACCTGTAACATTAAACTGCGAGAATTCAGTCAAACTTAATATTTCAGGCTTCATTCATATTCGAAATCTATTTAGCCATACGTGCATTTGCACCTGCCATGCAATGTCAAGCGGACAAGCATAGGACATTACCCTGTCAATGTGAATCGCACGTCATTAAAAAGTGTCTTCTAAAGGTGGAATACCTAAGATTTTTGCATTAAAATATCCCCAAAATCACAAGGCCAGTGTTATATATTTAGTTAAGATGATAACTTACAATATTCCAAATGTTTCAAGCAATGTTAAAGTGAGAGAGATCTAACCAAGGAACGGGGCGTGTGAGCAGGGGTAAGCTGGGAGTCGCCAGTCAATCGCGTCATATCTGCGTTACTCTCGGTTTCCGCTCGTACTACGTGTAGTCCTGGATAAATGCGGAAGTTGTAGTTGTGCGTTGCGACTATCAAAGCAACAAACGTCAGCTTGTTTCGCGCATTTGTTATGGAATGGTGCACATTCTGGTGCATTATTCTTTTCAATTATTTTCGGAATGTGAACTGTTGGCTGTAAGGGGGTCGCACACCGGACGAGAAGAGACGCTGCCACGTCTGAGGACAAAGTCCAGTATCGCACATCGGACGTGCACTTTCTCATCAGTATATGGCCAGCAATATTGTTATGTTTAATGACATGAAAGGAAGATAATGTCTGTTCTATGTTATGATTGTACTGTACAATTAAATACAATCGTTGCTGAGTCTGCAGTCTGAAAATTTTACCTTAGAGCATCCGTTAACTGAATGAATTGAGAATATCACCTGAAAAATCTAATAACATCAGCAATTGTCATTCAAGCAGCTGATTTCTGTAAATGAATGAAAAACTAAATGCATATTGCAGCATAGGGCGAAGTCAGGATCCATTAGCAACGATTTGACTTCAAACCCTCTCTCACCATAGCTTCGTCCTAGTGCTATGTACAGTAACATCTGTGATAACTAATTTACTTTTAAACCTGACTTTTCTTGCGGCTATTTCAGGTTTAATGAAAAACAAAGCATGTCATTAAACTGCAACATTTATAGAAATCGAACTTTACCTCATCCATGACAACTAATTTTTGATTCCCGTCTGACTGATTTATCCACGGTGGAGTTGAAAACAACAGTTCCCATCATCATTCGCGTTGCCCTCCACATCCTCGTCATCAAGCAAAGCTGTTGTTGTTGTTTTGAATGTAGCGCCCTCTAGCGACATGCAATCTTAGGTATTGCAGCTTTGAAACATTTCGCTGTACAGATATATCTATAAAACAAATTAAAACAACTCTAGTTGAAATGACACAGAGTATATCATTTCATTTGTTTGTGTTAAATAAAAGGCGAACTGTGCTGAAATGTATTGCTTTTGAAATCATGCTTTGCTCACTGTTGCTGCTGTCAGTTTATCCACAAGCAGTTTCTCTAAATAAAGCTGGCTAGCATTGTTATAAACCCAGAATACGACTTTCATTTCTCTTCCTTCTTCATATCTTCCAAAGTAGGGCTGTAGTCAGGACCACCTTTGTTCAGAATCCAAGACAGAGTCCAACCAGGACTAGTAAAATCCAAGCTAAGACTCGAGTGCCAAAGAGGTTAAAGTCCAGAGTCAAGACCAAGTCTCAAAAAGGTTCGAGTCCGAGTTAAGACCAAGTCCAGGACAGGAAAAAAAAGTCTTCAGGGCCTGAATTTCATTTTTGCCAAACAAAATTTTAAAATTTATGTTGCTTAAATGTTTGTGCTCATTGCATTTTTTACAATGGGGTAATGTTGTTAAGAATTTACACAACACAAGGCTTGATTTAAATAGTCAATTAAATTGAAAAAAGTTACACAAATAAATACAATAAAGATACAAATAAAGACAAATAAAGAGAAACGTTTTTGAATAGGTCTACACTAGTGTTCATAGACAGAAACTGAATAAAGTAATCAAATGGAAAATTACACTGGATAGTATTTTAGTCCTAATAAATTAAACACATAGGCTAATCCTGATTCCTTTAACTTAAGTCTCTTTCTTGTTTTGACGACAAAATTAATGAACGAACACATATGGTTGCTGTCACTATAAGTGCTAAGAGCATAGATTCTCTGTTCATACTGGCATGCGTTTTATGCTTATTAAAGACAAACCGACTACGTTTAGACCATTATACTCACGAGACCGAAATTAATCTTATTTTGAGTGTTAAAGCAATATAGCTAATCCGTGAAAAATTTGTTACTGGCCAGCTGTTCTTGAGGTGGACTTTCAATGAATGTGCGCATAGTCATCCCAGAGAGCGCTAAGGACTGATAGTTTAAAATTACTTTGAATGTTAAACTGGTAAGACTTACAAAAGACGTGCAAATGTTAAAGCTTTATTCACGACTGCACTACTGGCTCGAATGCAAGTGAATATTCCGTCATGTCCCGACTCCTGAACGCGAGTGTGTATTATTGCGGCAGCGCT